>VXBB01024394.1:234473-421271 GCA_013399915.1 Illadopsis cleaveri
TATATATATATATAGTGTGGACCTGCAGGATATTCAGACCAAAATTTTAGGCCAGCAGTAGGAATTAAGGGGTTTTTTTTAAAGAGTTGAAATTGATTAGTTAAGAAAACAAGAACGTGGTTAAGACTGATTGCTGTGAGAAACATGCAGAGTGATTACCCAGGGTCATTAAGCTCTCAATGTGCCCATAGTGCTTTGGGGGTTTTTTGCAGTCAAACAAGAAGTTCATAATTATACTGAACATTCTTCATTCTGTTTCAGAGGGAATAGTTAAATATGTTTTATTCCCATTTAAAAATACTTTGCCACTGAGTTAAATATCTTCATATCATGTTTAGTGGAATCATAATATCTCATAGTTTCCTATAGGTCACAAGGTTAATAAATTTGACCTACTTCTTAGAAGTGGAATGAGGAAAATGAAGTACCAACACTTAAAACAGATAAAAAGATATAAACAGACAAGTGGTTGAGCTTACTGTCACAAAAGTGATATTGACATTCTTCAGCAATTCCATAAGCACAAAATTTATCTCTAATAACCTTCAGTGTATTTTGCATAATACTTCTTATGAGAAAATTTCAGATTAAAAACTACTCTATATCAGTAAAGAATTCTTCACGATTCTATGAAAATTGGCATAATTCAGAAAATTAGGAAGTTCTTGAACAATGGTTGTAGAAAATAAAGCATTAAATAACTACAAAGGTTCAGTTATATCACGAAAATAGTTGTTGCCTCAGAAGAATTAAGTATTAAATTAGTATTTCAGTTACATTCTGCATGGGAACAGACAGGAATGGGAGAAATCAATTCATGTTTATTAACCTATGTCGTCTGCATTTATTGTAGACTGGTTTAAATTGAGACTGATGGAAGACCAGTATGCTGGTGACATAAACTGGCAATGCTAACTTATTCTATTTCATTTCAGTTGTAAATAATATGATATTTCAGCTCAATTAACTCAGAGTAAATTAAGATAAATGTTTACTTTCAAGCAAAGAATTCTAAATGTTTTTCTTAACCCAAGCATGGGTGCTGAATGCTTGTGATTGCTTATGAAAAATGAATTTATTAATTTGAACTACCTGAAAACTGGAGTAGATATAACTTGTAGTCATTCATACATTTACAATATTTAGCACTTTACAGAAGTATCAAGCTACTTTTTTTAGTGTAAGTGAGCAGTCAATTTTAGAAAGTATAGGCTTTTTTAAATCTTGAAGAGTGACAAGTCTATATGGACACCAAAGAATAAGGCATAGATTTATGGACCTGGGGGAAGGCTGTTTCTATGAACCACTTGACATTTTCCACAAAACAGGGTCACAGTGTGTTTTTTCTGCTGTAAGTAGGAGCTGTAGTTTCCTGTTTAACTAAAAAGTGTGATCTGCTTAGGTCAAGACTTTAAAGCTTTGTGTTTGGGGGCTGCATGTCACTAGGTCCAACAAGCAGTATTTTGTCAGTAAAAATACTTAGCTTCTCTTTGGTCTGTAGTGTAAAACACTCTTCATTCCTGAAGTCACTTATTACATGAATCAAATGCAGATACCAATATAAAATCATAGGTTGTAGTTTTAAATAAATTCCCAAGAAGTGTGAGGTAGTGATGCAGAGATATTCTTTCAGGTTTGAGTGGTGGGATTCTGAAATAATATTTTCAGAAAATATTTGATTGTACATATAAAATTCTTTTTCTTATTGTGGGCAATAGGAATGATAGATGTCCTAAGATTTTGGTAGAGAGAAGATATGTAGTAGGATAAAAAATATACTTTCGAGGGACCTATATTTTTTATCTCACCAGCAATAATTCAAAAGAAGTAATGAATTTCAGAATTTAGTTTTATATTGCAGATAGTAAATAAGGCACAAAAGAAATGTGTTTCTGTTATCTTCTTTCATTCTTGTCAAGATTTTAAGTGTGCTGGGAATACACATTTTTTACCAAAGGTTAACCATGCATGTCTTCATGCTTCTGTTTTAATTCTTCAGACTCTAAAATGTTATTTGCTTAAGATGTTTCTTGTTTAAGCTGTACATATGCTACATGTCTGTTACTGCTATGTGAGGTTTGCATACAATAAATCCTGCCAATTTTTAGGCAGCAAACTATGGCAGGAAAAGTTTATCTCAAAATTCATTTCAGTGAATTCTAGATGATAGCTATTTTTAAAAAAATACCAGCTCTTATTTGTTTCTGAAAAATAATTTCTTAGTAGGAGAAGATAACTCTCCTAGAGTAAGCATGTAGTTACAGTGCTACTGTACTACATGTAAACTTGAAAGATAAGAATTTTGGGAAGAAATGGAGGTTTCAATGGTTGTTAAGGATATCATGACTTTGTTGTGATACTCCTGACTGGACTTGAATAATAATTCTTCCTGCCATAAGGCATGAGAATGTTGCTTGGCTAGGGATTGGATGCTTTTTTAGATGCAGAGCTGCTTGGGCTTCCTGGAAGCACATTTGAAGCAATAATCTCTCCAATTCAGTTTCCAGCAGCTAAGAATTAATTTTAAGTCCATGTGGGAGTGGGAGTTGACTTTGTCTATATAATATCATTGCTTTGTTAAAAGGTTCTGGATAGAGCAGAACAGCTGAGGGAAATGGAAGCAAACATCCTACCAGCATTTCTTAGGCTTCAAGAGTTGGTAAGTGTCTGGAAAGACATTATCATATGTGTCCTGCCTGTTGAAAGTAACTGAACATGTGGTACCTGTACATCCAGGCTCACAGATCAAGATAAGTGATTATTTAGGTGAGAAAAGTTGCAAAATTAAGCCTCACCCCCCAAAACAGTGGTCAAAACTGGAAACCAAACGAGAATTTAAACACTGTGAGAATTTTATTAGACTTTTGGGTTTTTTTAAAGTTGTGGTTTATGGTATCTTTTTTACAATATCTGATGTATTGTAGATTATTTGGAGGCTTGTGTCAGATATATAGTTGTCTTTTCTAGATTATTTATCCTTTTAAGAATGAAGTTTTCTGTAGACTACCAGCTGTTTAATTTGGCTGGAGCTGCACAGCTCAGCAGCTGTGAATGTGCTTTGCCTTGCTAGAGAGTTTTCTCACACTTCTGGAACAGTGCTGCAGTGAGTTTCTGATTGGAGTAAACCACAGTGTGCTTTCCTTTCTCACTTCTGAAGCATCAAAGCTTTTGCCTTGAAATAAGCAAAAATGGTACATTCCCTGAAAAGAAATTGAAGACAAAACCAGAAGTTGCCAGTACTTTGAAATGTCTGAACATGTAAATAGCTGAAATTATACTTGTTATCTCAAAGCTTTTGTGTGGTGCTCTTAATCTTCTGGTCACATTGATTTCTCTACTGAATGAAGACTGATTCACAGCTGTGTTCTTAATCCTGACAGCTGGTGCATTTTCTGTCTCTTTTGTCTGTTCTGCCCGTGTTCTGGACTAGGCTGCTCCTGAAGCAGAAACAACCTGTTCTGCAGAGAGGGAATGCAAACATGGGTCTATAATTGCTATTCAGGGATCAAAACCCCATGGACTAAGACTTAAATAGGCCCGAGAAACACTCCCAGATTCAAAATTGACCTCCAAACACAAGATTGTTGTCTTGAATGCTAATATTCAGTTGCTTAAATTCTGAATTCAGGATTGAGGCTTTCTGAAAGAGTTGTGCCCTCAATGTTGCAGAGCAATGCTGTAGGAGCAAATCTCTTGCATCTCTTCCTTTCCTGATGTGAAAGGAGACCAAAAACACCACTGATAGTAGTGAAGGATATCATGGGACTGGCAGGTCGCTGCTGAAGAATAGGTCATGGATGCTTGATTTCTCTGAGGATTGTGGTGGCAGCTACTGAAGTTCTTCATACTGGATCATCAGTCAGGAAGTGAACTGAACTGAACTTCTGTCAGCTGAAACATTAGGTGATTTGGGAGAGGAAACCAACTGAAAAATGCAGACAGAGTTCCTTGTTGAAAGGGAAAAAAATATTTATGTTCCATAAAAACGAAGAAGAAACGGTAAAGAATATGGGTGGGTGCCACTTCACCAAGAAGTGGGAAAAGGAAGTAAAAAAAGAATATTTTCACTACATTTCAGGGAAGGGAATAGCATTTAAATGTCTTTTGAGTCATTCACAAGAGTATTCACTTTCTTGAAGAACCATATTTAAAAGTGTCTTTTGTTAGGCAGAATTTTGAGTATGGTTGCAAAAACCTTGCAAAAAGGGAGAATGATATATCTTCACAGATAGTTTTAGCTTCATATTAGGTAGCTAATATTTTGAAGGGTGACCAAAATAAAACAATATTGTTTTTAATATGAAGCTTTTTTTAACTTATTGATCAAAACATCCAATCTGAAGCAGGTATTTTGTCAATAAAAACTTGGTTACAAAAATATATTACTATGAACAGCCCCATTGTTGTTAAGTAGTAAAACAGTTGGGAGAGTGAACAGGTAATATTACATTTTTGGTTTGGGATGCGTGTTTGTTTTTAAAGACCAGATTGCCTTTAAAATAAAGTATAAGATGGCTTGGTTCCAGAGGCACTGAGGTTGCTTTTTGTTTTATAACTTTTTCTGTTTGCTCTGAAAGTCTGTGTTTAATTATAAAGTAAAATGCTTTCTTAATTTTGGGGTGGAATCTACTTGTTATTGTGTATCACTCCACAAAGCTTACCTATCAGTGAAATGGTAAGGGTTGAAGAGAGATACCATGTAATTAAGAAGATTTGCAAATGTATGAGCTTCTTGATTAGGCCAGCTGAAGCTTTAATGCAAATTATGAGCATAGTAATAAATTGTAAATGTAACGATTTTTGTGAAACAGAAAAGTCACAATAGTAATTTTTCTCACTGATGCTCTAACATGCACTGTTTTTTTGTTATTTCTCTGCCTGTCACTCATTCAGTTTTTTCTCTTCCCTGTGCAGACTGACAGAAATGTGACAGTTATTCTGCTCAGTGAAATAGTGTGGGAACTGTTCCGTCCCAACATGGGGTGCTTTGAGCCATTCACCATGTATTTTCCAGATTACAGCATAGGTAAACTAATTTTTTAATCTGCTTTTTGGGGATTGAATAACACTTTGTCAAAGGACATTCAAAAGTTTTTTCCAGGTTTATCAGAGTGGCTTTTACAGAACTCAGAATGTGTAATAGCTGCTGGGATGTAAAAATCTATATTCATACAACCTGTAAAGGTCATGTCTTTTTCCACTTGTCAGAACATCTCAAAGTAATGTTTTGATTCCATTACATTTGCTGATTCTTCAAATCAGTGTCGGTTTTGTTGGATTTTGTTGGGGTTTGTTAGTGATGGTTATTGTTTGTTTTTTCACAAATGTGGTCGATTTATTAAGTTGCCTTGAAAACAGCAAAATTTATTTTTGTTTAAACAGGACATCTGCAGAAGATCTTGTCTCAGAATCATCCCCCAGAATATTCTGCAGATTTCTATGCTGCATATATCAATATTTTGCTTGGTGTCTTCTACATGGTCTGTAGGGACCTGAAAGAACTTCGGCATCTGGTGAGATGAGCTTCTTTAGAGTTCCTGTTATGTTTTGGGATGTCTTTCGCCAAATGAAAGTCTAGGTTTATTGTTCCTCTGAAAGTCTAGATTGAATATGGACAAAGAGAAAATCAGACATTATATAATGATTTGGGTTGGAAAGGACCTTAAAGGTCTAGCTCCACCTCCCCTGCCATGGGTAGGGACACCCTCCACTAGACCAGGCTGCTCAAAGCCTCATCCAGCCTGACCTTGAACACTTCCAGGGATGGGGCATCCACAGCTTCTCTGGCAGCCTGTTTCAGTGTCTCACCACCTTCACAGAAAAAAAGTCTTCCTTATGTCTGGTGTAAATTTGCTCTCCTAAGAATGCGTTAGCTTAAAATGTAGTTGCCCTAAAAATCTGTAACAAAGGTTGCAGTTGTTTTGGTGGCTGTAAAGGGCTTCCAATGTTGTGTAGTTTTCTGGTAATAAATTGAAAGTATTTGGAAAAAGGAGTTTTAACCATATAATGTAATAGTAAACAAACTTAACAGAAGAAAATTAAGTTAATTGATGGTGACATTTGCATAAGCTTCATAACAATCACAAACATTATCTTAATCTAATTATTATTTAATTAACTGTACTGTGTACAAGGAAATTTTACAGGTTCGACGTGATCAGGGAACAAATCGGTGCTTGAGAGATGATCTGAATGTTCTGCCTGTGTTTCCCTCAGGAACATGCTCCTAAATTTCAGCTGAACTTATCTGTTAACCATAGAGGTTTTATATGTAAATGAGATTGCTGGAGACAGAAATAGAAACCAGGGTCACAGCTCTTGCAGACATATACATGGGTGGCTCTGCTTATGAGAATTTCATTAGCTTTAGATGCATTATTTGCTTGTGCAACACTACAAAAAGACATGATTGAACCCTAAACTCTTCATGTGGTTGGCAAGTCTCTTCCATAGAAGATAGTGACAGACACAACTGTATGCAGGCTTCTGAACTCCTTAGTGTCTGATACAGACTCTAAATGTGTATGCTGCTATGTGTGATTATTAATAATACATTCTGGAATTTTATTAGATTTATATATGGAAGTTACACTTTGAATTTTGTATATTAGCACAGAGATTTATTAAAGTGCAGTAGGACAGAAAAAGAATGAAATCTGAGGATTGCTATTTTACAAAATTCTGTGTGATATTGATTTAGACATTTTAGAAGAAAGTCTATGTTACAGTGTTGTCAAAAATCTCTTAATCTTACTTTAGGCAAAAGGAGTTAATTTGCATATGGAATATGTTAGCATATTTTTAAATTATTTTTTTTTTTTAATTATTTCTGCTTGTGTTTAAGTGTGCTGAACTTCTGGAATTGAAAGTTTTATCTGAAAATGAAGGGAGTAAGAAAAGTTCATGAAAACATTTTATTGTATTTAAAATGATAAAGTATTATGTTAGTTAAAAAAATGCAGCCCCCGAGTACAACAAACAGATCTTGCTGAGCTCAAAGCCATGTAACCTGTGATAGATTACTTCTGTTTGTGTTTATGGTATAGAGATGTTGCCATGTCTGACAGTATAATATTTGTAAGCAAGTGGCATAATTATTGACTGAAAAAGGATTTGTTGGCTTTGCAAAGGAATGAATTACCCTGCTAGTTACACTCTGCAGCTGGATCAGATAGGTAGTATTTTAATACATTCTATTTTTTGCTTTCTGTAGGCAGCACTCAATTTTGCTAAATACTGTGAACCAGTGGTCAGAGGGGAAGGTAAGGCTGTGTCTTTGAGTGGGTGTGTGAGAGAGCAGGTGCTGTTCAGTGGGTTTTGGTGAAGACTTTGCTCCTTGTGCTGGGGTGGCACAGTGGTATCTCAGGTCACAGCATTGCTTACTCCAGTTGCACCCAGTCATTAGCACTTGCAGCAGAAGCAGTACATGGTATTTCATAGTGGTGTTTTAGGAAACAAAGATGGAAATACCCTGAAAATTTTCCTGCCTCCTATAAATCTTTCTCCTCACTCAATCATCAGGACTTTGACAAAGTAATGGGAGAAGTTATTTCTTTGCCAAGGCTAAGAGAAGAAAAACACCAAGAGGAGAGGTGCTGTCAAACTGACACAAAGTATCTTGGAACAGTCATAGGGAAACAGCTTTGTGTGGCAGCATGTGCTGGATGGATGGATGGTGATGCTGCATCATCCTAAGGCAGCATGCCAGAGTCAGGGTGTTAGACCATGTCATGCCTGTGACTGTTCAGGTGTTTTAGTGTTATGTGAGCTAAGTGTTTAACAGAGTTGGTTCTGCCTTGCTGCAGCAAATGAACGCGACACCCGCAAACTCTGGAAAAATATTGAACCTCATTTGAAGAAGGCGATGCAGACTGTTTATCTTCGGGAAATATCCAGGTAATGTGGAGGGCATAGGCTTGTTGGCTTTGTTGAGGTTGCTGTTTTTAACAACTTTCCTCTCACTGTGTTTCATGGCTAGGGTTTCTTTTTTGCTAGACGTAATCTTTTTTCTTTAATGTGCATTTCTTTCTTGCCGTACGCTGTTAGAAATAGCATATCTCAGGAGGAAATTTAAACAAAATGGTATTTGTAGCATATAATGGCTTCAATAAGTAAAGCAATGGCAGCAGGTTTTGTTCTCCTTTTCACTGATGCTAGATCCATTTTCTGTAATGTGTGAAACTACCACGCATGGGAATCCATCAGCAGAATATACAGACATAGTTAAAAACACATTGCTGTGTTTGTTGGCTCGCCAGATACTCACTGTACCATGGGTGTGTGCAGGCCTCAAAATTCTTGAGACACTACAGATTTGAGTATCTATGTTTTTTAGCTTTGTTTGATAGAGCTAGGTCTGTTTGCTGACTGTGCTTTCTGATCCCTTATTTTCTTTTCCAAGGCCAGATTTTTTCTTACATGGAATTTCCATTTTTGACAGCATTAAAATCTGGTGTCCTATTAATGGCTATTTTTCTTGGTGTTGTTTTAGATTCCTTGTTTATTTTGTAAGCTGCCAGACTGCTGGAAAAAAGGATGGTGGTGTCCATTCACAGTGGTCGTAATTGGCTTAGTCTAATATTCTATCCACCTTTAAGATGAGTGATTCTGATGTTACACTATATAAAGAGAGATCAGTCAGTATTGCTTGGTTTCTTTATCTTGGTAAAAACATACTGATTTCTTTCCTTTGAATGTCATTGAGGTTATAGAGTATTCTGGTCACAACCTTAGTGTGTAGTGCTAATGTTCTAGAGATGTGATCATTCTTTAAAGAGAGAATTGATTTTGCTTTGTACAAGCTGGACTTCACTGTACAATGCAGCACTTTTCTGTTTGGCTCAAATATTTATTTATATTCAATATTGATGTTCATTACACAGTCTACTTGGGACCTTCCTGACTTTTTATATTGTGTAATTGCCTACTCTAATTAGGTTGTAATAAAAGATTATGATACAAAATAGCTTGTGAATTGTTTCCAAATAAGTAATTTCCCTCTACTGTTTTCTTTGATTATAAATTTGAGCTTGACTTGATTTTTATTAGAAATTCCAGCTTTCTGTCTAACAGTTCTAGGATTTACTTCTGTGTACCAGTAAATGCTTAAGGAATTAAAATCACTATATCTATTTTTTCTGGCCACAGAACTATGATTACTCTGGGTTTTTTTCTTGACCATGTAATTTATAGCAATAGAACTTTGCTATCAGCTTTTGTGCTACCTGAACTGAAGGGAAAATGAACCTTTTTTTTCTGCCTGTAAAACAGACATTGGATAAAACCTTAACTCATTGATGAGTTGTTTTGTCATTTGTTGTAATTTAAGTATTACCTGAGCTCCCATTCTACTGTTTTTAAGTTTTATGGCTTCTGGCTGATAAACTCTGTTCATGAGGAACTTCAGAAAACAAGCCAAAACAGTTCCTCCAACAGACCTATCTTTTTGTAATCCCCTTGTGGTATTACAAAATGATCCAAAATATGAAATTGCTAGCAATGTCATTCCTTAAGGGAAGTTTTAAAGTGAATTTTTTTTGCTATTGTTTAAGAAAACACCAAACTACTTGGGGGCATTTTTCACTGAGAGAATAATCCATCTTGATGACTTCCATTGACTTCAAAATTACATTATGAAGTAATTATAGTATTCTTCTCACAAACATAAACAGTTTTTAAGCAGATTAAAAATAATCAAAACTATCAGTGTTTTTACTTTTTATGCAATTCTGCATTATTCTTGAAAATTGGAACACTGCATATTTGCTTACTCATGGTACTTGGATGGGAAGAAATAGGTATTTTACAATTAGATCTTTTATACTTTAATCTAACATTATTTTTTGCTTTTTTTAAATCAAATACATGGTCTGCAGGTTATTAAAATTTACATGTGAGATAGTAAGACCTTGTATTTTTAGTTATTCTCTCACTAATTGTATCCTAGCCAGCGTCACAGAATTAGAATATATCAAGCAGGTAGCTTTCTCTAAAAGACTATCAAATACTACATCTTTGTGTGTTTGCATTATCTGTCTTTCAGCTCACAGTGGGAGCGTTTGCAGCATGATGGTGGAGAGCCTGGGCAATTGAAAGGTATCAAACACAGTAACTGTGCAGGGGCTTGTGATGTGGAATGTGCCTTTCAGTTGGACTTGGTCATTGTCCTGAGAACACGTCTGGGGCTACCTTGTCTGTGAATTCAATTACAATTCCATTACAATTTAGTATTCAATTACAATTCAGGGTAGTCATGGTTTTTTTGAAAAGGTATTCTACAAAGGAATATTTTCCCCCTATCATATATACTGGGAGTAACCTTTCCTAATATCCCTTGCAAGTAAAAGAAGTCTTCTTTACATCTGTATTTCTTATGTCAGAATGGGTGAGGAATAGGCTGAAGTCTGATGGTCAAACCTCTGTGTGCCAACTGGCAAAATTGTCCAAGTGGGGAGAAGAGAATGTTACACCTGATGTATTGCACTGAATTAGCACATTCCTAAACAAAACACCTGTCCTGGGTCCAGATTTCTTGCAAAGAGAAATGTCAGAACTGCAAGTGTTCTTTCCTTGGACAAGTAGAGCTTTGGTGGTTTTATATTTCAGATGGGCTGGAAAATCAAATCTCAATATATTTGTCAGCCTTCATTTACAATTTAGGAAGGAATACTAAAATATTTTCCTGATTATGTCAGTTGGTCATGGTCTTTTGACCAGTTTGTAGTTTGGGAATGCTTTTTTACATTATTTATTGTGACAAATAATTCCTTGAGATAAATGCAATCATCAGACTGTTTTCTATGTTTGGTTTATGATTGGTGAATTTTCAACATTTTTGACCAAAGGAGTTTGATTCAAAGTGCCCTTATTAAACACTCTTTCAGATGACAATGAAATATTTTGGACCTGACAACTCCATGAAGGGAGACTTCATTTTAAATGCATTTTTATAGGTATATGTAGTAAGAAAAAATGTCATGTTGTTAAAACAGCATTTGATAGCAACATGCTTAAAATGAAGTTCTAATAAATAAAATTCTTACTCTAATAAAGGTGAAAATCAACAAATAGTTCAGTATGTGATGCAATATTGGCTGACCAGAAGAATGGAGAAAAACCAGATGCTTTTGTATTAAACTAAATTGTGAGTCTGCAAGAGTTTATTTGGTGTTGCATTTTATAAATAACATGCAGTACAAGAGAACCTCTTAATTGTAAATGAAACTAAAACTGCTGTTCTTTTATGCTTACATGAGAGAAAATCATTACTAAGCAGTCATCTAGGATGCTTTTCTCTATACTGTGAAATCTGAATCATAACTTTTATTGAAACATGTTTAATTCTTTGATCTTTATTTGCTGATATTTGTGGATTAAACCATAAGGGTACAGGTGCTTCACAGAACAATAAACTGTTCAAGTAAAAAACTATAAGCAAAGAGGGCACGAGAGAGACCCTTTAATGGTTTCTATAATTAGCCACCTGATGAAGGGTGGTTTGATGATCCTTTACTTATGCATAAGCATGTAAAACAAGGGCAGGGGACTGTAAAGGTAAAAAATACAAAGTAAAAGTACTTTGAGTTCCCCTCAAAAAGAGGGGAAGCAGATATTCACTAGACTGTAGTTGTGGGTTTTAATATGTGTGTTTAATTCTAGTTAAGTATACATGTATACAAGGAGTCAAAGTCAACTGGATGAAGTTTAAAGTTTTTAAAATATTTTCTGTAGGAAGTAGAACAGTGGCTAAAAATCATTGATCACAGATGAAATATTTATCAGAAGTGCAGCACTGCTGCTTTTTTCACCATGCCAGTCTTGTTCCTGGACAAGCTCTTTGGCAGTCTGGAGGAGTCTAAAGGTTGAATCTTGAAAAAAATTGCCACTGTATTTAAATATATCCCTTCATCTGCCTTGTTTGTCAGGACAATTCCCTTAAATAAAAGTAGTCTGGAATTATTTATATCTTTTTTTCAGGAAGATTTATGTATCTCTGATGCTTCAAGTACAGTTGCTGAGAGTCTGAAAAGTTTTCAGAATGTTAGCTTTGTTTAGCTTTGTGCTGCACTCCTTGGCCCTTCCCCGAGTTTGTATTTGTGATAATGGGGCTGAGAAAGTCATACTCATTTAGTTATGGTATTAGAGCAGGAGAGAGGGAAAGAAAATGAATGCAGGGAAATCTAATTTGAAGTTTGTGGATGTTCAGGCTGGGTTTTGGTTAACTCATAAACTGTTTGTTTATTTTATAGGACTTTCTGCACATACCCATGTGGAACTTCCTTATTACTCCAAATTTCTTCTAATAGCTGCTTACCTTGCCTCCTACAATCCCGTTAGGACAGATAAGAGATTCTTTCTTAAGGTAACAAAATTAATTTTTTAGTGCTGTTAACTGGATTCCTGCATACTGAATTTCCTGGTTTAAAACTCTTCAACTATTTGTTTTGAGCTCTGTTTCTGTGTGCACTTCGTTTGATTCGATGAGTAGCTTTTCTATAGATCACATACTGTGGTTGGTAATGATCCCTGAGTGGTTTAAATGTCTAATAAACCCAACTTCTTCTTCATGTCAAATTATGCATAAAGCTGTTATAGCACGAGCACTGTGCTTTGCTTTGCTAAGTTGATACAACTTTGTTTTGAAAAGATTTTACTGGGGTGACCACAGTGTCCTGAGTTATAAGCCACACTTAAATTTCCAGAGTAAGGTACAAAGCACAACTGCTTTGGCCTTTAATGAGGTAAAAATGACTTAGTGCACTGTTAGGTTTTTTGTAGAGTTCTAAGTTTTTGGAACAGAAACATATAAGCAGTTGCTTTTGCAGGAGATGTGGTTACATTAGCTGGTATGTGTTGTGTTGAAATGGTGGTAATGCATACTTCTAGTATTAATCATTACTACCAACTCCTGGGCTAAACATAATTTTCTGTAAGCTCTTGCCACGTACATGTTGAGAGGTTTTTTCCTTCGTTTTTCCTGTGAGCTAAATTGTGGTCATAGTGATGTGGTGCCATAATTGTGGACAAGTGATTTGGTGTCTTTGGTGGTTGTTGTTTTATGTCTCTTCCTGACCTGGGATCTCCAAGCTCCTCAAGCCTGCCTCATTTTGAGTTATTTGACAAAATGTAGGTAGGAAGAAGGATATCAGAAAAGTGATCAGGCAGTTGGGCTTTCTGTGCATTTTGCCAACTACTACAGTATGTATTGATATATGTATGTGTGTATAAATGTATGGTATTCATGATGGATGGATGTAAGCAATTAAAGAAAATGAAGGCAAGACAAATTTGTAAAAATATTAATCCCTCTTCAAAAAAAATCATAGATACACATTTTGAGAAATTACTGCAGTTTCTAGTGATGAAATGCTAGTACATTTTCAGTTTAAACTCTGGCATGATCTTACTGAAAGCTATAGGTGTTTCACCCTTCTATTTAGTCCTTTCCTGAGTGGAGGGCTACTGTAGTGAGGGTGAATTCTCTTTATGGGCAAGCCTTGTTCTTTGCACTTGGCTGAAGCATTTTCTTTGTTAGAGATTTTTTTGCTGAAGAACTCTTTCTACACAGAAGCAGGAAAGCATCCATGAGTCAAAATGTGCCTCATCTTCCTTCCATTCACTGAACAACGTTTTCAACTTAGTTTTTTTCCTTTCTCCTTTTGTAGTATCTCTGAGTGTGTTTCCACTCTTGCACATGAACCATATTAAACTTTTGTACAATAAACATGAATTCCTAAGGTTTTTGAAGCAGGGATCAGGAAGCTATTTCTATCAGTGTTATCAGGTATTTTTTCCTAGAACTGGTGAAGCAGAAGTCACCATTTTTCCTGTGCGTTGTGTGGTATCAGTTAGCCCTTCATCAGGTCTAAAATTGAACTTCAGAAATAGCTGCATCTCAGAGCCCAACAAAACCAACACTTTTGAGGGGGTTTCAAGCTGAGTATTTTTATGAGTCATGGGAACAGTGGAAATAGAATATGATTTTTATCAGGTTTGTAATGAGATTTAGAATAGATCACAGAAAAGTATATTCTAGAGTGATTTAACTAAGAACTAAAAGAAACAAAAGAGATGCAAACAAAGAGATGGTCCTAGAGTTGCTCATCTGCACTACTCTATAGATGCTAGGCTTATACTACAGCTTAAAATAAAGTCACAGTTTGGGGCAGCCTGGAATGCTAACAGCCTGACAGAGCAGGGAAATGATAATTGGCACCACTGGTATTGGTTATGAAAATTCAAGAGCTCTGCAGTAAGTTGAGAGAAAAATACAAAGCTGGTTTGGAAGTCTTTGAAACAAGAAAGAATAGGAATATGTATATATTAAATTTTTATAGAAAACAGCATTAAAAGCTAATTGAAAATTAGCTTTGAATTTCATGGGGTTTTGTGCTTGAACAGAAATAGGATACCATGTATACCGTATGGAATCCCAGCATAACCTGTAAAATGCATGAATGCAGTTTGTTGTGACCCATCCAAAGCGTGCTGTGTAACTTCAGACTTGATCACTCTCCCCTCTGAAAGGTCATGGTTATCACTGCAGTCATTTTTTCAAAGGCATGATAAAGTGATTACTTTGCTGTCTCTAATTGTGTTTGATATGTATTAACTGATTTAGCTGTTTTTTTTAATCAGACAAATCATATGAAGTGAACCTAAGCCCTGTGCTTGTTAGCTCTTCAGAAGTCAGTCAAGAAAAGCCACATTTATGAAGATAATTTTGACATGGCTGGGTATTGAGGGCCACAAATACTAAGTACAAGATTTTAAACATTTACATGAAAAAATAATTCCTTTATTTGATTATTTTTTCCCTGATTCATTGAGCATGCTTATAAGGTATATTAATAAGTTATACTTCTCAGGGCTGTGGAAGAAGAAAAAACTCAGCAGGTGATATTTTGAGAAATAGCACTTAGCGATGTTTAAAAACTTTTACACCTCTTCACTAATTTTACCTCACTTACACCTCACCCTTCATGTCTCTCTTGGGTTTTTTTGTTTCTTTTTTAACCCATTCATTTGTAACATGGTTTACTACTGCCCTTGTCTTGCCTTCACATTTTTAGTTGAGATCCAAGAGCACTTGACTATTATCTTTCAATAGTCCTTCCTTTATTGAGACAATTTTAAAAATGTGCAGCTTTAAATTATATTTGTTTCTTCAACACCCACCCCTGTCCCTGCAATCTCCCCTCCTCCTTCCTTTTTTCATTTAGCTCAAGAACCTTGAACTACCTTTGTATTATATTGATTAAATTCCTGGTTGTCATTCTGCCAACTATTGTACCATCCAAATTCTAAAATAGGGGCAGTAAAAGGTGAAAATTTTGGTGGATTTTATACATAGGTACATTTTAAAAATTATGATAGTCATCATCTGTCTTTTTATTAGATGATTGAGGATACGAGGAGGATGGTGGCATGAAGTCATATTACAAACAAATTTTTGCTACCTCATCAGTTCCTGTGTAGATTAAAAAAACCCGATTTTTGCATGTCACCAAAAAATACTAGCATGTTGTGTTTTGGCTTTGCACCACTTGGGACAAGGTGAAGCAAGAAGTGAGGCAAGAATAATTTTAGGGCTTACAGCAAGAATGATTGTTGGTAACATCAAAGGCAAATACTGGAGGTGGAGTACAGAAGTAGACCTAGAGTAACATACTACAATTTGTAGTGTATACATTCTTTATTGACTTTTTAAATTACCTTTGCTCTTGTCTGTTGTTTGCAGCATCATGGGAAAATTAGAAAGACCAACTTCATGAAGAAGCATGAGAAGGTATGTATTTTATCCTTCTAAGCTGAGCTTGGCAGCAAGTATTTTCTTTCCACTGTACTGTGGGTTTGTATTTCATTCTGTGTCATTGATTACTGTAGAAACAGCAGAACTGCAGAAATAACAATTTTTGGTGCTACGAATTTCTGTGAGATAGAGACATTTTTGTTTTATGGAAACTGTGGCATAAAATTGTCTCCTAAAACCATATTTTTGTGTACAACAAAGTGTGTTAAATAAAGCTAGTTAAAGGACATCATAAGTGGAGTCACCAAGTATCAGATTTCTTTCAAAAATAATTTTATATTCTTTAAAGAATTTTTATAGAAAGATTTCTATAATGACAGAAACTGAAATATAGTGATAAACAATTCCAGATGTAGTGTTATAAATAGAGTCATTTGCTTCAATTGTTGTGATAGTTTGTGTCAATATACCTTTACCCAGAGAAGCTTGTCTAAGGACTGATTTACAGGTCAGATTCACCTGACTCTTGTGGCTGCCTGCATCTAAACCAGTTTATGGCCCATTGCAGAGTCAGTCGATGCACTCACTGGAGTGTAGGGTGTGATGTGGCTCATACTGAAGCAGGTTCTATGTTCAGGCAGATGAATTGCACCACAAATTGTATTGATTAGATTTCTACTGGCTGTATTTGGAGCTGAGGAAACTGGTTTGGCTGTCCATACCTGCTTGGCAGGAAGCTGACATTAGAGGAAATAAATCCTTCCTTAAAAGTTTAGGTATAGCAAGACTAAAAACCTATTTTGTGATTCCTAACTGTGTCAGTCCAGAGGCTGTGGGGTTTTTTTAATTAGATAAAATCAATCTTGTGAATGAGGAGAAGAAACTGAAACATCCTATTAATTGCCCTGTTGCCAATAAAAGCAGAATTTGTTTGGTTTCTTTGCATGGTTGGCCTGGAACGATGCTTTTCCAGTTTAGTGACAAGTGAGAGATCTTCCTGGTGAATCTCTTTTTGCAGGTGAAACTTTTTCAGGTGTCAGTCTGTCAGAAGATCAAATGTGTTGGTGTGTTTTTTATTGGAAATGAGTTTATCTTGTATATCTGCTTCAGTCAAGGATTTGTTTTGTATCAGACTTTATAGTTTATAGCTTAACATGCTTCATTCGTAGAGCAACCAGAAAAGTTTGGAAATGCTTTCTGCATTACAAAAAAAGGAAGAGGTATCATTCAGTTTTCAAGTACATGCTATAAAGGTTGAAAATTCAGTCAGTTGTGGTTAAGGAGTTTCTTCTTTTTGTGCAGATAATTGAGTTTGGGTTGAGCTTTTGCTCTATAAAGAACTCTTGGGTTCTCATTCTTGTTTGTGAAATTTTGGAATGTGAATACACAGTTGCAGTTGTGGGATGGTGACAGGATATCTTTGTTTTTGAGAGTTGTTGAATTTCTTGCATTTTTATAAATACTATCCTGTGTAGTATTCTGCCTTATCTCCTGTGTAGTATTCTGCCTTATCTCCTTGCAGAAGATTTGTAAAATTCTAATTCCTAACCATGTGTTATGTTTGAAGGAATTTCTAAACCACTGTTACTCTTCTGACAAGTTATTCTCTTAGAATTAACTCTTCTGCTTTTTCTAGAGGGAAGCATTTCTTTCAGATAACTTGAAAGTTTCAAACAGTCTTTTGTCTAAATAGAGAGCAAGAAATTTCTGAAGTAACTATGTATACTAAACAGAGCATCAGAGATTTTTCCATGCTAACTGCACTTCCTAGCTGCTTGGAGTTCACTGATTTTAATTAGTCTGTTTGTTTGTTGACAGTAATGAATATGCTTTACAGAACTGGCACATGTAGAAGCAAAAGGGCAGGTGTTTGTACAGTTCATAACTTACACCACATCTGCATTCTGACTGAAGATGCCATGCTAAAGTCTTGGCTATGTGTTTCCATTATTTTTCACACTGCTTGCTTTGTTAGCCAAGAGGTGGCTTTGGGGACACCTCCTGGATTTGAAAAGTCAAAACATGTATTGGAAATAACTTTTGGTTTTGCTGAAAAAATGAGTGGTTGTGTTTTACTGATTGCTAATGCCACAGAGGTGCTGGTGGTATATTTGAGGTGTTCTTTCCAAGAAGCATTTTGAAACAAACTTTTCCTTGGAAATCCTCTTTAATCTTGGCTCCTCTGCTAGTAAGAATAAATCAATGTACACTACAAAAAAGGCAACTGGATGTCAAAGTAGAGAGAATTAAATGCAAACTTAAAATAAAGCAAATGTTTCCCTTGTAAGAACTTTTGGTCATGAATCTCTGTAGGCCTAACTATGCTGCCATAGTTGGAATACTGCCCAGTTCTGCCTTATGAACTGTACATCTCCTTTTTGTAGAATTGCTATTTTGAAAATGCTTACCATTGAACAGTCAGGATTTTGTATTTCTTTGAATTCAAGTGAATGCAATGTTGCTACTTAAAATAATCCATAATGCCTAAAATGGCCATCAGTGTCAGCTGAGGTGTGAGGTGTGCATGATGCAAAAGAGCTCTGCAGCTGCCAAGTTGTTCTGATAACACAGTTGCCTGTAGCTGGGCTGGTAGCTCATTATACAGCAGCTCTCCATGAAGCTGACCTTGGGCTCAGCCATCTGAACTCTTTTATTTTATTTTATTTTATTTTATTTTATTTTATTTTATTTTATTTTATTTTATTCTGCGAGGCATGTGCACTCTGAGTCTTACACTCAGCACTCTTTGCGTTGCCTCTGGAATACTCTGTCCAGTTTTGTCCTCTTTCTTTGGAAGAAATCTTTAAGCTCCCTACCAACACAAGCCATTCTGTGATTATTTGAATCCCATAGTAGCCTTTCCTCTTTATTCCTTAGATTGGGCAAGGTCATTAGACAGGTAAATGTATAAATCTACAGAGAGGAAATTTGGCATAAGATCCTCTGTTGCAGCTCAAAAATGTTGCTGTTTCTTGTGCAGTTTGAACACTTGCCATGTTAAATAGATCTTTCTGTCTATATCTTTTTTTTTGATCAATAAGTATGTATTCAGTGTTTTCCATAACGTGTAAGTAGGCTGTATGAAAGACTACTGGGAATCACTGTGCCTCCCCAGAGGCCAGAAAGATGAGAATAACATCCTGTAGTACTCCAGGGAATTAAAAAGTGTTGTTTCTGTTGCAGACCAGCAATCACCTACTTGGGCCAAAGCCATTTCCCCTGGACAGATTGTTAGCAATATTATATAGTATTGTGGACAACAGGGTTGCTCCAACTGCAAATATATTTTCCCAGGTGAGTGTGTACTTACTTTTATATTTGCTTTTCAGTGTCTGGAATTCACCAATGTTATGTTTAAATATGTTTTTTGTAAGTCACAATTCTAATTAAATGTAATGAAAAAAAAAACCCAGAACAGGTAATTTCAATCAAAGGTTCAGAGTTATATTTATCTGTATTACTAGCTGTGAATGCAACACTTTATCTGTGTAACGGTCTGAAATCTGCTAATAGATAACTTTGTCCTGATCCTGGACTGTGGTCTGTGCTGATCAGTTCCTTGGTTTGTCACTGAAGTCTGTAAGCCTGTTTGCATTTCAGGGGTATAAATGTATGTATTTTAGGGGTATAAATATTCACTGTCCCATGGCCAAAATTAGTCACCTTGTAACATGTGTTACAAAAATGTAGTGGTGAAGAAGAAGTAGAGGGAACGAGGTGCTTACAGGTGAACAATGTTTGCTGTAATACATGTACCTGCTGTTTTTCATTTGGACAAAATTTAAGTCTTGCAGAGAAGCATGAGTCTCTCGTTTCACTAGATGGCAGCATAGCTATAGCAATGAGTGGAATTAGGTAAATCTAGTATTTTCTCAAACGCTCTGGGTTTGTCAGTGCATATTGACCAATTCCATAAAAGTAAAGATGATTTTCTACTATCGATTTGATTCTTGGATATCATTTCCACCTTAGAAATCCTCAGTTTTTCTTCTTTCCAGTTGTAATTAACTTTAATTTACTGAAATATTTTCCGCCTTTCCTTGTTAGGTATCAAATTTAACCAAGTAATATTTCAGTTTATTGTCTGCATTCATGTAAAGTTCTAGGAACATATGTGTTTGTTTTTTAGTATGTTAACTTTGTATTCTCTTATTTTTGGCTATCAAAAGCCAACACTAGATGTGAATGTATTATATAACAGTATTTTACAGTATATTTTCAAAATTAGTGTAGCTGAATATTTAGCAGGCATTCCAGTTAATAGAACAAATGTCATTATTCCAATGTACAGTTAAGTAGTACTGAAACAACAATTTGTGCATAGTATAGTTCCACCTTAGACTAAATCACAGAGTGAACAAGTTCAGTGAAATGCTTTGTTCTAATTCAGAGTTTGCACTAGGTGGCAGTGTTATCAAAGAATAATTGTAATTCTTTATTTTCTGAATATATGGAGATTAAGCTATAAAGATACAAAAAAATGTATATAGTCATAACTGGGTTAGGGCAAAGAACTTGAAATTAACATGTTTACACAAAAATTAAATTTGATAAATTATTTAAGAATATTTTTTAGTTATAAAGCAATTTTTAAATAGCTTAATTAAATTTTAATTAAGAATATTGAAATCCCACTGCAAAGCAATAAAAATTACAACAGAATTCGAAATAGGTTTGGAAAGTTGTTTAAACTAGGTATAATATTTAATTGCTTTTCTTTCTTGAATAGTTTAAAACAATTTGCATTTCACTGATTTTTGTCATTGGTTGTTCTGTGAATATATTTTTCAAACAAAGTAAATATTTAGGATCTGGCTTATCTTTAGCAGTACTGATACATTTTACTGTTACATAATGCAATCTTAAATTTTTTTGTGTGTTCAGCATGGAAATAGTTATAAAATTGTGCAGAAGTTTGAAATGTTTATGTCAAATATTTGGCTTCTTAACTGATTCATGATTAATTTTATGTGCTCTTTAATTTGTAAACTCAAAGGCTGTACATGAACCAAATGCATATTAATTCTTCCCATGTACTATCAGAAAATAGCATGCCTTAGCTTTAAAGTTGATCAACAATCACAGTCAAGATTCAAGAAGGACTAGCAGCTGCTTTAAGATCTGTCACTTGCTGATTTTGTGATATTTCTTATTGCCTCTTGTTTCTCTGTACAGTTTCTATTCACATGAAAATTTTGGTTATTAGCTTTTCAAAAGTGAAACTTCTATGCTAATGAGCAGCAAAATTTCATTTTTCCTCTTAATGGTAGGTTTTATTGAAAATGTTTCATTTTTCTAAATAGATTTTCAACTTAAAATTTGAATCTTCATCTTTTGCCTTTTAATATAGACTCTTTTAAATGGTCTCACTTTATTTCAAACCAAGAGTTAGCATGTTTATTTTACAAGTGTGATCTTTGCAACCAATAGAAAACTAAACAACTTCTGCTGTAACTTCTTGCTGTAATTAGGTTACAGGAGGTAGAATTGGGCCCATTCATTTTTGGTTTTCCTCACTAACCAGTACAAGAGAGTAGCACAGGGGGGTTGGGGGAAGCAAATTTCCACTTCTGCAAATGACAATTTTTTAGTTGCTCCCTTAAAAGTTGAAATTCTCTTGGGTTTGTGCTCTTTTTAATAAATTTTTTCACACATCCAGTGAGGTTTTTTTGAAACAAAGTTAATGTAATGTTTGGAGGTTTTAGTTATACCTTCTTGATCTCAGTACATACATGAATTGTTTGTATTCATTTGAGAAGTCCTCAGTGTTCATTTTTCTCCAGAAAATTCACTGTTTTTCTTACTGACTTGTCATAATACTGTTTTTTTAGAACATTGTGTATTAATATAACAGGTTACTGAATTTCTTTAAATTTATTTGCTTATTTTTTAAACCAAGAGGTTGGAGGTTAGAGAACTAGTGATTTCTGGAGCCATTTGAGAGGAAGAGTTCATAAAATATTTTTCTTCAGATACAATTTTGTGTAATAATTTAACAGATTGATAACAGATTGAAGATGATGTTGCAATCACCAGTGGGCAGTACATTCTGTGCTGGGACAGAACTTGCACAGTTGATGGTCTTTTTGGATGTATGGCTCAGCATGTGGCTGAAGTCTTTTAAAAGGTATAAAACATGGAGAAAATGGTGAAAAGATGCATATGCACTTTCACACAGTGCTGGAAACAGTGTGACTCTGAGGTGTGCAATCTGCATCCTACAACAACAGGGAAGTCTTAGAGTTTTCTTACTTGGTACAGCAGGAACAACCAGGAGTATTATTTGTATCCCCATGTGGACCCACTGTGCAGAATAGGAACTATTCATTGTGTCCAAGGGCAATTGGAGGGATACAAAGAAACTTTGAAGGTGCATTCTGCCAAGGTTCCCAGAGTCTATTCAGTCCTGGTTTGTATAAGAGTATTTCATTTCAGGCTTCACACAGAAAATAGACAGAAATACAACATAATGTTCTTCATAAAAATGTACAGGACATAAATGAATTTATGCACAAAGCATTGGGCAAGAATTATCAGCACCAATTTAATTTAAATGAGGTCATTTTACATTGAAGAGGACAAGGCCTGTCCATATCACAATCAGTGATCAAGTGTATATTGTTATGGTTTACAAGCCAAAATTTACCAATGTTTTTTCCTCTACCAAAACCACTGAGTAATTGCTTCTTCAAGTCAGTTCAGTTCTCCTAACCATTTTTCATTTTCTAGACATTTTATCTTGCTGTTGCTTTCTTGTGAAATAGCTTTTCATAAAGAGGATTGATTAGATCTACTTGTAGTTTCGAGCTATGATGTTATCTAAGGTAAAATGGAATTAAGCCCTTTGTCTTGCATACTTTTGCATATTTCATTTCTGGTAATACATCTCTGAATATCTGGAAAAACATCTAGGATAACTTCTCAGAGTACATAATAGCTGAATATTACCAAATAGGTAACTAATCAGTAACTTCAGCTCTGTTTACATTTTTAATCTAATGCACTTAACCAGTATCAATTTTAATGTTACTCCTTGTATTTGACAAATATTTTCAGAGAGTTGTATAGTTAGAATTTACTTCTGACTTGAGTGCATTTGCAGTCAGAGATTTCTAGGAAGGCTGTTTATGAGTATATGGAGACACATCAGGTATCTCACACATAGTCTGTATTTCATTTATTAGACATTTCTTATCTCTTTGATGCGAGATCTAAGAAAAGCGTTTGAATTTTCTCAAGAGTATCACAAATTCATAGAACTAATTTAGTTATAAATGTGTAAGAACTTGGAATGAAGGTTAACAAACCTAAAATTTTTCAATCTGTTGTAAAGATAAATAGCATTGCAAATCATTGTCCAAAGAGTAAGAACTTTTCATCTGATGTTAAAATAAATGGAGATACGCGATTTTGAGTTGTGTGTCAAGTGCCAATACAATATGGATCTATGAGAAACACACAAACCACTGATGTACATAACATAGTTCCAGCTGGAGGGAGCCACAGGAATGTAATTAAGAGAAGAAAAAAGTGCCCTTTCTTGAAATGTAAGAATTTGGAGAGATTTGTTTTATTTTTTCTTGCTTTCTTGTCTGCCTTACATGAATAGAATAAGGAATATCTAATATTTTTTATGTAAACTGGAACAGTATGAGGCAATTTACCTGCAAGATTGCTTTGTCCCTGTTGTTTTGGAAGCATGCTTTATGACTTTATTTTTCAGATGACAATTTGATGTTTAAACTGCCCTTTATTTGTAAACTGACAGCTATGGTAAGACTTCAGTTTCAAGACTGGAAAGATGCCTGGTTTTGTTATCTACTTACTTGATTTGTTTTATAGCTTGTATATGTCACAGCCTTTCTGGACACCAAATGCCCACATCCTGATTATAGTTCTAACTCTGTCACTGCATTATGCTAGATTCCCTTGATGTAGCAATTTGATAAAGAGGAATTTGATTCTGTAACTTGATTCTATGAATACTGTCAACTTAACTTTTTTTATCAAAAAAAAAAAAAAAAGGAAAGCACTTTTAATCGCTTCTACAAGCTCAGATTGTATTAATGTTTAAAAATACAAAGTTTTTCATTCCACATTTGACAGCTCTTGACAGAATAAGAATTACTCATTTTTGCTAGATCAGCTGTATTGTGTTCCAGCTTTCCTTGCTGTTGCAGGGACTGCTCATAGGAATATTTTGCATCTGGTTTTAACAGTTATTTAAGACTAATAGAATACTATCCATTTCAAAACTGAGCAGGTACATGAATTTCTACAGAAAAAGGTCTGGTTTAAGATGTATGTTGTTCCCCACTGTTCCCTAAGAGGCCTTATAATGAAGCAGAACAAAGTAGAGCCATTTTTATTTTACAGTATGCAAGAAATAGAGAGCATATTCTTGTACTGTCAGTACAAGATGTTATATGTCAGTAAGTAGATTAATTTTTAATTTTTTTTTTAAATAAGCCAAATGCTTGAAAAATGCAGGTTCCTGCTGATTCTGTTAAAGCACCTTCCTTTGCTTCCCTGTTACTCTGAAATTCCACAAGTGTTGTGCTTGTTCTTTTTTTGGATAAATGGATAGAATTATTGCTAAAATTTTACCTGAAATAATTGAGAAGTTCATAGCAGACATTAACTATGTCAGTGTGGGGGGTGACTTTGGAAGAATATATTTCTGTCTTATTCTCAAATGAATTTAGCATTCAGACCTTCATGACCAAAGTTTATATTGCAGTGAGATTTCTTGTTGTCTGGTTGAATGTTTAAAAAAACCCCTTCTTATCTCCTAGATAATATTGCAAACTGATTCAAAAGAAAATTGAAGTGTATCATGCATCTGATTTTGGAGAGTGTCTTTGCTTTATACATCAATTAAGTGGTACTGAGATTTGGTACACTTGAACAGATGTGTGCAAAAATGTGATATATTTGAATAATTATTTTATACATTGTAGAAAGGTGGAATCATTGAGTAGTGAATATTCAGAAGGGAGATGTTTGTAAAAGTTACATTTCTCTTGATGTTGATTGTGTATGTAGATTTTCTCAAATTTTGTTTCTGAAATATGAGCAAATGTATTCTTATGTATTTCCTTATTTTTATCACTTCTTGAGTTCTAAAATTACAAGAGAGGATGTCATCAGCCTCTGCTTCTGCCCTATTGATTTAACCTGAAAATGACTGCATTTCACTGTCCTCTTGCTTCAGAGGAAGGTACATAAAATTGCACAGCTTAATCCATTCTGACCACAGGAGTTGTCATCTCTGGAATGATCCTGCTATAATTCCATGCAGGGGGAAGCATTTACTTTTACAAAAAAAAATTGAACCATATGGGAAAAGATCTTAAAAGCTCCTTTTTTTTTCCTTCATCAGAACTATTTGGAATTATATATGATTCTAAAGATATTATAGAATAAATTATAGATAGAGAGGTATTCCCCTCTATCTGGTCAGTCAGAAGATCTTTAGAGCTTCCCAGTGACAGGAATGAGCAAATATAAACCATAGATTGTGGGCTTATCTCATTCTCATTACTGGTCAAAATGAACTTCCCCTCCTCTTTCAGTGTGTAGTGAAGATACACAAGACACATCTTGCCAGCATAGACTGTTAGTCTTCTATAATGTCATATGTCTCACACAGCATTCATATATAATCTGTAGATCCCTGCATGTTTATTGTCCAACTGGGTTTGTAGTGCAAACCTTTTGATCCCATGGCTTCATGGT
Source organism: Illadopsis cleaveri (assembly GCA_013399915.1). Classification (NCBI taxonomy): domain Eukaryota; kingdom Metazoa; phylum Chordata; class Aves; order Passeriformes; family Timaliidae; genus Illadopsis; species Illadopsis cleaveri. The sequence goes on from VXBB01024394.1 coordinate 259,963, forward strand.
TGCCCATACCTAAAAGATTATTTTGTATTGTTAGAACATCTTTTTTAGCAGTTGTCAATTTGTAGCTGTGAGGGTTTTTTTAGACAATTTTATATTATTACTGTTGCATTTTATTCTGACTGGTTTGGATCCTATATCCTTTTATAGGTATATTATGCATCTGACGCACTTTATTTTCCTGGATCTGCATATTGGTTAGAAAGTGCAGTAATCTATTGATCTCATTGTACTGAATTGTATTGATCTCAGTATTCTGTTGATTTTCTGTAAGTTTGGGAAGATGGTGATAAGAGGTAATAAATAACTCCCATTTTCTCATTTTCTGTTATTGGTTACTGGACTAATCTGGCAGAAATTCATGAGCTGAAATGGGAAGTTAATGTGATGCACAGCATGGTGACATAGTTAGCACTTTAGCACCGACTATGGCAGCTTGAGAGAGCCTGCTGTTAAGCAAAAAGAAAGGAGAAAACATTACTTTTAACCAAATAACTGACTCTAATTTTTTTCAACTCTGAGCATCATTGTGAATAAAAGTATGGTTACTTAAAGTAGTACTTTCTAATTAAAATTGTGAAGAGACTGATGTGCTTGATTCCTTCTAATTTCAATTGATGCAGAAAAGATCTTTTAGAAAAACTTATAGTGTTTTACCTATATTATGTTGTTTGACCTGATTTGATGTTCTTTTCATTGTTGGAGGTATATTGATAATACAGCTTTACAATTTTTTAGGAGGCTTTCTTAATCAAATTCTATTCTATTCTATCTGTGTTCTTTCTTTACAGTAATTTAAAGTAGAAAACTTACCTTATTTCTGTGAAGAGCTTATAGTAATAGGTCCCAGCTTGGCATTTACTCTATGTCTTAAAAACAGTGAAAATCGTTGTGAAATATTGAAAACTAGTTTTATGGAAGAAATTTTGGTTATGACAAGGGAAAGACTATTGAGAGGGAGGTGGTAGTGAGGATTTCAGATGAGATGAAGTTTATAAGGAAGACAAAGTGAATTCCTAAATATCTTATCTGGAACAGTTTACTAATTTCTAAACTTCCTGGATTTTGATCTTAGTTTTTTTATTTGTGTAGCATGGCCCTAAGAATTTGCTGACCAGGAAGTAGCTATGTTTAAGGCTTTGTAAAATTGATTTACAGTAAATTTGTACTTTTCAGTATATAATCAAATAGAAATTGTGATTGAGGTAGGTATGTAAATTTGCTACGTAGTGATGAAGGGTTTATATCTACTCTGTGCATCTGTTAATAACTTTCACAAAGTATTCTTGTGGCCCTGTGAGCATAATGTTATATATTCCCTTGTGCCTTTCACATGTCTTAGATTGCATTCTATATAGCATAGGGAATGTGTTGTATCAACCAACAGTTTCTTTAACTTCTGTTCTCTCGGCACGTTATTTGTAAACAGTATTTGAAGCTTCAAATCTTAACTTATCTATGAAAATGTGTTAGTGTATCAAAGAAGTAAATATGAATACATGAAAGACAAAACAGAGTTTTCCTCCTTCAAAACTCTGTCCTTTCCATCCCTTTCTTTACACACTTATTTAGAAATTGGTTTCATGTACTTACTGGAAGGAACATCGTTTAATACTCCAGGAACAAATTTGTGCTGTGTTTACATCAAGCAGTTGCAGCTGAAGCTTGTTAGTGATTGCCTCCCCAATTAAAAAAAATTCTTCACTGTGGTACATGAACTCCTATTGTTTGGAGATAAATAATCAGCTCATCCCCTCTTTAGGGAAGAACAAAGAACATAATAGTACATCTGGTTCATGTGTTAAGACAGCAAAGATTAATTAAGCAAGTACTGCACAACCTCTCTTGATAACATATATCTAAAAGCAGCCTGTATAAGTTTTTTAATCACTTTTCTTTAACTATTTAGTGTATGCAGAAAGTCTACTCTGAATCACCAGCTATTCATGGAAATAAGATAGGACACAATACTGAGATAAAGCAAATTAGAGCATTAAGATGGAATTCATCAGTTCTCTCTCAAATCTCTTGTTTTAAGCTGATATGCCTAGAAAGATATGATTAAAGACTAAAAAGAACCTTTCAAGCCCCCAGGTGACATCATTAATACTCTTATAAATTCTGTCTTTCTTAGATGTAATTTGGCTGTTTTCTCTCACCATTTGGAATATGACCTGTTTGGGACAAAGAACCATCTCCTTATTGAGCATTTGTGTAGAATCTGGTTAATTGAAATACAATTTCACAACTAGAACTAACTCTTGAGGTTAAATAGCTACGTTGCGTGCCCTGTTTCTTCACATCCCTGGTAACTAGAACCGAAGCCTAATTCCAGCTGAAAGGCTTTAAAGGCCAGTTTTACCTGCTGTACTTTTTGCTGTCATTGTCTTTCAGTCAAAACAGCTTTACTAGCTCCTTGGTGTTGACTTCAGCAAGTTGTAGGGACACAGATATCTTGTCAAGATCTTCATTTGACAATCCTTTGCTTATTTAATATATTTTACTTCCCTGCACATACATTAATGAATGCAATTGCAATTTCAGTAGTGGCAAGAAAGATGGTTCAGAATCACTGATTGAAGGGTTGGCTATAATGTTACATTCTTTTTATTGATGTCCAGCTCCTTGGACTGGTTGTTATATGGTCCCTTGTCCTCCTGTCCCCACCTAATGCACTCTTACATCTCCCTACCTACAGTTTGTTCTCCTTAGGTATTTATACCTCACCTGTCAATTCAATACAAATGATTTTGCTGTATCACATGTGAAATAAATTTATAGCATTGTATCTGTACCTTTCATTTTTTTTTGTGAGGTTGAAAAGTACTGAGACTGTGCACATGAACAATGTTAGAGCATAAAGTAGCAAAATGGTACATTAAAGAGTATGTTGGATCACTTTGGGGAATACTTGTACTGTTTCTGCCCTGCCAGCTGCAGTCAGTTCTAGCTACTGACTTTGTGCTTGATACCCCTCCTCCCCTAAAGACCCTCTGCTACTGGCTGTGTTCATTTGATAGCAGATAGTGGGGCTTGCCACAGTATCTTGGACAAAAGAAGCAGCTGCATTGAAAGAGAGGATTTCAAAATATGAAGCTTGTTCACAAAAGAATGCCTCTTGGTAGATGAGGAATAGTTAGGAATTTACATAATCTCTCTTCTCCATCTATGGAAGTGAAAACTGGAAAATATTTGGGGGGAGCAATGTGGAAAATTGATAGCACGGTGTGAGTAAATCTCATTTGTGGAAAGTTTATATTCTTAGTAAATGTTGCAAATATTGTTCATTTAAAATATGGAGAATGACAAAACAAGATGAGAGAAATCCTACAGTAGCTTAAGCTTGAAAAAGCTGCTGTAATGATGACAATGGTCATTATTATGGCTGAAAATGGTGCTGTATATCTGAAATTGCATAGGTGCTGCAATAAGTTTCTGTCCTTACTGCTGTATGATTTAATTTCTCACATTAGGTAGAGGAGGGTGGACGATACTAGAAATAGTGTGATTATTTTAGGTGAGATTGTTTCTACCTATGTATGTGTCTGAACAGTAAAAGTACATCTGAGGTAGTCAGTGTGCTTTTCTAGTTAATGGAGAGAAACAGACATGCACCCTTATGTAGACATGAGCATCTAAACCCATCCTGTTAATGAAAAGTTTTAAAATCTGTACTAGGTTTTAATGAACCTTGTCCTGATGCACTGACTCCTCCATCCTCTAGAAATGGAATCAAGACAGCCTCAGATGCAAACATTTACATTATAACTATGTCAAGCTATTCTATCCTGAAGGTAGTTTTCTCAGTAATTATTCTGGGTTTCTTGTAAAACAAATGGAAAAGCCACCATGAAATATCTCTGCTTGGATGTCATATTCCTTATCAGAATGTTTGCAGACTGGGGGCAGTGATTGATTTGTACACTTCCCACTCATTTCTCCCGCAGATTTAGTTGGGCTGTCACTCTGCAGTGAGTACTTGGGACGAGCATGCTCAGGGTACCATTGCATGGCTGGCAAGCTGGTGCTGGTCTTCTCATCCTTTCTTTGCTGGACTGCTTTTGACTTATTCCTAAGGACGGGGTGCTGAAATTCTGTCTCTTTCTGATAGAAATTTATTTTGCAGAATTCTGTGATGATGACCTGCCATTTCACATCCTTGAATTTGCAATCTGAACCATACAGCTTTGAACTGTATTTCAGTTACAGCAACTATAGACTAGCTCAGTGTCTTGTGGAAAACACTCTGCAAGTGATGTTTTTTGACATGAGAATGCCAAATACTCAAGAAAGGAAATTCCACCTTTTTGTGAAATACGAAATAAAAAGAGGTTAGGGGTTAGTATGGAGTTAGGTTGCACTTTGCAAATGCAAGTCATAGGAGATTTACCAAAAAAAATGAAAGACTGATAAGTTATTAAAGTTTCAGGAAGTGTTTCAGAGGTAAAATTTAAAAATATTACTGAGATTCAGTGTGGATTTTTGGGCACAGTTTAACTGAAACTAAAATTGAAATATTTGAAGACATTTAGTTCAGAGGAGCAGATGCTGATCTGTTGGTGTGTTTCACTAACATGTGATGGTGCAACTTCAACTTCATTCATTACCCTGCTGTTATCCATGTAGAGAAAGGTGTTTAAAAAAAGAGAAAAACATGAACAAAAACTCAAAACCAAACCCCAAATAAAAATCTCAGTTTCAAAAATTCTGTACTTTCAAACTCTTTAGGTTGTTGTCTTGTTTTCTAAATAGTAGTTATTTCTGAATTAAATTTCTTAAATTAATTTTCTTAAGTTTCTTGAAGTAATTTTCCTAAATTTATATATGTTGCCATTTCTAACAGGACCTGATTCTAGTCTCCATAGCAGTTCTCATAGAATATTGAGAGGTATCTTTCTGTGTGCATGTTTTTACATACTCTTTTTTTTTTCCTGCCTGCTCACCTTTCATAAATGTTTCCTGAAATGGAATATAAATGAACTGCAGGAGCTTCATCATCCTATTGTGAACATTCTAAAACATTCCACTATGGAAAACAGAATATATAGGCAATATATCTACGTCTTCTGAAAAGTTCTGTATTCATACTCTGGTTAGTAGTGAGTTTATAAAAACACAGGAGATGTGGTAGCTGGGATGTTTTTTGAAAGGCATAGCAAGAGAATATGAAGAACCAGGTTGATCTATTTTAATAATTGAAGAGTGCTGGATGTGTTGTTGACCATCTGTGACCTACATAAAATGAACTAGTGTTCTATGTTCTAGATATCTGGGCAAGAAACATGAAAGACAACGTCAAAAGAGAAAGTAATGAATTATATACATAACCCCTGGTGTAGTAGATAGAGACAGTAAACAGATTGACTCAAGAGATTACCACACAGACATGAGAAGAAAACTGAAGATTGTTGTTATAAAATGATCTTTTCCAGCCTTTTTTATTTATTACTAGCATATGGCCTAGGAAGACTTTTTGCAACAGATATCTTCTAGTGTGGAATGGCCTCTAATGGATGTATGACACTGATGGTGTAGAGAAGAGCTTTTTAATAATTTGTGTGACTGTAGTGCTTGTGAAAGATGCTAGACTGACAGTCTAGAAGACTGGAAGTCTGAAGTAATTTGTTCTGATTCACTGAACAGGTATAGCAGAGGCATCAATGGCACAAAATCTCTGTATTGCTTTTTAGTTATATCCTGAAAAATCTACCTTTTGTTTTGAGCTGGCTGACTCTTAGTTAACAGTGACAGAGAGTTGCTGTTAATCCTAGTACTTAGCTCTTACAAATGAGCTTTTGACATGGAGAAGCTTTCTGTTTAAATTAACGACTTCTGTTAAAAAGTGTGATGGGTTTCCAGTAGAAGTAGTGGAGGGGGAAGGATGGCTAACAGGAAACATGGTGACTGGAGCTGTTGCACAGTAGGCTGGTCTGCTGGTCATCATGTCCTTAGCCTGCCTTTTTCCTTCCCTGCTAGACAAATGGTTGAGGCCTTGCTGGTTTTAACCTTGAAGTAGGCATTTTGTGGGACTGGCCTGTGGAATGCTATTTGATCTGTTGATTTTGTATGTTTTCCATGCAGTTGTGACCAGAACCAGACCATCTCTTAATGACTGGGAGAAATGAAAAGGTACAGGTGGAGATCTGACACGGCAGAATCTCTGTAGCAGTAAAGAAATCTACTTTTATCCATGATTAGATTAACATTCAAACCAATATCTTCTTCTCCTCTCCCATTTCAAAAATAGCCCAAATTTTAATTCTACTCAGCATCTGGAATTCCCTAGAGTGAGCCAGACTCCAGTCCAATTTGCGGTCTCCATCTGGCTCAGGTGAAGCTTTGGTAACTTTACATTGTGCTGGGGCACAGGGGATAGCTCAGTGTGTTGGAGTGATGAGGAAGGAAAGTAGCGAGCAGGATAGGGAGTCATCAATATGACAAGAGAGAAAAAGTAATGCTTGAAGTCCTCATGTAATTTTCTTGTGAGTGAAAGTACTTATGCAGATACTAAAAAAGACAAATGAAAAGAAAGGTTAATTATCTGTACTCCAAAATCCAAAGGTATTTCAGACTGATTGCCCAAAATAGATGGTGCCTAAAACCTGGAAAAAGACCCAAACATAAAAATGAGTAATGTAAACAATTTGTTAGGCACTTCTATTGTATTTTTAATGAGATGAAGTGCTGGTCTCTAGTGCAGGTAATTTCATTTTTTTCTGTGATGGTTTGACATGAACAGAGAAGAGATTTGAGTCTGATGTTTTATTAAAACAAACAAAAGAAAAAAAAAACAAACACAAAAACCTACACACATCAGTGAAAAGTCAAGATAAAGTGGTAAATGCAAGCTGGCATGCATAAGTGGATATGACCTGAAATAAAGCTGTTCAGAGAAAGGAAAATAATTGCAAAGCAGTAACACTTAAAAGAAGATGTAGGCATGAAGACTGGTAAAAATTAAAGGCTAGAAGGGAATGACTTGTGAAGAAAGATTAAAGGAAATGAACACATGTAATTATTACTTATAGCTATCTGTGTGCTTGGTGATGTTCAGATGAAGAGAGATGATCCCTACACTAATTTGGCTAAATAACTACCAGGGGATGATGAAAATGTCTGAAGGTATTTATAGTCTTCAAGTGCCAAGAAAGGATTCATTTAGAAGAGTTCAAAAAAGGTCTAAGTAGGAGTAATGAAATAAGATGAGGGCAATCTTAGCTTTGAATACTATAAAAAAACCTTCTTTTGGACATGCTAAAGTGGGTGATAGTCTTCCCTGAAATTTTAGTGCAATGCCCCACTGCTTGAGCTATTGCAAATGACAGTAGACAAAGCATTCATATATAAACTTGAAAGAAGGAAAAAGAATTTTGCATTGGTGGGAGGAGAGTGAAGATGACTTAATAGATATTTTCCATCTTTAATTTCTATGGTCTCACATGGTATAAATTAACAAAATAAGACTCATGGTATACTACTGAAACATAATTTATGTAAATTTGCTTTAGAATAGGCATTAACCTTGATCCTTACTTCAATTCTGCATTAAGCTTTGCCTTTGATACAGTAATCTTAATTAAAACTGAATATTTCATGATTTAACTCCCTCTGCCTCATGAGCAGAACAATACTGCTATCTGTGTTACCTATAAAAGTGCAATCCATATAGAGTATCTATTGCATCAGATGATAGGTTTGCTTAAGGTCATTTTCATATGAATAAAAGTACTGGCAAAGAGCAGTTTCATTTATTTAAAAGTTATTAACTCTTCTTTTACAACCAAATGTTAAAAAGCTAGTTAAATAATTTTTCATGCATATTGACTTAGGAAATGTTGACCTAATAAATACTAAATTCTTTTGGGGAGAAAAAACCCCACAAACTGCATGAATGAGGAAAAAAAGTAAGTACTGGCAGATGTGATGTGTGTCAAGTGTATCATCATGTAACTGTCAATCACTGTCATCTTCATAATACTTTTAACTGGATTAGGTTAGGTAGTAAGAGAAAAGCTGTTCGTTTTGATGTTAAATCCTACTATGTTCTAAAAGGAACAGGCAGGAATTTGAAATGAAATTCAATGAAAATTTGCCTGGTTTTTTAATTTTTGGAGGGTTTTTTGTTGTTGATGTTGGGGGTTTTGTTGTTTGTTTGTTTTATGTTTATTTGTTTTGTCATGATGTTAGAAAAAATGAGGGCTGTTCTGGATAAATACTGGAAGTTCAGCTTCATCTTCAGGTTGCTCACTGCTTATAAATGGAGATATTGATAAAATGACATTTTCCAGCTTGAAAAGATGTGCAGGTATTTAGTTATTTTGTAATAATCTACAGTAGAAGTTCAAGGAAAGAGGATGTAGTATCAAGTGGCAACACTTAATAAATAATATATATATAACTTACTCTTAAAATGTAGAAGGCAAGCAAACCTTTGAGTATCCATCTGTATTGAAAAAGGCCATCTTTTTCTAAAATGCTTTAATTCTTTGTTGAATTTAAGCTATCAGACTAAATACTTTGGACAAAAAAAGCAGCTGTGATAAATCTTGATATCTGGAGTGCTTCTTTACCAAGTAGCTGACTTCAGCGATAATTTCATATGTGTCACTGGAATCTTTAGTTGTGTAAGATATATAGTGAACCCAGTGTAAGCCATCAATGTTTTTCTTCCAAATATAAGTCTAACCTCTTGGTTAAATAGTATTTGCCAGTCACTTTCATCAGCTTTTGAGTTATTTTTCCCTCATTGTTGCAGTTTTTTCTTTGTTGGCTCTAAATATCAATTGCAACTGTGCTACATTGGACATCCATAAACATTACATATATACTGATACCTTTACTTCCCTTTTGGGGCACAAGAAACATAGCAGTGTGCATTTATTGTGAATAATTGTCATATATATTAATTGATAGTGTATTTCTGGGCACAGCAGCCTTCTCATCAGTTCATTACCTTATGGATTCAACACTTACACAGAACTCAGGGAACAAATTTGTAAAGTTGAATGCATTTATTTGCTGGAGGAAAAAATAGAAAGTGAATAGTTGTTAATAACATTTTTACATTTCTGGTCCTCCTGTTAGGTCTTTACAGGAGAGTGTAATGTCTGATCACACTGAATAAAATGAAACTCTTTGGTTTTGTAGCACCATTTCCCTGCTATTTTGCCTGTGTCATCTGTGGCATTCTCAAGTGCAGCTCTTAATGGCCACAAAGAGCACGGGAGCTGTGGGTTCTGTGTGGGTCCCTAGCGCCACAGGATGTTGTGTGGCTGGTTCCAGGGAGCCCAAAGGGTTAAATGCAGTTAAGCTTTTCCTCAGCTTTCTGGGAACCTGGCAGTGGCTTTCTTTCAGTTGCTTTGTAACAGTAGGAACAATACCTGAATTCAGCCTTGGGTTGTATTGGAGAGGGGGAAGGATTCAGGTTATAGTGTCAGAGGCAGCAGTTGCACTTGGGCAGTACCAGCAACTGCTTCACCCTCTGGCTGAAAAAAGGAGTAGGTTAACAAGGCAAGTCTCAGATAAGCCCATATGTATGTAGGGTTTTGTTGCTATTTAATCCATTTCTCTTTGCTTGTGGTTTTCTTTTTAGCTAAATTAATCATGCTGTTTTGAATAGGCTGCATTCTGCCACTGGGAACTGTAACTCAGGCACTGGCTGGTGATGAACCAGCCTAAAAGCAGGGGACACAGTTTTTCTGTGGCTTGCACTCAGGCAGGAGTTTGAGAGTCTTGTCACTTGGAAGAAAAAAAGCATTTAGAAGCTGAAAGTTGAATCCTGAGCCTAGATAATGATGATGAAAAATAACCTCTGAAAATTCTTACAGTAAGGTATCATTCTATTAGTCAACTCAATGGAAATTGTGTTTCTGAATTAATGTTTAACAGTTTATTTGTGAAGGAGGTCCTAACACGTTTAAGGCTACTGACTGTATTTCATCCATGATTTCTTCAATGAGCTACTGTTATTAAAGACCACCAAGATGGTTTGGTCAGAGGAGGCTGCATGGGTGACGCTGTTGAACATAACAACAACACAGACTCTGACTTCAGTAGGCTGAAAATGGCTACTTTGTTCTTGGGATGTGTCTCCCTTATATACTATTCTACACAGACCAATTCGATTGGTGAAACAAAGACAAACCTCTTCAATCACATTGGTCAGACCAGAGGGACATCAAGAAGAAGTCCCTCCTAGGGAAAATACATAAATAAACTTGCAGTTACAAAAACATGTCTCTTGTTTACAGAAAATTCCCTGGGAAAGGAATTTCAGAAAACCAAAACATCTCAGGCAGGAACCAGGGCTACACACGGGAATCTCGTGATTATTTCAATTTTCTGGGTTTTCTGATTTCTTTTAGAGAAGGATTTGGGTTATAGCTCAAGAAACAAGACAAACACAAAAATATATCCCGCCAAGAAACCAACTTGTCCTAAGGATAAACATGTCGGTGTTTGGTTTCTGAGTTACACATTTCTCTACATCTGAATATTGTTTTGTCTGGAGCAGGAAGATGCAGCAGGAGTAGTTGAGGAGAGCTCTCTTAGGCTGCCCCACCCAAGTGCTCAGTATGTTTGAATGTGATGATGCGTAGGACCTAACCAAGACCCAGGCACAGGGTGTGGAGCATCTTAGGCCGAGAAGTGGAGGAGCAGGAGGCATGTAGAGTATAAGGGGATATAATGAGCCACAGCAAGGAGTTGCTGCTCTACTCCAAGGCAACAGGCACAAACTGAAACTCAGGAAATGCTCTCTTACTGTGAGGGTCACTTGAGTGCTGGCACAGATTGCCCAGAATGGTGGTAAAATCTCCATCCTCAGAGATACTCAAAAGCTATCTGGACATGGTTCTGGGCAGCCTGGTTGAGATGGCCCTGCTTGAGCAGGAGGTTGGACCTGGTGACCTCTGGAGATCCCTGCTACCTCAACCATTCTGTGATTCTGAGTTGTGAGGGAGATGGAAAAGCTGTGGTTGACATGAACAGAGGGTGTTTGAGATTTTTGCTTTGGGAAAGGCTTATGAATGGAAGTCTTTCTCACAAAAAAATTTAATGTTTTAACCTATTAAAGGTTAAAGGTCTTATCACATGTTTAATTAAGCTAAACATTTTTAAAATACTGAACTTTGTACACTGAAATAAACCAGATTTTAATAAAATCTTTTTAAAAGATTCAAGAAAGGCTCTGAGGAGGGCTTCGGGCCAGAGAGTCTGTTATGTCAGATACTGTCTCAATTGATAATGTATATTTTTTGTAACATGCTCTTGGTTTTATAAACTTGTTTCAAGTCCAGTCGTAAGGCTTTCAGAACATGCCATTACAGAAAAACATTGCTTTAGCAATGTTTAGCAGAAGCATTTAGCAATGTTTCTGGTTTTAATGGCTTTAGTTTTTAATGAAGTAGTAACTTCATCATGCACTTCAGGCAAAAAGTGTGATTTGAGGATACAGTACTGCAATGATCATTATTAATTTGAAATCCAACAAGCTTTAAATAAAACTTTTCAACTAGCATGTGGTCTAAGGCTTCCTGTGAGCAACTAGCTAACCAGTTCATATACAGGAAGAATAAATAGCAGCATAATGGCCTATATTGGGTGAATTTGTCCTAATCGTTTAGTGGCTTGTTAAATATATGTCCGGCTAATTCCAAAATGGTCATTTCCTTTTTCTTCTTTAACAAAAACAAACAAAAATGTCTCCACTGTATCTGTATGATTTATACTTGAACTGGAAAAAAAGGTTTCCATACAAAAAATACTGGCAAATGCAAAATCTAAATTATTGTTAAAGGAGACATTATTTATATCACTTCTGCAGTTGTAAGATTCTTGGGATTTAACTGTTCAATTGCTGTATGGGAAACATGCATCTCTAGTAGAACTTGGTTTAGGAACTGAAATCTAGGTACTGGTTGTTGATGGCTTCAGGGGAAGGGAGAAGGCACCTAAGAGTAGCCTTCTTTATATGGAATTGCAAGCTTTACCAGTTCAACTGCTGGAATTATATTTTTATATATTTTATAGTTTTATATTTTTGTATCTCATATGTTTTTATGTTAGAGCTTCATGGGGAGGTATTAAACATACTCAGTAGTGTAGGTGTGTATTTATGAAGAATGTACCATTGCAGCCTATGTTTCAGAAAGAATTCTCTACCAAGTTAAGTTATATTTGGATGATTTGGAGAGTTCCAGTTCCACGAAGAACACAGCTTAGTGACTTAAGATTTTGCACAGCCTGTATTGTGTGTGTGCATTAATGTGTATACACATAAATTGTTTCTAGTACCTGAAGCTAACATTCTAAGAGATAGCCAAAATTAGCTACACTCTTCATTGCTGAAAGTGGTTGAGTGTAGTTTTGTTTCTACACTTAAACCCTCTATTTGTTTAGGACTGTAAATAAACAAAAAAAAAAGGGAGGAAGGTGGTGACAGGATCATCTTTCTAAACAGCACTTCTAAGTCACTTCTTTAAAGTGATCTTTTAAAAACATGAATTTTATGCATCCCAAACGCATCTTCCAACTGTGAACACTAGATTAAATTCATTCTTTAACATTTCATATGAGAGGGGCAGATGCACTGCAAATGAAGTAAAAAAATCAAAACTGGAGGTAAAATCAGAAGAATTTATCCAACTAATATGTATATGTGATTAGTTTTATCTCATAGGCTGCAGGATAATACTGTTATTTTTTATAAAATAGTTTTGTGGAATTCCTTGCCTGCTTTCCTAAGAATGTGGTTTTCTTGACAGAATCACATGTTTGTTGATGTCTCTAAGTATCTACATGGTATTTTATTTCTGAGAAAACGTAAGTTTTGTATAATACATATTCGCTCCTTGAAAAACCTCCCCCACCGCTTCTAAAATGTCAAAGCTGAGCACAGGGATTTAGCCATACAAGTTCTATTGAGATTAATTGGATTTGTATGGCTAAATCCATGCAGCTCTTCTGAAAATATTGCTGTCCCTTGTATATAAAATATAAATATATGTTTACAAATACAATATCACAAGACATATTGGACAGAACAGTAAAATCAGGTTTAATTTATGTTTGGAGAGGAGTAACTTTTGGTTTTCTATAAACTAAGGGTTCCTGTTTAAGTATACTGAGTGAATACTAAGCATGTGCTGTGCTTGCCTTAGGGCTTCATTTTTTTTAAATTCGTGAAGCATTTACATAGGAGTCTTCTGTACTTCACTCAGGAGGGGGAAGAGCATTTCTGATTCATTAATCCCTTTTTCTTTTTCTAAGTAACTGGGTCCTTCACATCATGCACTCAAGAGGTATAAAATATACAAAGAAGTGGGAGGGACAGGCAAAATGATGCCTGGCTTGCTATAAGGTATAAATTCAAAATCTATTTCTCTTTGCAAGAAGAAAAATAGTGAGGGGAAAAAAGGGCAGCACGAAATTTACTGCATGTGCTTGCATGATATGCAGGTTTGGGATAATTATTTTCTCTCTTGTTCAATAAAGTGAGTTGTTACCATGGTAACATTTATATTGCACAATTTCTCTGTTATAAAATAAATGAGAACAGTTTTAGAGTCAGAAAAGTCTTTGTATGGAACCTTTTTCTTTTCTGTATTTTTAAGTGCAGAATTGTGTCTTAAAATTTTCTAGAGATGACAAAGTTTTGATGCACTTTCCAGATAAAATTAGTCGGCTTTTAACAGTACCTAGTGCTTCTGCAGGACAAGATGTGCAAGATTTGGTTGTAAAATTGAACTCAGCCATCAGGCAGATGCAGACTGTCCAGCAGCTCAGAGGAATGATCTGTATGTCCTGATCCAATAACCAGCTCCTGGCAGTGACACCTTGCCTGTATTACTGTGTCACCTTGGACAAGATGTGTTGATAACTTCTTAAAAAGCAGTTCTGAGTCTTCAGTGGTGGAGGGGCAGGTGCCCAGGGTGTGTGTTCAGAACCAGAATATACCCTACAGAATATTTTGGTCTCTGCTGCTTGTGCTTCTCTTACTGAGGAATAGCAGACTGATAGCACCACTTCCTGACCAGTTGGTTCTTCGATAGGGTAGTTTCTTAATGTTTACTGACTACAATGCAGAATCTGCAATGGACACTTTAAAATATCCTTGAGCAATACTTCTGTTTCTGCTTACTGAAGAGATTCCAGAAGATAATCATGGGAGCTGCTTGCCCGTTTTGTAAAGCTTATGTGAGAAAGGCTTCCAAGAGGTGGGAAAATGTTCAGATATAACAGTTGATTGGAATGACAAGTAGCTTTTCACAGAACCTAATAGAGTCTTTGCCAATCATAGCTGCTTCTCTTTGTTCAGTTTTGTTTTTCTCCTTTATTTTCTCACTACAGTAGGCATTTTAGTATGAGGTGACTTTTTAATCTGTTGAGATCAAAAGACTTCATTGCTTGCTTGATTCTATCCTGTTTTTTCACACCTTTCTACTGATCTCTTGTATGGATTTTTTAATTTGGTGATCAGTATAGTACTTTTGGGATATTAAGCCATTTTAAAGTGATTTAATTTTAATATTCAAAACATCCAGATTTAAAATTACTGAATATTATTCAAAAGTCTTGACAAAATCTTGATTTGCAAAATAGAGTGGCTATCACAACTATCAACTGCTAAAAGAAATAAGTTCATTAGTCATGGAAACATGAGAAATTGTTCCTTGACTACACTCTATTCCACTGAAACTAACATAGGATACCTTGTGGAGGTTCTTTTATGCTTTTCAAATCATAGAATCATTAAACTTGGAAAAGACCTCCAAGCTTTGAACACTACCATGACAACTTAACTTAGCTCTAAGTGCCATGTCCAGTCATTTCTTGGACACTTCCAGGGATGGTGACTCAAACACCTCCCTGGGCAGCCTGTGCCAATAGCTGACCATCTTTTCGGTGAAGAAATTCATCTTGGGACCCAACCTGAACCTCCTCCCTGGTGCAACGTGAGGCCATTTCCTCTTGTCCTCTCCCTGGCTGCCTGGGAGAAGAGACCATTTCCCACATGGCTTCAAACTCCTTTCTGGCAGTCGTACAGAGTGAAAAGGTCCCCACTGAGACTCAGCAGCCAGGAGGGTGGCTGCACTCTCCTACACATCTGCCTACAGGAAATGCTGTACAAACTGCCCTACCATCTCCTGCCATGCCACATGCTGTCTGTCCTGTTTGCCCACCCTTTTCACTGTGCTCCAGTCACTCGTGCTCCCTAGAGCTCTTCAGATCTCCCTCAGGAGCTCTGGTGACATGGCTCCCCATGTCAGCCTCCCTCACAAGAGCTGCCAGGTCCTGCTGGATCTCTCTGCTCTCTCTTGGGTTTCCCTGACTCTGAGAAGCCCCTGCCAAGATCCTTGGAGTGTTTTGCCCCAGAAGTTACTGTAGCCACAGGTGATGTCACCACATGCCTTCCCAACTCCACTTCCGAATAACATGGAAATTGCCTTGTGCAACATGTCACTATGTTAGACTCTGCCCCATAAATGATTTGCAATTGTGTAGGAGCAGTGTAGTCAATGTTTGCTAACTACACAAATTTTAACACATTGTGTATATAGCAAGATGTTTTTAGGACTCTTTGGAGTAGTTGGGTCTTTGAATGTTTCTGTCAATCTAAATACACAGAATTATCCTTGACTGCTACAAAGGCAGGAGAAATATTAACTGACTGCATACTATTACTGAGAAATGTTTCCCTTTAGCAGTTATTCCCTTCCCACATATCCTATGTCTAATCCATTGATTAGCCAGCCTTGTTGATGGGTGTGGCAGCATACTGGTTCCCTAGTTCATTAGTTGCCTTGGCTGGCTTTTTACCCAACACATGTGCTTGCCAGACAGGAGTGTCAGAAACTGGTTTTTTCCAGATTAGAAAAGCTAACTGCTACATGGCATAAGTAGCAGAATTTCACCATTGCATTAAAGGGTGACCGAAACCGCATAAAAAACAAGTGTTGTCTTAGAAGAACACAGTTTTTGTATTTAGATGATGATATTTCATGCTCTTTATCTGATAAAACCAAGTATAACTGAATAAGAGATGGAAAACTGGTAGTTTTGACCACTTTGTAGATCTATGCAAGGGATATAAGGATATTTATAGATATCTTTTGAAGTAGCATCTAACATGTTTAATGGGTCATTGAACCTAGATTTTTAATATTTTATGACTTTTCAATTCATGGTTGGCTGAACACTTTGCATTCTCTAGAAATGTATCTTATGAATTTATAGCCTCTTTTGCAGCATATCTAAACTTACACATTTTTTTAATGAAAACAACACTTGCACTGTAAATTACAACCATCACCTTGTGCAATTACAATAGGGCTTGTTTTATTTGTTTTCAAGCATCTAGAGGGCTTCTTGAGTGACAGTCTCCATCCTGGTCTTTCCCTTCCTTCTGTGAGAACCAAATGCCATAGATTCCCTGATTAAGGGTAGAATATTCTCCATGAGGCTATTTGATTTCCTGGCAAGCTCGGAGAGGGAAGATTCCAAATATAACCATTTCCTACCAGCACAGAGTGACTTTCACAAGGCCCCTCTTCCCTTGTGCTGGGTGGTGACAGTTGGCCAACCTGGAACTGAAACTTACATTCATCCTAGCGTTTGGTCTGTTCTCCTTACGGGTATCTGTAAACAAAGGTGCAGGAATACCTTAAATGTCCTGATTATGTTAGGGAAGTGTTCCAAACAGAATTGTAACTGTTCCTCTCAGTTGCTGTTGTACATGGACCTTAGAGCTCTTGATTTACCTAGGCTCCGACATCCCTTACCAAATCAAATTCTAATTACTGTCTTATATGAAAGTAAATCAGGTGTATGAGGTTTTCTCTTTTCCTCCGTTGGATGGCATAAAACCTAGTATGACTGCCATATATTGCTGAGAGCTAGGCAGTTTTGTTTTTCTAACCTCTGGATGTGCAGCCTTATAATAAATTTCTCCTCCAATGTCTTGATGAGTGCATTAACATCACAAATCAGCAATCTTTTTTAGCTCCAGTTTGACAATATAAGAGGAGCATGAAATGTCATGTTTTAACAGGTCACATCCCTATGTGTGAACAACTTTATACCTAATTACTGAAGTTAAGAACACTAGGACGCAGTATGTCGGGAAATTTTTCTTCCTTACAATTTTATTACACACTTCCCTAAGCATCCTTTGCTGGTACTTTCAAGAGGCAGCAGATTGGGCCAGGGAGGATCTTTGTTTTGTACCAGTATTTTGTACTTACTACACACTTAAGCAATTGATACAGGTTGTTTCTATTTTTGGTTTTGTTACTATTTATTCCTATTGCAGAACCACTGCAATTTGCAGAGTTTATCTAGTGTCAGTGTATGTGGAGCTGATTGCAGTCTTCTGCCGTGCATCTTGTGAGTAGCTGAGAAGCAGCATGCTACTGTGGAGTGTGTCTAAAGATCTGTTTTAACAATCTCAAGTTTTAAAATCAATGCATTTTTAAATTTTTATTTTTCAGAGCAGTCTTCCATTTGGGACTACAGTGTATTTTACCATTTTTCTATTCTTGTGGTTGAAATGCCTGCAATCTGACATTTCAGAAGTTTTTTGGGTCAAATATTCGTGGAGTGATTATTTTAATGAAAGAATTCTTAATATCTTGTTTCTTGATATAATATTTGGGTCAATACTCTTTAAACACTTAATTATCATAATCACTCAAAAATATACTGTAGTTAAGACACATGGAATATCTTTTTTTTCTTGGAGAAGGCAAGGTAGTTTAGACTTGGGAGATCCTCCCAAACATCTGATTCTGAGCAATCTCTTTAATTTCACTATTTCCGCTCTTGCCAAGTACAAAAGACTGATTTTTATCTTCAGGACAGGTTTGAAATCCTAACTGCTTGAATTATTTTTTAATGCAAAACTGTATTTACAAATAGAACTTCTTCATATAGCAGTAAGAGGCTGGTAACCCTGTGTACACAGTTCTATAATTTACTGAAATAGCATTAAAAATTTAGGGGCTGTCTGTAAATATATCAAGTCCTATCAGTATCACAGGTACTGGGTAGTATTTCTAATGTTACTATTTTCCTGTTCTTAATAGAGTTTGACTTGCAATATCTAGAAATGTTGCCACTGTGGGACAGATGTAATAAATTAAAGGGGGGGAAAAAAGACAAAATTTTCTAGATTTGGGGAATTAAAGTTATATGCTTGGTCAGTTGCACAAAGGTTTGTGTTTGCTTCTGGAAAATAGTCTTTGTGTTGCTTTCCTCAGCTTGTAAAAAAGCCTACCTAAAAAAGCCTAAAAAGACCTTTGATGCAAAAATGAATGAAGGTATGGCAGAAGGATGCTTCTGTTGGCTATTGCCTGTGCCTTGAAAAATAGCCAGCCTTTGTCTGGTGTCCACTTTGTGAAGTTACCTGACTTAAGTAATCAAATTAACTGTAAACATCATTCCCCAAGTGTTCCTTTGACCATCTGTTAGTATCTTTGGTTTCTCAGATTTTGGAAGTATCAACTAGAAAGGGGAGTACTTTTGAATTAGCTGTCTGTAACTTGTATCTGTAGTCCTTCTACTTAAGAGTTATGTGTTTCCTGGTTGTTATGGAGTAAATTAGATGTACACATCTTCAACAGGTTGCAGATGCATTCAAATCTTGGGTTTGAGTATCAAAATTAACTCCTGTCGTCACTTCCAGACGTCTTAACAAAAGTCTGAAAATATTTCCAAATAATCTTCAGGTACAGAAAATAATTTGATCCTTTCAGAAAATACCACATTAAGCAAATTTCTAGTGTGCCTTTCATGCCTTTATGAAGTACTTTAATTGATCCTCAAAGTGAGGGAACTGACTCAGAAATACTGATTTATCCATGCATCACTCTGTAGAGTTTTTATACTTCTTTTTAAAGTTGATGAGCAGAGCGAGGGAGTGTTGTGAGCTGCCTTTTGTTTTCCTTCTTATTGGGCAAATTGATTAATGCTAAAGTAAATGTGCTGAGAGAGAAAAAAAGGAGCTTTTTCTTAATTTCTATATTGAATAAAAATAATGAAGAGAAAGCAAATTCATTAACACTTTGAAAGATTCCTTTAATAATAGTTCCCAAATGAATAAATTATTGAACTGCATTTAAAAAATGATGTTAGTGTAGCAATTTGTGGGCAAGGCTAATCTGTACAAATGCTTTTGAGATGTTAGGAAGGTTTTCAGGAGATGGTGGGGGAAGCTGGATTTTCATCAAGTGGATTTTTTTGTTTTTATAAAGACTGCAAAGTATGGGGAGAATACAATAATTAATAGTGAGAGAGCCCTTGCAGAGGCCCAAGAGAAGGTTAAAAGGGGGAACAGAATGGTAGGATGTAGAAGATGCAGGTGATATACCTTATCTTTGATAAATGCTTCACAGCAGGCACATAAAGTCAGACCGAAAGTGAGCTTACCCACTGTTTTACTTCTTAGACAGTACAACTGTCTGACTACTTCTAAGTAATATCAAATGAGCAGGAAAAATTTAAGACCAGAAAGCAGAAGATGAGCATCATCTGTGTATGTTACAATTTCTTATTACCTGTTAGCTTAAAAGCTTGCCACAGAGGTGATGTTCTTTGCATTCAGCAGCCCTTGATTTTATTTGCTTCCATGAACATGCCTAGTGGCTTCCTAAACTCAAAACTCTCTACCACTGCACTGACTTTTCAGAGGCAAAGTGTGTTACAGATTAACTACAACTTTGGATAAAGAATACTTCCTTCTGGGTTTCTTATTTGCTTTTTAAAATTGCCTTTTTGGTTTCCAGGGATGGTTCTTGGATCTTGATTCAGTGTCCCCATGTTTAGAAAAAATACAGTATGTTTTGTTTTTGTTGTTTTTTTAAATAGCAGTTTTGGGAAGAGAGTATGTGAGGAGTAGAGATTATGAGAAAGTACAGAGAAGAGTTGAAAGGAAGCTGCACTGATGAATCAAGATTTGCAGCTAGAGAGAGTCACTAAACAAACCCTAGAAGACAGACTGCTAATTGAAGAGAAAATATTCTAAAATATAAATAGAACAAGGGTAGGAAGTGTCTTCTTGAAATAGAAAAATACATTTACTTCTCTTGAGATGGAAGAGAAGAGCTACAAGGGCAGCCAGTTGCAGGAGAATGGTCTAGAGATAAGGCAGCTTCTAGTATGCAGAAAGTGTTCTGTGGGCTCAAAGACAGGAGGAGGTGGAGTGGTGCAGAAAGAGGAGGGGGAAAGGAAAAAAGCAAAATATGCACATTTATCCCTTGATTAAGTGTATGAAATTGCCACTGTCTCTTGTCAAGCATTGTTTTGTGTAAATGGGACACAAAAGGTAAGACCAAGTAGAATAAGGCAGAGGTGTTGAACAGTGATTATACAATGGAGAAAATGTTGTGTGAGAAGGGTTCTCATGACCTGTAGAGTAAAAACCAGAAGAATTTTCTAGTAAAATTCAATGTTATATGCCTTGGACTTAGTAAACTTTTCTGTTCTGAAGAGACACAAGAAAAATCATTTAGGTGGTGAGTATGATACAAGCTGAATGGGTTTAACAGCAAGAAATTCAAGGTCATGTACTTGAGGGTAAATAAACATTTCTTCTGGATTGTTTTTTAGAGACCAAAGGAAGTTTTGGCTGTCTTAGTAAATGACTGCACTGATATGATAAAGTCTTGGAAAAGTGAATGGAGTCACTTGTTTAAATCTGTAAATCACATAGATTTGCCTTAAGTGAAATGAAATCAAGGTCCTGGAGACTCAACACAAAATAATGAAATAATACTTATGTTACAGAAACATAAAAATGCCAAACTAATCTGGGACCAAGAGAGACATCAAATGCAAACATTCATGAAGTATGTTGTAATGAATGTTTAACTGCAGGCTTGGAGGCTCTAAGTAATCTGAAGGGATGTCCCTCCTGTTGTATTTTTTTCTTGCATTAAAAGCCTTGTACAAAATGTAATTGAGTTTCAAAACCTGATTGTTTTGTACAAACATTCAGAAAAATGTTGATTTCTTTTTCATAATTTTTATAAAAACAAATTTTGGTCAATTGCTGTCTTAAATACATATAGTTGTAATGTTCTATGATTATCTTTCTGTGTGAGCTTTTCAGACAAGGCTGACATATGAGCATACTCTGGTTATAATTTTCATTGCAATAATTTTGAGCAGCTTTTTTTTTTGCTCACATAATTTGTACTAGGGTCATTGAATTTAACTCCAGGAGAGTATTGCACAGTCATTTTGACTGAAATGTGTTTTGTAAATGGTACGGGGTGTTCCAAGTGCCTTGTTGCATAGCAGAGGTTTTTCCATGTGCCCAGATGTGACTGCTGGCAGTGGTAGGTTTTGATCAAGTGCACAGACCTTGAGAGCCACAGGATGATGGTGCTGCAAAGCACCATTCATGTGACTGTGAAAGAACATAGTACCCTTGTCTGATGGTGTTGAATATGCAAAGTTCTTAGTTTCTTGATATATTTGATGTTCAGAATCTGTGTGTGACAGTAAGCCAGACTGAAGAGTTAGAATTAATTTTACATCTTGGGCCAGATAATTGAATATTATAAACCGTGGAGATGGAAAAAACCACACAGATCATCCAGTATATTTCTGCTGGTTTGAAATTGTTCTTCTTTTCATTAATATTTTTCCAGTCCAGTTTAAAATGTACACTTGGTGAGATTTCAATCACATATCTGAGGAAACACCTTCCACTCCAAATCATCACCATCATTTTCTGTTTGGTTTTATCCTATGGATTTGGGATATGTCCCACACTTTGTCCAGACTCTTTCTTAGATAGTCTGTCATTGCTTACCCAAACTAACGATGTGTTTCCCTGTGTCATGGGTTCTAATCTGCTCAAGTTTTGCACCTCAGTGATTATTTTCTGACTTCTTGTGGTGTCCTTGGGAAGAGCCTGGCCTTTCTCAGCAGACAGCCCTTGCTTCTGGAATTCTTCTCGCTTCCACACAGCCATGCGCTCATAAAGGCAGTCTTTGTGTCTGCTTGGGGAATGATGCAAGGCCCATCTGTTAGTCCAGGCTGATAGGAAAAAAGCTGCCTTGAAGGATGGCTTGTGGGGTTGCTTGTTTGTTCCAGAGATTTCAGTGCCTATGTTTGACCAATGAATCTCCTGAAGCAATCTGAGCAGTTATTTCCTTCTGGGAACAATTGTCTGCTGTGCTTTTATGATTATTCTCACCTTGCATGGAAGATTTCAGCAGTATTGAAATGCTGGTTTCCCACACACAAATGCATTTCAAAGCAAGTCCCATCGTCACTTATTTTTAAAACTACTGGTAAAACATGTTTCTCTACATCTTTCAGATCACTAGGTTTGGGAGGTTTTTTTCAGATTTTCTTGTTATTCCTGTAGAAAATTTCATTTAATTATTAACTTTTGCTAGTATTAAATCATCACCAATTGAAGTCATTTTACAAATACCTGTAGAATATTTCTTCCAACTGTAATTTCTTTTGTTCAAGAGATTCTCAATAAGTATTCTTTCTTGTATCACCCACACAGTTTTTCTGGCTTGTTTCTAGTCTGTTCTTGGCAGATGTTTCTTCTCAAGCTTTTGTGGTAATGAAATAGAGCCACTGTACCCATGATATTAAAAAAAAAAAGGTTAAAAAATATTTCAGAAGCAGTGGTGTATTTTTGGCTAAGAAGTACAATTCGTTTGGCATTGCATTCATATTTTTCCCATCTGCGTTTCAAACTTGTGATGTGTCTTAATTTAAGAACTTACTGCCTCCGAAGTTTTCCAGTACCTGAACTTTTGAAGTAGTAGTTATTTTTCAGTGCTTAAGTTATAGGTGGCACCTGGCACTTATGAGTTAACAGGACATGAATATTGGTGAATTTTAAAATTATGCTGCAAATACACTGTCTTAAACTCAGTTAATTCCACTGTATCCTGCTTTACCAGGTGAATGCCCTAGGTAGGCCCAGAGAGATTGCAATTTTATTCAAAACAGCTCAGCTTCAGAAGCAGTTGGAGTGCAAGTTAGGTCTGGTGATGACTTAACACTGTAGATGGCTTTTTCTTCCTCCTTCCTTTGCTCCCACCCATTATCTGTCAGATGTTCAGTACAGGTGCTCAGGCCTCAGAAAGGATGTGTCAGAAGGGATTTGGACCTTCTGTGTCCCAGAAGACTTCTGAACCATTTGGTGAAGACAGTCATCTTTTATTTATTGGGTCTAGGTTCAGCACAGAATATTAGAGAAACTTAATAATTCCACATTTACCACAATTCAGTCTTTTCTATTAATTTATTGCACAAAATAGGTGTCTTATCCATTTCTATGGCTAACAGCAGCAGAACTCTCCTGCTATATTGTATAAAGCAAGAAAAATTTAAGAAGTCATTGCTTTTTGAACTCCCTTGCTGGTTTTGATTCTCCCTGAACCCACTGGAAAAGCTGTGCAAACAAAGCTCCAGGCTGCTGCCCCCTCAGCAGGCAGGCTTTTCGACTTTCCTTAGGAGATCTCTGCCTTTCTCCACGTACAGGCCAGGCATCTGTAACTACTACATGTTAAATTCTACTCCAAAGACTAAGTTAGGTATTTTAGCTTCTAACATTTAGCTGTCTGTAGGAAAGCTAGTCCTTACTTACTCCCCTTACATATATATATATTCTTTCTCTTTGTCTCTACTGAGCCTCTTTGGAGATAAAACTGCATGAATTGCCTGCATGAATTGAAAATGGCAGTTCTCTCTACAGCTATCTTTTTAAGTGGTCTCAGGATCAGGACTTGCTGTTTCTGCACTTGCTTCCCTGTGATGACATTTATTTAGTGTTCCAAAGAAATAAGTTAAAAGATTGCAGTTTCCTAAGTAAGTTTGTTACTCTGATGATCAGTATTTTTATTTATCTTGTAATATTGTTTATCGAGTCTTTGAGTTAATTTCTTTAGTCAAGAACATTAATGAAACTTAGCGTCCAGTCTGATGCTAATTCAGGTTTCTTGAGTCAGACTTTAGTAAGGAGTTTTACACTGCTGACCTTGTGTTACTCACAGAGCATTTGGTGCTAGTTGGAAAAGAAAATATACAATTTGTTGAAGTATTGCTGGAGCATTTGTAATGTAGCAGCAAGGTCAGTTCTACATCCCACATAAAACTGAGATGGATCCTACTCCAAACTGTGCAGACTTTCTGTGATCATAAGGAACTTTAAGGAACCCTTCTGCTATTCCTTCACTGGTGATTTCTGAGTGTGAGACCAGCTGCAAGTGTGTAGTGGAGAAGTGATTTGCCAGTATTGATGCACCTGGGTGCAATTGTTACAGCAGATTCCTCTATAATGAATATGGACTTTGTTGAATGAAGAATGGAGAAAAATGTACTTTCATGAGTATTTTAAGAATATAAAACCTAACAAGTTTGAGGTTTATCCCAATTCAGTGATACATGCAAAGTGATTCATGAACTAGAGTTTGAGCCATTTGCTGTATACTGAGTTCAATTTTCTTAAATTTTGTCCATGCTAAAATTTGATAAATCATGTAATTTATAGATCTGAATTAAGTTAATGGAATTTGTCTTTGTGACTATGTGTAGACCAGCATTCTTTAAAGAAACTCCAAAGACTGCAGAATTTTGGCATCCAAACTATTGTTGTCTCATGCCATATGAAAGAAAGTTAAGTGCAGGCTGTTAAAAAAATTTGCCTCATTGTTAGGTACCATAGTTTTTTCTATCTCCACAGGTAGGTGTAATTTTTTTCTGTTGTATTATTCCTACCTCCTACAAGCACTGTCACAAATTTGAAAACCAAGTGTACTTTCAGCAAAAGAGTGGGGTTAGTACTGAGTTAGGACTGGTTTTTTATTGATACTGGTAAGAACTTGCTGATGCTTTCTGTAGCAATGTGCTTCCTTCAATGTTTGAATTGACACTTTCTTTCCTGATGCATTTATTCTTGGGAAATTCCTTACTGTCCTATTATCATTACTCAGAAGTAGGTAATGGTTGGCTGGTTTTTTGAAACCGAAACCTGTGGCCAGATACCAGTTTGCCACAGAATGTAACCTCATTGCCCTGAATTGTCAGTGGTACCTATTGCAAAGGTCAGGGAAAATTTTCCTTTTCTGCTTTTACCTCTTTCTTTCCCTGGTATCTGGGAGGAGATAGGGAGACCTTGGAATCACTACAGTATCTCTTCCTGATTCAGAATGGGCTGGTTGTTTTCTGTGGTGACACCCCATGACTGCACTTCAGTGGTACCACAGCCATCACTGGAGGAGCAAAGTGAATAGGTATGCTGGTACATTGCTATTTTGGTAAAATAATCAATGGCTCTGTCAAGACACTGTATGTGTGTTTGTAGGCAAATTTCTCTCCACTCAGGCCTTGCTCTTTTTAAGCATTCAATCTTCCAGCCTTTTCTTTCCAACCTTCAAATTCCTTTTTATCTGGAGTAGAGTGATACATCCATCTGTTCAAAATGTGATATGGTCTGGCACAGGAATATCCAACTTTGAGTGGGAAAGTTCAAAAGGCGATCTTCAGGGATAAAGGAAAGAAAATCCTAGTCTCTCCTGATTGTCAGGCAGAGATTTGGAAAATGCTCAGCTCATGCCTATTATTTCTGTTCCTCTGATCAAAACTCCAGGATAACTTTTGATATGAAGGATGAAGGGTTTAGCCTGTGTCTATCACTGCTAATGCTGAAAATGTAATGGCAAGATGTATGTACATTCCTGGGTTTTCTAGCTGCAGAGCTATGTGGAAGTGAACAATGAGTGAGTAGGAGTGACTTTCCAGAGAGAAATGGGAATTATGCCAAATGTAAAAAAAAACAAAACCGAAACACAAAAAAAACACCAAACAAAAAAGCCCAGTAAATTGGCCACTGCTATTCATGTTAACAAAAATGACTAACATTGCTAGTGTCTCTTGTCTGTAGATCACCTCTCTTGTGACACTGCAGCTGTTATCCATGGTTGGCCAGAATGACCAGCTTGATGGACCACGATACAAATGTACTGTATCTCTGGACTTCATCAGAGCTATTGCCCGGTAAGCCTGTTAGAGTTTATTTTCTGTTGCATGTGCTGACTTGAAAGAGACTTCAAACCAAATATTTGCTCAGTCTATAGCTTTTTGCAGACCAGAATAGAAAACCTGTGATTGTTTTCTAAGAATGACTGAATAAGTCATGTTATTTATGAGAAATGTTGTACCCAAGGTAAGTATAGTCCATTCCTGTTTTGAAAAAGGGGAATGTTACAGTGGCATACTGTCTTTGTGCTTAATAAAGGTCAGGGACTTCATGTGAAAATACTGCTCTAAAATGTCAGTCCATTTCATTACCAAAAAGCACATTATGGTGTTTGAGTCTGAAATTATATTTGGTTCTTAACAGTGTTGTTGTGCATAGGATATAAAAACTACATAGGTTATAAGAATTCTTGCACATAGACTATCTTATGTGATGTGTTATTGATGCAGGCTAATTCAGTAAGTAGATGTAGGTACATCAGCATCTTTGTTCATCCAGAGCCTTCAGTCATGAAGTCTGAGAACAGTTTGAGATCCATCAGGAGAGATGGCAATAATTTGCAGACAGAAATACATGCAATACAAGGGCAACAATCAGGCCTATAGCTCAAATTTTATCTGTTGTTGCCACCTCATTAGCAAGTCTTGGATAAACAGTCTGTAACCAGAACAGAGCCCAGAAATTACATGTCTTGACAGGTCAGCTCTTCTCTGTAATGTGGGACTTCAGATAAACCTGAGGTGTAGGCTGTATTCCATAACCTCAATGCATATGTTGCTCTCCTGAGCTATTAAATGTCCAGTAGCCTCGTCAGGAAATGCAACAGATAGACTAATTTCAATTTTCAGTTGGACAGGCCATAGAATGAAACTTAGTCTGGCTCAGGTCTGGCCAGACCACACTGCCAGGACCTCCACAGCTTTGCTATGTCATTTTGCTATTCCCGGCAGTAAAGTCAGTTGTGAGTGATGCCCTGAAAAAGCTTCCCCTGGAACCAAGCACAGCAGACCATCTGCTCAACAACATGGATCATTGTGTATACAGTTATACATTGGATGTATCCTTGAATTGGGATACTTTGACAGCCCTTTCCTTGCAACTTTGACATCCTTAGAAGTTTCAATGACTGCATTAAAGTTGCTGAAAGGTAGAGAAGGCCAGAAAACAGGACCAAAACTTGTGCCATGCAGCTCATGCTTACTGGAGAAAGTAGTTGTCAGAGACACTGTCACTCTAAACCTCAGTGCATAGTACAGTGTTTTAGCTTGCTTTCCTTTACGTATGATATGTGGTATGTGTATATATATCTATGTATGTATATACATATATATGTATCCAAACTGACTTTTCCTACATGTCATGAGGAAGAAAGCTCATAAAGAAAGAAGTTCTTTTTTCTCCCCTCCAAGCGGTTTGCAGATCTTTATTTGCTGCCTAGATAGGGCTATTTAAATTTGATGGATAGAATTTAAAGTTGACCTGTTCTGCTTTTCTCCTGTTTCTCCCTTTTTTTTTTAATGTTGCTTTGCTCCTTCGTTACAATTTTTATTAAAATACACTTCTCAGCCCACGGTATTTATTAAATCGTAAAGGAGGATGATCTGTAAAAAGACAAGGTTTCATGAATTCATTATAAATGAGATCCTGTCTTCCCTAGATGGGGCTACTAGCTATAGGATGAAGGGCTGATCTTCTGTGGTTTAAGAAATTTCATTTTCTATCTGTGCAGTAGTTCTGGTTGTATTTGTCACACAGAACTACTTTGCAATTTCAGTCAAAATGCATACCAAGCATCTTCTGATTCTTCTTTTTCTGTTACTACAATAGGACTAAAATAAGTTTGTTAGTCCCTAAAATCTTCAGATGCCTCAGCCCTGTTACCATCTCAGCCTTGTTACTCCAGCATATTTCCTAATGGAAAGCTAAGGAGTGCAAAGAATGGGACAGAAAAGGATGCTCTCTCCCCACCCCCATTCAAGCTGTTCAGATTGTCATTTCATTTTCTGTGGTTTTTAAGCAAAAATGAAGTTTGCACAAAAAAAAAAAAAGCCACCTGTTTTTGGGAAAGAGTAAAAAACTTATGTCTCTTCCTGATGGCTTTTAATGTGGTAACTGCTGAAGTTCACACTCTCTCTTTATTGCCACAGAACCTCATGTCTAGCTCTGGTCTGTGGCATATCCTCAGTCTTTGTGGAAACATCTCTGGTTTTGACTACATAGTAGTTAAACATTTAGCTGAAGGTAAAGTTAGGTGTTTCTTTGTTTGAAATAATTTCTGTTTTAAGAATTTCAAACCTAAGTTCATAACTTTTCTCCAGCTGAAGTAGGGGCTCTCTTAGTGTTCATTGAATATAATGGATATTTTCAGAGAGTCTGTAATAAACCCAGTTGTTATGACAGGACAGTTCTGTTTCATTTAGTTGATAAGGTCAGCATTTGTTAGTGTGTATGATTTTGTTTCTGTGGAAAGCCTTGTAATTACAGCACTTTTTTTGAATGACACAATGTCGTGCAAGTCTTAACAGTGGCAATTAATGTCTTTAAATTTGTCACTGGGTTAGTAAATAGACTCCAGCAGAGTATTTCTTGTTTATGCATCTTGGGGATTTCTAAACTTTTTCTCTGTCCAAAATGATGTTTTATAAAAACTTTTTGAAAAGTGGGTTACAGGCTGATGCATGAATAGAGAATATTAAATGATTGTAGTCCAACGAATAAAAATTCAGCTAGCTAGTCTCACTTAGTATTGTTAGCAGTTATTTTTGCATCATTGAATACTTAAAAAAAAACCCTTTTAATTTTATACTTGTCATTATATGCAGTAATTTGCATTATTTATTCAAACAGTAAACCCTAAAGTCTGAGTGTTGGATTGTATAGAAGAATGAGTTTAGAGACAAAAAAAATAATTATATGTTTTATTCTACTGCTGTTTCATTTTGCCTGCCATTAAAGTACAAAATTGTACATTAAAATCTTCTATCCCATTGATTGGCATTCTTGGATTTTTCAAATTTAGCTATGAACATGGGTCAACTTCTGTCAAGACTGAAAGAACACAGGCTCCAAATGAGTACAGATGAAGGAGTTACATAGTACATGCTTAAACAGGTGGTTTGGGAGATGAACAAAACATTCAATAGCATAAAAGGTTGTTGCTTTGCATCACCAACTAGAACATCAAGTTTGCCATACAAAAACATAATCTTAGGAATATTGTTGTATTTTTACTGTTTCATTACTGAAATAAGAGTCTTCCTTTCTTTACTAGGAAGTTGCTGTATTTCTTTTCTAGAATTTTACAAAGTTTAAATAATCAGAAGAGAGGTATTGTAAATTATGAGAGAAGTGACAAATTCATTAATCCTTGCTTGCATTTCTTTTGGGGAATTGCTTGATTTTGATTGTGCAGAATGTCCTGTATGTGCTGTCTCCAAATAGGTTAAAGTCTTAGCACTGTTAAGATGATTGCTCTAATATACTGTGTTTTTGTTTATAGGACCGTGAACTTCGACATAATAAAGTACTTGTACGATTTCTTGTGAAAACAAGCTTCACAGCCATATGGACACTGTGACAATGACTAAGGCAAGCTGTGTTCATCTCTCTACTGAGCTGGCCAGAAAGAAGAGTATTTTGGCTCTTTTGGATTTGTCTAAACAGGTGCTGGCCCAGCATGGAACCTGATGAAAATACTCTGATTGGTCTGGGTGGATCTGAGCAGAGGACTATTTACCAGGGACCCTGGAGTATTTGGAAGCAATGTGTTAATTATAAACAGCAGGGTTTGAGCACAATCTGTTCTACTCTTAATGATGTTATCTTAACACTGAAATTGCCTGAAACCCATTTACTTAGGACTGCATTTTGCTCTATGAACTCTCCCCAGTGCTTTGAACATGGCAGCAGCCGTTGTTTGTATGCCCAGTCTTTTCACTTCCTCTCCACAGGAATCTTTGCAATTGCCTGCCAAAGCAGCTTTTCCTGAGGCCACCATTTTAGGAGACGGGAGTAGCAAAGTATAATAAACATAAGAACATGTTTAAAAATCAAGCTGGTACAAATTCTTTTTTCTCTTCAGTAGTATGTAGCCAGACTGTTACCCTGTTATATAGAGATCGTGATGATAGGAAACTCCCAATTAGTCACCATACTGTCTTTTACAGACCATTCATAAATGTTGACATGAATGTATTTTTACGAAGCTCTGTTTTAAAAAAATAATTGATTCTTAAATTTCTATCCCTATGTCAAACTTGAAATGTTTTATTTTTGCTTCAACATTCTATAGTACTTTTATGCTCATCCAGTTACATGAAGTGCTAACTATAGTGCTGTGTGGAATGAATGTACTTCTAACTTACACACCATGTGATGGCTTTTGTAACAGCCTCTGTCCTGTAGAGGAGAATAGCACAGCTGCCTTTTCATCAGGAAGGGAGAAATTCAACAGGTGACAGAGTCTTTCTGCAGCAATTCCCCAAAAGCGGTGGAACAGTGAATAACCGATGTGGTATTGTAACATAAAACTTTGTCCTTGGAAATACCTGATGGAACACACTACAATTGCAGCTTGCAAGTAAAAGATACACAATTTATGGAGCATTAAAATCCCCTAGTCCAGTAGGAGGTTATTGTCTTCATGAGTACGAAGATTTCAATGACCCTCTTGAAAATTCCAGGTCCCACAGCTCGTTACTCAGATGTTTTACTCTTGAGTGCTCACCTTTGACTGTTTGACAGTAAAAGACCATGCCAGGTCCTAAGTTGAACGTTACGGGTTTTTTTCAAGGAAAAGGAGTCTTCCCCGCTTGGTCTTACATGTGTAGTCTTTACTCTTTTTTGTTTCTTTTAATTTTTATTTCTTTGGGGTTTTTTATGTTTTCTTTTTTGTTGTTTTCTTTTTTTCCTCCCAATTGTGCATGCGTAGCCATACTTCTGGATTCAGAC
This sequence comes from Illadopsis cleaveri, assembly GCA_013399915.1. NCBI lineage: Eukaryota > Metazoa > Chordata > Aves > Passeriformes > Timaliidae > Illadopsis > Illadopsis cleaveri. The sequence goes on from VXBB01024394.1 coordinate 290,921, forward strand.
CCAAGTGACAAAAGCATCCTTCTGGCCAAGCTCTGGCTTCCTCCCTCAGGGGAGTGTGAAAGGGCAGCAATGAGTCATCTCCGTGATCTGTTTTCCTTCCTACCGCTGAGCTGGATCAAACCCTGCACCTGTCCATGAGGTGGCAACATTTGTCACACTTACTGAAGTGCTTGAATATAAATACATAGCCTGTCTCAAAAATGTTTACTACCTGCTTTTGTTTTCACTTTGTAAAATGTCCATAATGTGAACTTTGGAGTAAACTTTACAGTGCCTTTCTATCGTGGAGCTAGTGCTGGGCTGAGCTTAGCTCTTGAGGATCTCGTGTATGACTACCTAGGGCTGCAGTTTGTAGTGGAAAGAAGTTTTGAGGTATTCATATGTCAACTAATCCATGTAAAACAGTAGCGGTAGATCATAGGGATTTGTAACTTCTGACCTGGATTAGAATTTGATATATGAAATATGATGGGAGTGATACTGATTTGCTAAGTGCTACAAAACTTGAGTCACAAAATTTTGTTTTCAGTAACCCAAATCATTCCCACCAAATAGACCAGACCCTCAAAACTCTTCAGCTCCAAATTTGGAGCACAAATTACACATAAAATAAAGGTCTTAGAAATTAAGCAGTGAGAAAACTTGGTGTTGCTGATATTTTTTTAAGTCTAATTTCTTCTATACTAGCCTTATGAGTATTGCTGATTATTTCCAGTGTAAATCCAAAGGATAAGGATACTAATTTTTGTGGAATGTAGTTAATTTGACTGAAATGAGGTTAACTAGAGAAGGAGTAGTAACTGAGGATTCATTAGATAGAACCACTCTCCTAACTTTGAAGGCACTTTTTTGACCTTTTTGAAAGACTCCTATCAGTGAAATAAAATTTAAAGCTGAATCAGCAGAGTATGAGAATGAACAAGGTGACTGAAGTGCAAATGATTGATGTAGGCTATAACTATGCTGATGATGAATAGTAGGATTTATTCTGACAAACTAGAAATATTTCTATATAGCCATGTCAATGAGTTTATAAATTACTGCTGAGTTTCTTACTAGATACCTTAGCAACGTTCTGTTCTGAGACCCCATTTTCATGGATGAGGCCTCTTTTAGCCTCCCCTGGGCCAAGATTTTACCTCTTCTACAAGTAGTTTTGAGAACTGTGCAACAACTATCAGAAAACCTTCAGTACCTTAGTGCTGCAGTATGAATTTTAAAAATAGCCTTTTTTTTTTTCATAATTCCTGAGTCACAAAGCATTATAATACTGAAAAAAATTACATACTCACAGTGCTTGTCTCCAGTGACTGATCCAAACATTAACAGGAGCTGGGGCTTGTTCTTACAAGGATAAAGTAGTGGAAAAAGAAATGCAGCTATCATCAGTTGTGAAGAGATTGTGAAGAGATTAGCCCTTGAATAGCTCTGGCTTCATCAACAGCTGCATTTTCATAGACGTAACATGAAGATTTTGTTTTTTAAGAAGGCTTGCAAGGTTGCATCCGCATGTAATACAGTAGTTGATTCACTCTTTTTGGACAGTGATTTTTCTTACTTTGGTTATCTCAGAACTTGCTGCTTCTGCTGTAACAATTCCTGTAGCTATTGACTCTTTTGGGGTGAGATAAAGAAATACATTGGTTATTTCAGTACCTTCTGGGTTCTGATGCTTCTATACACCATGTAAAGACACATTCATTCTTGCCATTGGTGAAATTTTTCCAGTATCCACCAAGTACCATTTTGACAATGCTACTCAAGCACTGTGTTTTCCTCTCATAACTGAAACAGCCAGCCATGCCAGGAGAATAGTGTGAAGGACAGGATTTCCAGCAGGAATATAGGAGATATTATGTGTCTGTGACCTGTGGGCATAATGTACCCAGTTAAGTATCTCAGGATTAGGTATTCCCTCTGCACTTGCACTGGTAAAGATGGCAGGGAAGAGTGAGAAATGACAGGTTCTTGAGGGCTGCCTGGAGGTTGGAGTACTCTGTGTTCTGGTCAGCCCAGACACTTGGGGAACAGAAGATTTACTCCATCCAGAGGTAAATCCTACCACAGGTGAAGTAACTTCTCCAGTTTTCTCAATGACAGAATGGCATAACTTACACAAGAGCCTTATTGCTGGTAAATATGCATTGGGATAAAGATACAACTTGATTAGCAAGTCTAATCATAGACAATACAAAATTTTTATGTGTTTGTAGATACTGGAATGGCTCCACTAGAAAATTGAATGGGAGATTAATAGCAAATACAATGTGGTTTTTTTCTCAGCTTCATTGTGAAATCTTTTGCTATGAACAGGCTGATTCAAATGAGCTGTACAATACTCAGATAAGGGTAATTTTTTTAGTCTTTATTTTTGTGCATGTTTATTAAAACCATTTAAAGAATAAATCTGAAAACAGTACAGAAATTGCTTGTATATGCCAGCAGAGTTGAAACTGCAGAAGTACAATCCTTATAATGACCATATTCATGTCTTCCTGAAAACTTGTCTTTAAAAGCCACAGCTCGATGGCAGTGTCTATGCAAAACAAAAACTAGAAAAATATCATACTGCTTGTTATTGGACATTAGCAATATATCAGCTATGTATCCACCCGGGTGTCTGATGTCAAGGAGTTCAGAATTATGGTATTAAAGACTGACCCTGTCAAGCAGCCCGTGGAGGGAAGTGTTTCCATGCTGTTGAACAAGTGAATGTCTGACAGTAAGCAGGGAGTCTTGAAGTGGGAACATGATATCCAAAGTACCAGGGGTAGACTTAATGTTTGAAGTGTTGTAGTGTGTTGGACTTAGTACCTAGAACACCTCCGACTCTGCCAGTGACCAATACCCCATTTTTCCAAAGCAGCAGAAGTAGCCCTAGCTCTTCCTTTCATTTGGTTCAAACTACATTTGATAATAAATCATTTCCACTGATGTGTTGCAGTTGCCAGAAAGGATTTGCTATACAGCTCTTCCAAGGGAATTACCACCAACAGGCAGCAAAGTACTGAAAGAAGACACAGGTTCACTGCCTCCTGTTTGGGCAGGCAGCTGGGCAAATCCAGTAGGGAAACAGGCTGGGCTTTCCTTTGAGATGAAATTGTGGATGAACTTGTCCTGTTGATAGCTTTGATGTTTTGAAGTATCCAGAACTCTACCAGACTTCTGTATTCCTCTCTGTTTCTTCCTGTACCCTCCCATTGCAATTCTGTGGATTTTTTTGAAACAGTTCTTGCAGAGATCTGCACCAGAAGCACAACGAGCTCCTGGACTTGACATCCCCCAGACGATCTCCTGCAAGGATCTCTCACAAGCAAGCAGAGCAGGAAGGCTGCTGTGGGCTGTCTGTCCCACCGTGGTGCAGCTGTGCATTGTTCAACTAACCTGTTGCTGCATACTGCCTTCTGTCCTGCCAGGACTTGTTTGGATATTCAGAGAGTTCAGAGAGGGGTCTGTTGTGTACTTGAGGGCAGATGTTTGGCTTCAGCAAGCTCCTTTTCCAAAACCTGGTGCAGTATGTTGAACCATGAATGCTGTACTGTCATCTTGTAATTGGTGTTCATATTTCATATTTGATCAGTTTTGATGAAATGCTGATGAAAAACCTGTGTCAGTCTCAGAATGATATAGTAAATGTGATTTTTCTTAAGCAGAACAGCAAAGGTGCAGCTTTGCCTAAATTCATTCAGCACATATGTTCCATTTTCCTGGCACATAGATCTTCTACAGAACATGATTTCCAATATGCAAATAGTTTCTTTACGGAATCTGATTCTTGTTCAGGGAAATGTGTGCTGCACATTATTTCATGTACTTTTTTCAGATAGTTGACTTCAGAAGAATAAAAGAGGGCTAGGAAGGCGGGGAAATTGAGCTTTGCTAGCAGGTTTTCCTGGAGCCTATGCATTGGTACTTCAGCAGCTGAGCACTCCTGTATCTTCATGTAGGTAATGAGGGTTTTCACATAGGCACCGTCTAAATCCCAAGTCAGAGAATAGTTGTGAAGAGAGAATAGCCAAGAATGATGTAAGTAACCTCTCATTAAAACAACCTTGCCAGATGAGGGAGCATGTTTCTACAAAATCCAGCAAAAGAATGTGCCAGAAAAACGGTGATGGAGAGCAAAGTTGTTTACCGCTCTGGTGGCAAAAGCCTTGATTGTATTCTTGCTGTTTGCATCATTTCTCTTTAGTTCAAGAGTTTTTACGGTATTTATGACGGTGCTGTTCTCCCTCTACCCCATTTCCATCAGTACAATCCCGCCTGTGGTTTTTTTCTTCCCCTGCCATTGCACCCGGTGTACTGAGAGCTCCTACCCAGGCAGAAGTGAGTTCCCTGCTCTGTGCTGCCTCCCTGGATGCCAGCCCTGGTGTTGCCATCCTAGAGCAACTCAACATCTCGGGCTTGGGATGGCAACAGCAGAGAACGGTTATTTCATCTTGCAGGGTGTAGGAACTTCAGCAACACCCCTGAAAAAGAAAGACGTGATGTGAATAAGCAAAAACATCTACAAGGGAGGCAAATTATGTTATTTGTGTGCAATTACAGCAGTTCCTGAATTCCAGCTGCATGGCTGAATGAATACCATCCCATTTCCTCACATTTACATTTTTTATGCTGTTTTTGATTATTTCTTAAGGATGCAAATCATTAAGAAACAGCAAATAACTGGGAGTTCTGCTCTAACTTTCTGAGAACAGTGTCGTGTTGAGATTTGGGAATTTCAGAGAAAATGAGAAGAACAACCAAAGACAAGTACACGATTTCTCCAGTGATGTAAACAAACCTGTAGGTCCTGCCTCCCGGGGAGGGGAGCTTCCTCTCTGTCAGCACAGGCTCTTTCACTTGACTGAGCCTGGGGTTGGGGCATGTGCAGGAACCTTAAATAACTTTTTCAGTGCTACTCTTTACTTCAAGCAAGATAGAACATGTCTGGAGCTATCAGTAACGAGATGTGTTTATGCATCCTGAGTGTGTTGCTCTCCAATGGCTTAGAATCCTTTACAAAAATCTTACCTAATGTCAAGAATGCAGGAGGAGTCTCTGGTTGATTATAGGAAAAGCAAATATGATTGTGCAAATAGTCACAGTTACTTTCTGCAAAGTGATTTGTCCTCAGCAATGCCTCTGGTGTTCACCATCCAGTTTCTTTTGAAGTCAGACTGCTGAAGAGACTGAAGCTGATCCCTCTGATCCATTTGGAATATATTTGCAGAAGTAAGTAACCTCATTCCTAAAATAAAAAGTGGGGAAGCAGGGGATTAGACCTAAAATTCAAACTGCTCTGTATTGAGTAGCCCTCACGCTACAGGGTCAGAAATTCTGATTTCAGAATGCTACATAAATATGTGGCTGCTTTATATTTGCCTCAGATGGTACAACTTCATGAAGTTTTGATGTGGAAGGCAATTAAACGTGTGACCAGGAGCAGCTGTTTTCCATCAGTAGCTAAAGAATAGCTCATGGATCTGAAAAGAGCAGTGTCTTTGCATGTTCACAGCCAAAGAGATACTGAGATAGTGGAGGAGGTCAGGTGGTGCTGGTGTTCCCTTCTCAATTTCCCTTCCTGAGGAAGTGAGGATGGTGAAAGAGCACAGTAAGATCATGAATATCAAATGGTAATCACAGTAAGACATAGATCACCACAGGTTTCTGATGATCCAAGGTCTGTGACTTCGGGCTGCCTTTAGAGCTGTTGGATTCTCTTTGGGGATGTCATCTTTGATGCTCCTCAAACTACTGAACCAGTCAGAGGAGAGAGAGAGGACACCTTTTCCTGCCTTCTTGCCAAGCTGCTGCTGTTGTGCTTTTCAGCTGAGAAGGTTGCGAAGTTTGGAGCAGAAGACCTTGGCACACGTGTTTGGACACAGAGATCTAGAATGGTTACATGGATGACTGTGTGGAACAGATCTACTCCTCATTCAGCTTTTTAAAATCACAGAAGAGAACCAGTCTCAACAGGGATTGGACTAATCCTTTTTCCTGTTTGTGTCAAACAGTCCTTGCTCATTAAAAACTGGGATTTCTTTTTGCATGAAAAGTCAGCATAGACTGCTTACCCAGTTCCAACTCTGACTGCTGAGAAAGTCATTCTTTTATTTTTAGCAGGTTAAGAAACATCATTTATGCTAACCTCTTTTTCTTTTGAATTCTTTTCTACAGATGCCTTCCAGAAATCTTTGGATGTTCGATATGTTACTATAGATATATAGTAAAATTTTGACAGCTTTCTTATTCCTCAAAACGTGAGGTTCCCTGCAGAGACCTTTTCTTCACTGTAGCCTTATTGCCAAGTTGTCAGAGCATTAATTAAACTAAAAGAATGAGGCATTGCATGTAATTTCCTATACTGGATGCCTTCATGTCAGGGACATATCTCCATGGTAAGAACCTGTATATAAACAAAAAATAAGCTTGGCAACAGTACAAAAGCTCATGCAGGTTTTTAAGTGAGAAACATGGCAAAAGAAAATACAGAATTTAAAGCAAAGTATTTCTTGGGAAAATGAAGACTGCTGAGTACTGCAGTCATTCAGAACAAATGTGATGGTTTTGTTCGGCTATTTGGAGTATTCCAATGTTACTTTTAATCTCCATATTTTAGGTATTTATTGGCTCAAATCTAAAAAGTGTTCTTATTCTAAACCCCCCTCATTTATTATAGGTAGACTTAACGTTTCTTAGTGGGGTTATGAATTCTCGGTATAAGCATATAATATAATATAATATAGTAAAATTTTATTCCTTGTAAACTGCTAATAATTTGCATACTTTTCATTTTGCTGCATGGATCAAAATGTCTTCTTATACTATACATCACCTCTCAATTTGATGTGCATTTACTCTGCTGTTTAGAAGCCAAAAAATACAGTGCACATGTTGATGTTTTTTCCTGCAATAAAATGAATAGATGCTCAAACTATATTTGCAATCCACCATTTGCTAACCCTGCAGGTAGAGCCAAAGCACTACAATTCAAAGAAAAAAGAGTATTTTTCATTCTTTTTCTCACATTTTCAGGGCTATGGGTTTTTGTGATTCTTCACAAAATAAATTTGATCATTTGCTGCCAAACTGAAAGAAAAAAAAAAATTCAAGAGCTGAAAGGAGAAAATTGTGCTTTAGGGATTACAAGATGAAGGGGATAAAACTGTCTGGAGGATAAAATGGTTGTGGGTGCACAGGGTGTTCCCTTTCTTCTTGCCAGGTGCAGAGCAGTTCCTGAGGGGTTACATACAAGGACCCTCCATGAAGAGGAACACTGCAACTGTTTGTACATGACTGTGCCACTGAGGCTTGGGGCAAGCAGAGAGACATCCATCACTTACAGGCTTGGTTATGGGCCCAGCCAAGAGCACAGGAGTGTAAACTTCTGTGCCACTGAAAAGGGACCTGGAGAGCACTGGTAGTGTCTTCCTTCTCAGCCAAACACAAGAGCACTGACAGTCTGTCAACATGTAATTTGAAACGTTTTCAGGCTTGAAAAGTCCTTGCTGTTGTGAGGAAGCTCATTTAGCTCCATGCGTGTGTTTCTGGGCTGGAGTTGGGTGGCTGCTCTCCATACCAGCCTCCACTCCTCCTCCAGGAGCTCCATGTCCAAGGTGGGCAGTGTGGCCAGAGGTCTTGGTGTCTCTGGGGTGACTGTAGTTGCAGACAGGTAGGTAGATGGAGTGACTGTGCTGATGGGAGCTGCCTATAGCAGCATATGTCCTATGTTCTCCTTTTCTTGGTGTCTTCGTAGAATCACAGAATGTGCTGAATGGAAGGGGCCCATCAGGATCATTGAGTCCAACTTCCATCTCTGCACAGGACAGCCCAAGAGTCACACCCTGTGCCTGAGAGCATTGTCCAAACACTTCTAGAACTGTCAGACTTGGAGCTGTGACCACTTCCCTGGGGAACCTGTTCCAGTGCCCAACCACCCTCTTTGGTGAAAAATGTTTTCCTATTAGCCAGCCTAAACCTCCCCCCGTACAACTTCAGGCCATTCCCATGGTCGTATCGTTGGTCACAACAGAGAAAAGATGAGTGCTTGCCCCTCCTCTTCCCTTCGTGACGAAGTTGTAACTGCAGTGAGCTCTCCCCTGTCTCCTCCAGGCTGAACTGACCAAGTGACCTCAGCCACTCCTCACAGGGCTTCCCCTTCTTCCCTGACTGTCACTGGTGTTCTGTGTGTGTGTGCAGCAGCACAGTGTGGGTGCCAGTCTCTGAATTACACTTCAGCAGAGCAGTTTCACACTTGTGCTACTTGGATCCTGCACAAATCCTTCCCAATAAATCCTGCAAGATGCCTAGCTGGCTGTTTGCTGGGGAGTGAGTGTCCAGGTATTTTACATCTCAGGCAGCCTATGAAACTGCACCTGGGAGCCCAACAGTGACCCAAGCACGCCCTGAGGATTTGGGGCCAGCCCTGCAGGGGTGGGTGAGAGGTCCCCTTCAGCTCAAAGCATCACCCCTTCAGACAGTCTGGGGTAGTCAGGAGCTCAATTTAGTGCTGGGCACCCCAGGGACAAGCAGGGAAATTTAAAGTTCTGCAGTGTTGGGCCATTCTCACAACCTCCTCTGAAGTGTCAGAGTAACAGCATGAGCCTCCTGCTTAGAAGAGGCAGATCTTCAGCACAGCTTCTGCCACAGGGTGAGTTTCCCTGTGCCTATCCTTGGAGCTGTGTCTGCCTGCAGGATGCACCAGGGCTTGTGTTCCTCTGCACAGAGCTCACCTCTGCCCGAGGTAAGGGACAGCACTGAGGTGTCTCCCATGACCACTGCAAGCCTCGATGTCCTCCCTGGCTCCTTCCCTGCCATCCCTTCTACTAAAGCATTCCCAGCATTACTCAAGCACTTGGATTCCTCCTCTTCAAAAAACAGTCTTTAAAATTATTCTTTAAAATTTTCTGGTAAATAGAGTTAATTCCCTAAGAGAGGAACACTTTAGGTTGCTTAGCTGTGAGTATATTTTATTCATGAGCAACATATGCCATACATTCACCCCCTCACTCAAGTCTCAAGCATTCTTTCAGGCAGAAGAAAGCACATCTTTAGCATTGTAGGCTTTTGAACAATCAGAAAATGCGTAATGAAGTGGCAACACATCTCAGAGACAATAACCTGCTGAAACATTACAAGCCTTTATAGTCAGTGGGCATTTTAAAGGCCTAACTTGTAACCAACAGAACTTTGTTATTAAATGATTACTTTTATGTACATAGAACTTTATTCTTTCTCCCGATGTGTATTGAGTGAATCCTAAATTATGAACTATGTCAGTGCTTTTTCTCATAAACTGCTTGGTTTTTAACTTACAAGGTCCTTAACATAATATTCTCTAGTACTACAGTAATTCTCCCTTCCAATAATTCATCCCTTTCTTTTCTGGGTGTCCCAAAGAGAGGCATACAAGAGTTCATAAATCTAGCGCAAACTTATAACCTGCTGTTTCCCCTGTCAGATATATTTTTTAAAATACAGGTGAAATATAAAGCCTGGGGAGTGCAAAAGTTGGTCTCTTCAATTAATTTAACCCTTGTCTTTGTGGAAAAATAAAGCACAGATGAAAAGTCTGTAGGAAAACCTGCTGGTTCAGTCTAACTTCCTGGGTATGGGTACTAAGCATATTTGGTTATCAGGAAGGATTAGTTCATTGTTGCTGAAATTTTAGCTTTGATCTGCCATTATAAGTTTTTTAAATTCTGAAGATTAATTGCATTTGAGGGGAAGATCCAAAGAATTTTTCTGACTCCAGTGGGTTTTGAAGGAGGCCACCTGAGGTAAATGATAGGAGAGCCCACCTCTGCATTTTGATCCCTGGAAATGGAATTGACCTTTTCACAGCTCAATTACAGATCAGTTTATATAAATATATCTTAATGTTTGACCCCAATCTCCTTTGTGTGCCCTGGTGCAGTTGGCCTGTGAATACCTGATCTCCTATCAGCAAAAGAAGACAAGACGTTTGCTCAGATGTTCAGAGTCAACAGCCCAGCAGAGATGGCCCCAGCTGAGGCTCCTAACTGGGGCAGGTTGAAAAGCTTGGGCCAGCTGTGTGGAGCTGAGCAAAGCTTTCTGCTTGTCACCTTTGGTACTCAGCTGCCAATATTCCAAATTTTGCAATTGGCAGTACTTCATAGCTCTATGGATCTTGAAGGTGGTGTTTCTCTTCCAGCTTAGTTTCTTCATCAAGGATAGGGCAGCCTCCTGTGCCCAACACATGCAGTTTTATTCCTGCTCGGGGAGGAACACAAGGGCTCAAATGAGAGCTGTGCTACTAAATACACAGTGCCTGGGGCAATCCAGCTCCTGTAGGCACCCACAGATTCAGCACCCCTGATCCTCATGGGCTGTGTGAGCCTGAGGAGCAAAGCCCCAGCTGAGCATATCCAAGCCTTCCCCATTACCCACAGTAAAATGGCTCAGTCCCACAAGACTCTGTGAGCTATCTCCCCTTATCCGTGGGTCTGGTCCTGTCTTCCCCCAGCCCTGTGCCCTGTACTTCTGCTGTTTGCTTTGTGCCTCTTTTGGAGCCGATCTCGCCCCACTGAGACCCTAAAACTAACTCAGCCAAAAACTGGAAACTGGAAAGCATCCTGCCACTTCTCAGGGATGGGTGAGAAGGGACAGGAAAGGATGTGCTTTGGTAGCCATAAGCCATTAGGATCAGCTCAGCTGCCTCCAAAACCAAACCTTAAATATATACAGCCCCTCCTGTTTCCCTGTATGTGGATGTTCCTCGCCCTTGGCCAGTGGCATAGATTGGGCACTTCTAGCCAGTGGCTATAGATAAAGATCATGATGTTCAAAAATACTATTTAGAAATAGTTACCCCCTTAGTCTTCCAAAGAGGGCACTCTGTATTCATGTTTGGGGTATCTTTTTAAGGAGTTGCGGACAAGCTTATGCTGCCGACATGCTGTGCATATGAGACTACTAAACAGACAACAGTGATGCTATTAAACCTGCCCTTTTTGTGAACTTTAAATTCATTGGCAACCTTTTTTTTTTTTAAATCACACTCTAATCTTTCAGACAACAGAGCCTCTGCTTATGATGCTGCTCCAAGGAGAACCAGCCACCATACAAGGTGTCCTCTTGATTTATAGCTACAGCAGCCTGAATTTCATATAACATGATAATATCCCATAAAGTCTCAGAGCTCTACACTGAGTCCTGCACAGATAACTGGTTGAGCAGTACGTGAAGACAGGATGTGATAATAATGTCTTCAGCATGAAACGATGCTATTTGGGATGCCATACTTCTTGGATGTGGAAGCTGCAATCCTATTATCAGTCATCAACAATAAACGACACCACTGTAGATACCCATTTGCTGGAGGAGATAAAGAAGCAGCCTAGCCAGCATGCTGAGGTTTCACCTGCTATTTCCTTGCAGATTTTCTCTGCAGATTTCTGCCCATCTGCAGATTTTTATATTTTTTTATCACTGTAAGTAAGAGGACATTTACTTCACTGGTTATTATTTCAAGCCACCAGTTGTATTTCAGCATTGATTTGGGGAATTCTGTTCCAGGCCTTGGGGCTGTCTCCCATGGCATTCTCCTGCAAGAGACTCTCCAGGTGCAGAAGGCAGGATGGCTTGTGGATACATTAATGTCTGCATCTACGGGGATGGGTAACAAAGAATAGCAGTGAAATCTGCCATAAATTACCTAAGAGATCCCAAGAAAGGTAGGCAGGTAACAGCCAACTGACAGTGCCAAGCAAACGGATGAGTTTTCATCGTCTTCATGCCTAGCCCATCCTTTCCAGCTATGGCATACTTTTTGATTACACTATGTTATTTTACAACTAGTATGAAATATTTAGGGCTTTAAATTTACATAGTCATAAGACACACCACTTTGCAGTACATCTTATAATTCAAATACAGGAGCTGTATAATTACATACTTCCTCAAAATTTTATTAGTCGAGAAAACATAATTTTATTTCAGCATATTGTTGGAAATTATTTCTATAATGAAATCATAGGAAAAATTTCTTTAATTAAGTAGAAGTGTAAATGAATGAATTAGGTTATCCCTCTTTAGACTTCATGTGCTGGGGTTGCAGCTGTACTTAGACTGGCTATTTGCCTTCCTGTGCTTCAAGCAACCCAGTGCAGCAAAGCAGACTGAGAGGGAAAATGTCAGTGCTGCTGCTCATTATGCTGCCCATCAGGTGCAGACTTATGCACACCAAATTGCTTTGGTCCTTTCTTAGCAACTTTAAGGAGCTGCTGCCTGCTGCCAAGATACAGCTGTTCGTTGCCCTCACAGCATTTCTTGAACATTCACAGGATTTGTAACTGTCCACAGTCCAAGGTACAAGGAATCCCTTCACAGGAACAGCCTCACTGTGTGAATAAGAAGGTTACCATTTACTTTTCTCCTGGGGATGAGTTACTACACTGCAAGTATGAGCTTTCCCTGTGACAGGCTGGTGCAGGGGGGTCCCTTCCCATCCACACCTCTGATGCTGGGTGCTTTTGACCTGTTTGCAGTAAGAGGCTCATCTGAACACACCCAAATTCACTTCTCCTGTTTTTTCTTTCTTCCATAACTGCTTATTTTCACCAAATTTCTCTACCTTCAGATATGTACACATACAAACCTCCAGCACCTAACTCTGGTCACAGATGATGTTTTTGGGTCAGTGCCTAAGATGTGCTAGTGCCCATCCCACAGATTACCACCTCTTTCACTGGGCACTTTCTCATGAAAGAAATGATGTGACAAAGGAAAGTTGACAGTGTTTGTTCTGCATGAAGCTGGTCTTGGAGAAGACCACAGAGGGAAGAGGCTTAGACAATCTTCCCATGACTAAAGGGAGAGATGGACACAGTATTTCCAAAGAGAAAGATGTCCTGGTGCATATTTTTAGCCTTTTACACATCCACTCTTTCCCGGCCACAGTCACCTTTTCTTGCTAATCAGTAGCCCAGATGTCAGGGAATTGCTTTCTCATTTGGAAGATGAACATTCCCCACTCCTTTTGGCTGGGAATCACAGGAGGCCCTGCAGCTCCTTGCACAGAACCCCATGCCAGCACCTCCGCTACGGGCTAGTTTACCTTGCTAAACCTTGCACTAGACACCTGACATGTTGGCACAACGAATTCCTGTACAGAATGGTTTTTCAAAATGACATTTTTGTAAAATCAACTGTTACCAATCGTTTAAAAACAGACATGGGATCAAAGTTCTGTTTATCTCAGGTTTAATAATTACCTTAGCAATGCAAAGCTGAGCCCAGTAGCACAATAAAACTTCCTGTCCACTTTGACATCTTGTATGTTGATGTTGACTTGTGACTTCAGTCACTGTTTACAAATATTGGCCTGGGAGGTCCTTATAGATCAAAATAAATTATATTATCAGGAAAGTGATAATGGGCAAACCCTACAAAACTGGCCTTAATCTGATGAAAATACCCTCTAAATTAAACAGGTGGTGGAGCTAAGCATCTTCTCCACTATTTTTCTCCCCCGTGATCTATCAAGGGACAAATTTACATTTATTGGAGCCTAAGGATTCATTATGGTAGTTTTTAAATGCAACATACAGAGCACTAACAAGAGGTGAAACCAGGGTCACTCTTTAACTCATGGATCAATAAATCTTTTCCATCCTTGAACTGTAATGTCAAATGCCATTGCCTAAAAATTCCTCAACCAGCACACCAATCTATATCCATTATAGCTATATTTTCATTTTAGAGTACAAAGAGTGTGCACATCATCTCATCTACACTTACCAGCTGTTTGTGCAAGTTCTTTTGCTTGCAGACTAAAGCACATTCTAATTTCAACATCTATAAATAAGTAAATATGTTCTGATTCATATTAAACATCCATAAGTTTCACATTGACAATGCAGTAATTATTCTCCAACTCTTCCATTTCTTAATAAGAATAAAACCTTTGCCTAAACTCCATATTCACAGTGACAACACAACGTTAACATCTTTGTAATTCAGATAAGTGAGATCTTCTCTAAGAAATTCAGGGGGAAAATATGCAACCTGACAGAACAGAATGAAGCTTCCACATGAGAATCCTAGGAGAAAGTGTCTACATATTTCAGAGTAAAATCAAAGGAAGCCATTAAAAAAGAGCACATTGTCTAAAATGTGTTGAAATGAGACATGTATTTATTCTCTCCCTGAGGTAAAAACCTGTACAACTTTGGGTTAACAATCCATAAATTATCAAGTCATTTCTCACTTGTGGAATAAATAGCATCCAAGAGTGTCTGCATCCACACATCAGCTGAAGCTGGAGAAAGCTGAATTTACAAAACATTGAATCAGGAGGTATGTGAGACTCAGTAAACAGCACAAAATCGAGTGACTACAACAAGGAATATTACAGCTAATCATTGGGTTTTCAACTTTTCAAGAGTTTCTGCTGCAGTTCATGGGGTGCTCAGGACCCCTCTGCAGAGCTTGACAGAAGAGCAGGCAAAACCAGGGAGGCAGGTGGGTGTAGAGGATGGAGGAGCCAAACTGACAAGACCCAGCCTGGAGAGCAGCTCTTTGTTCAACCATGTTTAGTGATGGTATTTTGGGCCACTAATGAAGATGGGATGGTCACAGGTGGTTGATGTTTTTTGAATTCCTGGCTGAGCTGCGCCCTTCCCTCCCAAAGCACAGCCCCCATCCTGGTGGCTGTCCCATGTGGATGTAGGTCAGCATTCAGAAAAGATCAGCAAAGCTGGAGTTCTCCTGCTCCACAAGTCAGTGATGAGGAGAGTGCCCACCTTCTGCAGAGTGCCAGGCTTAGAAGTCTTGGTGGTAAAGGCACAAACCAAAGTGTTTCAGTACAGGGTGTCCACGTCCCTTCCAGGTCCTGCCCTCTCTGGGTACATTGCTTGAGTAAAGATTCCCGTGTTGGAATGAGCACCCTGTCAGCCAGCCTGCAGAGCACAGAGGAAAGGGCTTGTGACTCTTCACAGTGCTGGAGTCCATATTCAAATGGCAGGTCAGAGCACCTCACAGGAGGAGTCTGGCTCCTGCAGAAGCCTGGTCCAGCCTGGTGGTGGTCCACAGGAGCAGGACTGAGATGCTGCCAGGATGGACCCTGGACCTGGGAGTCCTCTGACAGCACAGCTGCAGCATCACATGTGGATCAGCCCTGAATTTCAGAGCATGTCAGCAGTCACATTCTGCCTTCTGATTAATGAACTCCCGGTCTCATTGCATATTTTTAAGGGCAGGTATCTAGAGGCTGGATCACACGGTGTATCCTCCTGGTACTGAAGGGGTGTCCATGTTGGCAGACTGGAGGAACCACAAGTTACTTTCCTGTGGAGGATTAAACTGGACCTCATCCTGCAGCACTCAGAGGGTGAATGCTGGGCCTCCGAGGACACATGGACTGGGCCAAGAGCATCAGTGCTAGAGATAAACACGGGTAAACACAGGCAAAGGAATCAGAGGGGAACAAGAAACCGACAAAGATGAATGTGGCAAATGAAATGTAAGCAAGTGTGCTAATGCGGGTCAGGAAAGACTTAAAAAATCTTGTACTCAGGATATTAAAATTGCACTCCCTGGTGCGTACCTACCTGCACCTCTCTCCTAAACATTATTTCTGCTACATTTGCCTTGAATTAAGAAAGAGGTTTTTCATCTTCAAAGCAGTCAGACCTGCAATTACACCAACCCAAGTTTTGCATGAGGTAATATTTTTTCCTGCCTTAAACACAATTTGTACTGAAAATGAACTTGTTAAATAGTCTGTCATTTTGCATTTTCTTTCTATAAAGAGCAGACAACACCTGAATAGTTAATGAACTGCAGTGCAGTTTAATCAGAGTGGGAAAAATACTATTTGAAACAAAGAACAAAGTCATACCCTCCAGTTTCTCTCACTCCCTCCAGCTTCCTGCACTACTCACTGGGTTGCCAAGTCACTCTGCACACGGCATCCTCTGAGCCTGTCCTGAGCCAACTGGCCTGAGCCCCAGGGGTGCACACACATTTTGAGAGCTGATGCTCCCCGTCACCTTGCTTCACAGGCAGCTGTTTAGGCCAAGGTGAGGTGAAAATGCCAAGGCAGCGTGCCCCAAGTCATGGACCAGCAAACCCAGCCCTGTTCAGGCTGTGCAGTCCCGATGTTTCACCCTACATAGGGGCTTAAAAGGGCTGGATGCCTTCTTCACCCAGTAAGTAATTTACTATGACATGTATACAAGAGCATTGATGTGCCTCCAGTCGTAGTGCTGAACCCAGGAATTTTGCTCAGAGGAGTCATAACCTGCAGTAGGAAACAGCTCTGGAGCTGTACACTGGAGTGCATGTTGCAGAGCTCTGCCAAATGTGACATTACCAAAATAGCTTTTGTTCCAATACAGTGGGCACATAGAACAAAAAATATTACCTATTGTCTGGGTTGTAAGTTCCCCTTTGTATAAAATATGAATAACATTTCTTTACTGCGTTTGTGAAATGCTTTGTCCCTGGGCACAGAATATATACACAGCCACAGCATTGCCGTTATTTATGACTTCCTTAAGCACCGGGAGTTATGAAGATGTACTTTTACTTTGATCCTTCACAGACCCAGTAGCCTGCAGGAAGAATACAATTCATCAATGGTTTTGTTATGTGTATCACTGTAACAGAGGGCAGGAATGAGATACAGCCTTCTCCTGCCACCTGGGAGCATCCGCTACCCAGCAGCATGAAGGCGGATGGGTAACATCCTCTCAGCAGGTGAACTGCATGAAAACACAAAGAAATAAAGTGGTGATTGTGGCTGGGAAGTGGCCGTTAAGGAAATTTAATTCAGCTGACTGTGATGAGTAAAGATGCCATCAATAGTTCCTGCTACTGGCCAGTGAGTTATTGGATATGTGATTTCCACAATCTAACTACCTTAGCACATTGCTATATTAAATCTTTTGTTGCTTTTGTTGTTTTATCCCTGAAGAATATAAGAAAGGTGAATTGTTGACTTACCACAGCTTGCTCTGGCTGCAAATGGAGCTACAGCTCCTCAGGGCTCTGGCTCATGGGCAGTCAAGCAAACAGTGACGGCAGGTGAAGATGGAGCTGTCTCCCACCTGCCTGCCAGAGGTTACTGCTGCTCTAATGGTGTCAGCAGCAGAAAATATCTGCCCAAGTCAGCTCAAGCTGGGGCATAAGGGTGGAGCAGCAGAGATGCAGGTGCTGAATCAGCTCTGTTTTGGAGAACAGAGGGATGTTAGCAGCAGCACAGGGGCAGCGCAGGGGCCACTGCAGGACTTGTTTAAGCAGCTGTGCCAAAGCCCACTAGCACATTTAGCACTTCTTTCCCCAGGATTATGTTTTGTTGGCCAGTAATCTTCAAAAGAGGGAGAAATCCAATATTGTAACCTCACTATTACCCACATTAAAGGTCATATCTTTCTGAGCCTGATGTTTATTTCATTAGTGATGGGGCTGGGCTTTAGTAAGCACAAAATAATACTAAATCAAACAGATTCATCTTGCTTAAAAACTCATTATTATACTCAGAAGAAGTAAAATTGCAAAAACTGAACAAAAATAGCACAAGGAGTACCAGGAGCAAACTGGTTTGGTCTATGCATTTTTGGTATGGGGAGAAAATATAATAGACAATAGGGTGCCATGGGACAGAATAACACAGCCAGCCAGGGTCCCCATGACTTATACCCAGAAGATCTTTCCTCGGGAGTGGGAGTCATAATGATCCACAACAAACTATTGTAGCCAGCTAAATGTCGCAAGTGTCTCTGAAGCCGCATTAACTTCCTGCAGCGATGATTTCTCTAAGTACGTGACATCGTGCTTTGTTCTGCTCCCTGCCAAACACATTTAAAGGCACTACCTTGACTCCCCTTTGAGAGTCTGTCTGAACCACTCATTTCTCTTTGTCTCTCCCTCATCCCCCTACCCAGTACTGGGCGATGCTCTCTTCACTTCCAGGAGAAATGACAGCAGCATTCTGCTTCTTGGAACAATGTTCTGGTTTATCTCCAGGAGTCAACAGTAGGTGGTTTACTTTCTGGCATTTCTGTCTCTTTTTTGTTACTTTTCTAGGCCATTTGCCAAAGGGAGAAAAAACACCCTCTGATTACTATGCTTTGCATTTCTACATCTTCTTCCATTCAAGGCTTCTCAAGTATTTGCCTAACACCCTTTAATTTTGGCCTAGGCTGCTGGCAGGTGAACGCAGCCCCTTTGACTTCACCTAGGAAATGCTTCCCTGGGCCACTCTCTGGGCAGGACATGGGTCTTCAGCTGCAGGAGAGCTGCAGATGTGCAGCCATAACAGGGTAAAGGCAAAGGCAGCTGCAGGCTGAGATGAGTTTTCCCCTCCTCCTGCAAACCAAAACTGTGTTCATTTCACACTTGGACACAGTTGTGGTGGTACCTCTGCAGTGAAAATCCTGTTAGGAGTCTCCAGGTCAGATGGCCAGTGGTCTCTCTCCCAGCCCTGGGTGCTATGGCTGGTCACTCAGCGAGGAGGGTGGCAGAGTGGACAGGCAGAGCTGGTCACAGAGCAGAGACCACCAGCAGCTCGGGGACAGGGCTGCTTCTGCAGCTGCACCTGCAGCAGTGTGGGAGTGACACCCATGCCTGGAAACACAGGATTTCCAGATCTGCGGTGAGGAATTAAGTCTGTGTGTACAGCTAATAAAGATAACTCCCTTCCTCTTATCTTACTGGAAGGAGGAGCAAGAGAAAGGCCAAGAAATTAGCCAGATAGTGTTGCCAGGAGCAGTGCTCCGAGCCCCCTGTGACAGCTGATAAAGGCTGTTGTGACCACAAAGCGGCAGAGACAATGCTGTGCCCCCAGCCCTGCCTGAGAGCAAGAGGGGGAGGATATGTGAGCTACCAAGTCTCCCCAGGTCACTTTGGAGACATCGCCTGCCTCCTCCTTAGGGACACAAGCCGGTATCAAATTCTTTCAGAAAGAATTTTGGAGACAAAACAGTCCACACCCCTGAGAATTTCTTCCAAATTTCACAGGGGTCTCAGGGAGAAGATCATGGCACAGCAGACACTTTGGTAGTTCAGTTGCATGGACCAGGGGCAGGACAGGGGCTGTTGGGATATACAGGCACTCAAGCTGATCATGGATTTTATTGTAGAAGGAGCTACTATTGACTGGCAGGTGTTCATATGTGGATATATGAAGTGGAGCAATGAGGCTGCACTGGAGTTACCGAGGTCCTCTGTGAGGGGCTGGGGCATCCTAGGGGGGCTTCAGATGAACTTTGAGGAAAAAGAATAAACGTAAAGATGAGCAGGGATCTGCAGATACACCCCAGGATTTGTTCCAACCCCATAAACACCCATCAGAAATATTTAAACCTGTTGTGAGTTAACACACATGGACCCAGCAGTGTATTTTAAGACATCACTTTCACAGGTTCGTCCCCTCCCCTCAGTGGCAGCTCTCCAAGAGCCTGTTCAGTTTACGAGTGTTGTGTGTCTTCACACCATTGTGCCTGTGTCATACATGAAATAGGAGGACCCACATCTGCTGGGGATGCTGCTCTCTGAGAAGTGCTTCTTGAGGGGTCACCAAGGTGTGGAAGAGTGAGCAGGAAACTCAATGAACTTAGAGAGCTTGATCTGCTCAGCTTATTGAAGAGACAGACCTTGTCACAGCTGATGTACCTTCACAGGGAGACACGTCTGCTGGGACTCTCTCTTGAAGAGAGGGCAATAGAGTTTCTGGCCAGAAAGCCCTGATCTGGAGCTCAGTGTCCCCGGTAGAGCCCTGTGATCCACCTCACTGTGCACTGGCATGAGGTCAGGAGCACCTTTGCACTTAAAAGTTGTTGAAGCAGACCCCAACACAATCCACTTCGCATCAATATTGTAAAGGGAGCTTGGTAGCACTGACATCAGTGCCTAACCCAGTCACACCCTGAGCCTGCTGCCTGTCCTGGGCCAGCTGATACAGTCTCACATTAAAACTGGAGGGACAGATTTCCCCAAGAGAAGCTCAAGGCCAAGATGGGAGCCTAGTAGTTTTCTCACAATGGTTGGATCACTCTTTAGCAGTATAACCGTGATTCCTCTTGGGAATAAAACTGCTATGGTCTCTTTATACTTTATATCATACAATATATTTTCAACAATCACTCTGAGCAAATTCTCAGTGACCTTCTTAAAGGGAGCTGGGAGGTATATTTGACTCATAAGTGATGAATTTTAGACTTCTTGTGGAGGATTTGGAATAATGAAAAATATCTGCTTATTCTATAATATTCTGGCTTATCTTAATACTTTGCTTTGCTGCTAATAAGAATTAAGATTATTTTAAATTAACCTATTAATCTGATTTTCCAACCAGTCTTATCTTGGTTGAAAAAGTCATTTTGTGGCTCAAAACTGAAGTGGAAGTTCCATTCCCAACTTTCTTACTGCATTTACATCATCACTGTATGTTGGCCCTGTGTTCTGTTGTCCTGATGTATTTCTTGAATAGTACTTGCTCTGAAAAACAACTAATTTTACAGCTTGCAAGCAGATAAAATTAAGTAAAAGTAGTATGACTATGCAGTTCTGGGGCTGCAAGACTCTGATGAGATATTTTCAATAAATCGTGCTGGGAAAAAGAAAGAAGTTCTGTTCAACAAACACTGTTTTCTGTTGCCATGTTTTCATCACAGCATCATCCATTTCACATTCCCCATACCATTACACCCATGTGTTGTTATCTTCAGGCTTGGGCCCACATCTGTGTGGCTTTAAGGGTTCCTGAAGCTGAGACAGAGATGGTTTTTTGCCCAGTGTGTGCCTCCACAGGTCAGGCTTGCTGCTTGTGACACCCAGCTGCCCCTTGAACGGGGCAGGGCAATTGCTGAGCACCGGGCCCAAGAGAGCACACTCACAAACACACACACACACTCACACACTCAATTCACACACACAAACACAAACACAAATTCATAATCACACACACAAACACAAATTCATAATCACACACACACACACTCAATTCACACGCACACTCAAACACTCACACATTCATACTCACACTCACACTCACACTCACACACTCACACACACACATACACATACATTCATACTCACACTCACACAGAAGGTCCCTTTGCAACCCCCAGCCATCCATCAGGGTTTTGCAGAATACCCCGACCTTCATCCCGTGTTCCTCTCTCTTGGTGTTCAGCCAGCCTCTGCTGCCGGGCCGCTGTGGGGAGCCCGTTCGTGTCAAAAGCCAGAGCCAGGCTCCCACTCCCACCTCAAAAGATCCTCTTTAAACACAGAAGGAAAAAAAAATGGAAAAAAAGGACATTTAGTTCAGTGCATGAATTGCAGCGACTCAATCACTAAGGGTGGGCAACACATTAACCCCTCTGTCGATGGGCTGAAGAACAAGTCTGAGAATTCAGTGGCCCCTGTGACCGGGTCTCACATAAGTTACGAGCTCTGACACCCCCGTGTCTGTCCCGCCCCGGGCTGCGGGTCAGGGAGCGGGGAATCGGTCCTGGTCTGTGCCCGGGAACAGCATCCTCGGCACGCCCCAGCACGGCTCCCGCTTATCCTGAGGGTCTGCACAAATCGTGGGTGTTTTAAATAGCCTTGATGCAACTACCATTCAGCTTTTGCTCAAACTGCATTTCCAGCTGCAGCTGGAGAGCTTTTGCAGTAGCCAGTAGGCAAACAAAATATGTCCTGCAAAATGCTGGCAGTCCCACGGGCTGTGGCTGTGTGTCTCAGATAAAAGTGTTGAATCTTGTGTCTCCACGCTCAGGTCCACTGACATGCACTCACGCAAATGGTATATTTTAAACACATTTTAAATACAGATAGGATAAGAGAAAGCCCTCTAAACCTGCAGTAAAATGTGTTTCCAGCTCTCTGCAAATTTAGTGATTGCTAAATGAAAGAGAAGGAATATCTTTTCTGAGGCTCTTAAAGTTCAGTGATCATTAAATACAGCAAAAGGAATATCTTTTATGGACTTCCATGGGATTTACATCCCACTTTTGTTCGCAAAGTAAACTGTTAAAACTGTTCTGGCCTCTTAGCTCTGTGTACCTTAGTTCCTTGGGGTTACTGAAGTTAGAATGGCAAAAGGGAGAGATAAATTAGGCAGTAAAATGGACTAAGAGTTTCTTTTGTGGCCACTGACATTTAAAAAATTCTTCAGATAAAGGCAACCCACGATAAATATTTGCAAGTTAATGAAAGCCTTGGAAACTTCAGTATGCAGATGTAACATGGTTAAATACCCATCATTTCTTCACAGAACGCCACAGCAGCCAGTGGATAGTAGGACAGAGCAGTCATGGACATGAATACTTGTTGTGGGAGATATCTCTTTATGTAAGATGTGTGTATTAAATGTATATTAAAAATCAGGTTTGCAGAGTAAGAATTGTAAATAACCAGAGCCAAGTTGATTTCTCTTAAATATACTTAGGAATGCTTCTCAGCACACATGTGCTAATAGGGCACAGCAGCACCATGGGTCAGAAACATACAAAAGTATATTCTCATGCCTGTATTACATCCAAAAGTGTACATAAGAGAAACATCATCCAAATTAGGAAAATATAAAAGCAAGAACCATAATGGATGTTGTGTATTTGTCTTCAGCAATTTTATTTTTATTCATAATAGATAATGAGATTAATTCTAAGCTCAGAGTCCCTTACACTACCTATTTTTCTAAGCATGAGCAGAGAGTTAAATCTCTAGATTTACATCTCTAAAGAAATCCAATAAAATATATAAGATATTGAACACAAAATCTTTCTACTTTTTGAAAGTATTCACCCTTAAGTGCTATTATTAATCCAGACAATAGAAAGTTTTAAATACTTGTTCCCCAGGATGGAGTTATTTTTAACTCCCATATTGTTTTTAATGGCTACAAGATCAATAGTAAATTTAAGGATTTAGGCTCACCTATTTGATAGCATCAACAGTGTTTGCAAAGAAATGCCTTTCTGAAAAAGAGAAGCCTTTTAATATTCTCTTTTATATTCATACCTAAATAAAGTTAATAAGCAATACACAAAGACAAGTTTAAACCCATTTGAATGAAATGCACTAAAAGAGAGAGAGAAAAATATGTAAAGTTAAATACTCTATTTTCAGATGAAATCATGAGATGTCAGTTTACAGATGGTGCATATTGTAGCAGCCCACTGGAAAATGGAGCAGTCAAACAGCTGCTATTGTTCCTACCCTAGAAAAAATTAGGATCTCGTAATAACATAGGCATGGACGTTGCCTATAATTTCACATTTAGGCCTTTGTTTAGAAATGACTTGGGCTCTGCTTAAGAGCAAAGTTCATGAAACTGGCAAGGAAAGACTGCTTTATTATCTGACTGTGACAAGTCCTATGCACAAAAACAGGATTCATCCCAATGGGTTATTTGGCATGGCCAAGGCAACTCCAGAGTGCCAGGCCTCTCTGATAAATCCCTGCATAAATAGGAGAAGAAAATAAGGAGGCTGCATGAACTGAAGACTTTGTTTTGGAAGAAAAAGCAAGACCAGTTAGCTATTAATTCCTTTTAACTTTGCTGTCCAGCCTTCACAGGTCAGAGGTTTCCACTTTGCTGAAGCCAAACTTTACTTACACTGAAGCTTCAACTTCCCTGACAGACCCAGGAGAGGGAGTCCATCTTACTTTAGCATGGTCAGACCCATCCTCCCCATTTCTTTCCTTGACTGGGGTTATAAAGAAAGACCACACACCTTGGGATGACTGAGGAATGATTGAGGGAGGGCTTTCCAGCCCGCAGGAGAAGTGTATCAATGGATTCACAGCCCACCTGCTGTGGTGGGCAGAAGAGGTCCCTCTCAACAATTTGTTGAGGTCTGCTTTGTGTGTACATCTGATTGTCAAGAGGAAAGACATACAATGACAACACTGAATGCTTGTATAGATGAGCAGAAAATAAAGGCTTGGTGGAAAAATCTGACTCTGGAAAGTCCACTTTATAGCTTCATTAGTGTGAGAAAATCAAAAGTGCCCCAGCTTGCTGTCCTACTTTCAGATGTTACATGCTACACCACAATGGATAAATGATACATGCAATTTGGTGCTTCAGGTCTCTTTCTTATTTGCAGCTGATTACGTAGAAACCCTAGGCAGTTGCCTTAATTTTTGTCATAGAAAGCTGCTGAAAGCAGGGGACAAGATTTGCATCAGGACTCTCCACATGGTGACAGAGACAAAAGTGTTCTTCTACCTTCTTCCATGAAAGCATTTGTCCAGACCCAAGGAGCTTGGACAAAGCCCCTTATTGCTCCATGTTACTTAATAGGTCCCCAACCTGCCCATATCTTTTCAAAATTGTCTTCTGTGGCCATGTTAATAAAACAGCTACTTGCCTGATAATGTTTTTTCAATCCTGCTTTTGGGGTGTGAGCTTGCTCCCTGAATGAAGTGAGCAGCTCTACTGCCTGAATAATCACTTCCTTAAATTAATATGGACTGCAGTCATGTCCATCTGTGCTGTGATTTCCCACCACCACCCGTGCTTGAAAGAGGCCTGTACCTCCTAAGTAATTATTTACATTCCACCTATTGCATTCTACATTGCAGACAACACTCTTAACTCAGTTCTCATGTCAATTTATTCCTCGTTGTTTTCTGTGTTAAAAAACATACTTCATGAGGGATGAAAGCTCTTGGTAACCTCCATCCTGCAGTATTAGGTAGGTCCTGCCTTTAACAGAGAATTGTTGTAACTTACACAAAGATCTTGACTCAGACAAAAGAGAAAATGAAGATTATTATGATTTTTATAAGCTTTTATTCCTGCTCTAGGAGGGTTGGTCTTAGACACTCTTCTTAAATAGTTGTTTTGATGTTATTAATAATAATACTTTAGCCTTGCTGTCAGTGGGAGAGGTATGGAAAATTCTGGCCAAAGATGTTTCATAAACCCCTTGCCTTCAAACATCAGGCACTGTATTTGTTCAGAGCAGTGTGGGGATGCAAAAACCCACTGGGACGTGGCTGGCCCCTGTGGGATGGTGGGGACAGCCTGATGGGAGGCTCCCTCCATGCCCAGCCGTGTTGGAGGCTGCTCAGGAGCAGGGGCTGAGCAGGTGTGCTGGTGCTCTGGGTTGCAACAAAATCTTTCACATCAAGTAAGGATTTGGGGTGATTTATGGGTAAATCATGCTTGTATCAGTGAGATTGTGCTGGAGCTGGAGCTAGGAATGAAATTGCCTTTAGGAAAAGACTAGCAGAGTTTGGAAGCTTCTTTTTCTTCCTTCCCCCCAATGTACAGGGCTTGGTTACAGCTTTACTCCTTGCAAATGTCTCAGCAAACGTCTTCCTGCTATTGTAGGGACATTGCAAAGTCGTGGGGTTTGTGGGTTCTGCAGTAACTTGGTTTTTGATGAAGGCCACTACTAGCATCATTCTCCTATGCAAAGATGAGCCTGAAATGTGCTAGTGAATTTTGGGAAGCACTTTTTGACCTAGATGTGTAGGGTTTCAGAAGGCAGGTGTCTTGTCTGAACTGAAGGTCTATTACATTATTTCTGAAGGGTGCAGGAAATGGGGTTTGAGGTCCCAAACTGACCCTTTGAATATCCCTGTGTCCTTGAATATTAGTGGTCTGGAGAGTCTGCTGGATTCTCCACCAACAGAGCATGACCGTGGGACTTCCCCATTCTGCCCAGTGAAGAAGAGGTTAGAGATCTTGTGAAAGTGTAAGAAACAAAGGAGAAAGGAGAGAGGAAGGCATAACATAAAGAAATGGAAGATGGAGATTACCAAGGAGAGGCACAAGTCTTCCAAGCAGAGTTGTTACATTTTTACCTTCTTTTACTGACTGTCCCGTCTTGGTAAGTGAAGAAAGAGCTGTTGCTGGCTTCACTAACAGTCCTGGCTGCTCTGTATACTAAGCAGCTAGAAACAAGGAAAATTGTGTAAAATTCATCAGCACAGGCCCTATCCAAATCCCAGTGACTTTAGGGAGTGCTAATCAGAGGCCCAAAATCTGCTGGCAGGTTAGCTATCCCTTGGTCCCAAGATTATTTCGGGAATTATCTCTTGGAAAAAAAAAATGAAAAGGCTTTGCTGGAAACTGGCACAATAGCATCCTGACAGGGATCGATGTCATCCCCTCCTCCTACAGCAGTGGGACCCCATCACCCCCTTTCCCTACTGCTTCCTTTTATACAAGAGAGTTGGCCACGTCTAGCAGCCTCCTCCAAAATGACTGGCCAACTTTCCATGGCTGCTGGGCAGAGCAGGCACGAGCCAGGGTGTGTTTGCTCAGCTGAAGCCCCTCTGGCATGGCCTGGCCTCACTGGCAAGCCCTCACTGGAGGGAAGCAGGAGAGCACGAGGGAGAGCACACCCCGTTGGCAGTGGCTTCACCAGTGAGCCCACACAGCTTCTGCCTGCATGAGATTATGGCATGAGGAAATTATATTATTAGTCTGTCACTTTTACAAGCATTGAAATATATGGAGTAGGCACAGATGTTAAAAAATAACCACCAAAACAAACAAATACCCAAAGCTGAAAAAAACAAATAAACCACCCAAAAAAGGAAGCCTCGGAGCCAAACTGACTCCTCACCAGCTGCTGTCAGGTCCAGTTTCCACAGCAGTGGCCAGGGACACCCACCAGCCAGTAGTGGGACATGTGCTCCATCCCCTGCATGCTGCACCACTGGTGCCTTTTGTCTTTACAGCGAAGGCAGTGCGTTTTTCCATCCAAGGAGATGAGGGACATCACCTCACTCCATCCCTGGTGAGGTACAACCCAGTAAGACAGGAAACACAGTGAAGTTTTGCTGGTGGTGGTGAACTGAGGCTCAGTGCAGAGCCAGAGGAAAAGGCAGGTTGGGCAGATGGCAAGGATGTCCCCTGGGCCACTGTGGACCAGCTCGCCATCAGCTGGGTGGGAGGTGGGCCAGGGAAGCAGCCTGCATGGATGTGGGGCAGCTGCATGGTGCCATCCATGTGGCTTGCACCTCCGTGGAGGGAACCTTTCCCTCTGGCACTGAAACCAATCCAGGAGGGAGCCCCTGGACTGTGCCAGTTTTGCACTTCAAAAATGCTGGCAGGTAGGCTCTCCTTTCCAATTACATCATGTCACTGCCGCTCACCCCGGCTGTCTCTGCCCATTGGGCACCATCCAGTAGCAGCATGGTGGATGCTTTAAACTGTTGTGGATTTGCTCCCATCTCCTGATGCCCTCTGTCAGTCCTGCTTTGTTAAAAATTAATGTTTTTATGAATTGTTCGACTTGCTAGTGTTTTATGTTCAGTTTCTCATTCCCCTTCGGGTCTCCACCGGGCTTGCCCCTCTTGCTGGGGTAAAGGGCCTGGGCACACTCCCTTGTGGAGTTGAAGCCTTCTCCCAAGGACCTGCACTCCCCAGGGACTCACACATTGCCCCCTCCAGGGCTGCCCAATGCACCTCTGGAGATGTGTGTGCATGTGTACTATTTTGAAATGGCAGTGGAGAAGGTTTAAGTAAAAATCTCACTTTTCCCCAACAGTGGGTGTAGGTACAGCAGAGGCTGTGGCGGGGACGTGGACGGGGGCAGGGGCAGGAATTGGAGATGAGGCAAAGGGACAGGAACTGGGGCACAGGAATAGGGGCAAAAAGGGGATGGAGCAGGTGCACAGGGTCAGCGACAGAGAGACAAGGACATGGGCAGGGCTAAAGGACGGGGATAGAGCAGAGGGACAAAAGGATGGATAACGGGTAGAAGCAGAGACATTTTGGTTAAAGCTGAGAGACAGGGACAAGGGAACAAGGAGAGAGCACGATCAGGGACTCAGGTGTCAGAGTTGGGAGTAAGGGTTGGGACAGGGACAGGGGCAAGGGCAGGGAGAGGGGAGGCACAGAGACCGAGGCAAGGTCAGGGGCAGGGGCTGGGACCCAGGAGCAGAGCCAGGGGCAGAAACTGGTTAGCCGACGCAAGGGCGGGGACAGGGCAGAGACAGGGACCCGGCGGCAGACAAAGGGCGGGCAGCAGAGCCCAGCTCGCAGCCCCCGTGTCCGCGGCGGCAGCACTGCACACCGGCGTGCAGAGCGAGGAGCAGGAGGAGCGGGCGGCGGCGGAGGAGGAGGAGGAGGAGGAGGGGAGGGACCTTCCCCTCCCTCCCACCCCGGCACCGGGGGAAATAAATTATTCCCAGCCCTCGCACTCTCAGCTCCGTGCCCCGCACCCCGGCAGCGGCAGGCGGGGACGGCGCAGCCTTCGTCGGGCGCGNCGGGGCCCCGCGCAGTCGTGTCCCGTGCCCCAGGGCAGCCCCGGCGCGGGCTCGGCGGAGCGCCCCGTCCGTGCGGGACCGTCCTCACCTGCCCCGGGCGCCGGGACCGCCGCCCGCGCTCCCGTCCCAGCGCCGCTTCGCCTCGGCGCGGCTCCCGCCAGGAGCAGCCCGGAGCCGAGGAAATTCCGAGTCCCCGCTCCTCAGCCGGCTCTGGGCCGGATCCAGAGGCTCACAAGTTGCTGGCGGTCTGTCCCTTTCCCAGTTGAGCGGCTTTCGGAGCACCGAGCGCATCACCCGCTCCTGGGGGGCTGCGCGGTGCCGCAGCTGGCGGCTGCCATCGGGTCACCGCGATGTGTCACCGCCAAGTGCCCGGCGCGGACGCGGCAGTCGGCCAGCCTGTTGCTCCTTTGCAGGGGCCACGGACGACAGCCGCCGGTCAGGCACTCACAGGTGGCTTTGGAGATGGAAGGTCGTGCCCAGAATTAATTAAAAAATCCGCTTTTTTGTAAGCGCCCAGGCGGAGCAGAAAGAACAAGAAAAAATAGGCAAAGTTGTTCACAAAGTAGTGTCTCTGTTTGGGGGCTGTACTGGGTGAGGGGCACAGCCCAGGGCTGAGTGGGGCCTCGGGCAGGTACAGCACTGTGGGAAGCTGCTTTCGGCTGCAGAGTGCCCCTGGAAACCAGCACTGTGCGGTGCAACAGCCTCATCATCATTTCTCTGTATAGAAAACTTCCATATGTGAAACATTTTTAAATTCATAACGGTGGGAGACTGCTTAAGGCTACATTCGCTAATCCTTCTTCTCTCT
This sequence comes from Illadopsis cleaveri, assembly GCA_013399915.1. Taxonomy (NCBI): domain Eukaryota; kingdom Metazoa; phylum Chordata; class Aves; order Passeriformes; family Timaliidae; genus Illadopsis; species Illadopsis cleaveri. The sequence goes on from VXBB01024394.1 coordinate 319,917, forward strand.
TTGTGTGTTTGGAGTTTGCAATGCTACGGAATAATAACAGCTAATTCTGCAGTAGGCACAAGGAAATCAGAGAAAATGACAATAAATGTTTATTTTAAACACCTTGCTCAAAAGCAGCTAGTGTGTGATAGTCCCTGGCTAAAGATGGAATTAAACTTCTGACTTTGATGCGTTTCAGCTCAAAATGTAAGTTTCAGCCAAATTATTGAGTAGCTGAGTTATGTGAAGATTCTAATTGAAATTTTTAGTGTAAAGACATAAACCCCAAACACATCAAATACTCATTTTCACACAATATAAGGCATCCTGAAGTTTTTGTCTATGTGTCGGCTTGAACAGTATAGTTTTACCAAATTCATAGGAAACTTTTGATTTTAAAATACTAGTGACCTTTATAAAAACCCACATATGTAAGTTATATGACTTCACCAGATATTTTTTTTTCCTTAGAACCTTAGGTCTTGCAGACCATAATACACACTCGCGTTAGGTAAATTGCATTCAACCTGCTGAACCACAGATGTTCAGAGGGAAAAAAGAAGCTGGAATTTCCATTTCACACTATTTTAAATGCTGAAAGTTTGAAATTATGTTTCAACCACGTAAATGACAGAATCGCCCCTTTCCTCGCTGCTGCCTTTTCCCCCAAGCCTTCAGCCCGTATTTAAGCCTCTTTGCTGATCTAGGGATAGAGGATTGTGGCGGGCAGGGCGGCGGGAGCACGGCGGGCAGGGCTGTCCGGCTGTCCTGCATGCTGAGGAGCGGGGACAGAGGTTTTTTCCATGGGGATGCTTTTCTGCCGCTCGCCCTTTTGAAAGGGTTTTGAATGTTGAAGCACCAGCTTGCGAAGCAGCGCCCCAGCTGCGCGCCAGACCTTTCAGGTGGCTGAGGCTGGGTTTTCCGTCTCTGTTTTGCGTCTGACCGAGCAAAAATGCGGCGTCTTTGAATCTACCTCTGCGCCTGGTGGGATTTCCCCCTGTCGGCTCTCAGGTTTTGCGGAGCTGCTGCTGCCCCGCTCCCTGCCCAGCCCCTCGGGGAGCGGCTGCGGCATCTCCCCGGAGCCTCCGCTGACCCGGCCAAAATCCGCCCGCTGTTGCGCGTTCCCGTCTGGAGCGGGCACTGCCCGGCATCATCGCTGCCGGAGGCCAACCTCTGCGCGGGGTGCAGCCCAAACATTTCGGGGTATCTTGTAAAGACATCGTGTTAAGCAAGTGTAAAGAAATCGGACACGTTCAAAGCATGAGCGCAGAAGGAAGTCTACACACCGAACTTGAAAACTAACTTGTTTACACAGTGCAAGGTGCAGGTACACCTCGGTGTGAGCCGGGCTCCTAATTTATATCAAACTTGCAGCTATGATTTCTTTTCAAATTCGTGCATTGATTAAAAACCTACCCATGCCAAACCATGTCAAGAAGCACTGTCTATTTGCTATGCACAGTGCAGCAGACATATTCTTGAGCTAAGCACACTTAATCTGTTAGATATTTTGAAATATGTATTTTTAAATATAACAATTATCAATGTTAAATATAGCACAAGAAAAAAATAAAAACAACCCAGAGTATACAATCTGGAGAAATAATTTGAAGTAACTTGGAATTTTATATAACACAGTTTAACAATGCTGAAAAATGCCAATCTCTACTGGCTGAGTATTTATCATTTAAAAATAAAACTTTGAAGGTGGTCTTGCAGGGACACAGAGCAGGATTTCTGATATGCTGCACAGAAGCACAGGACATAGGGAGATTTACATATGTACAATGAAAATTCACCTGTTCAGAAAGTATATCTGAATCTTTACAAGTTCCTGTGAGGCCCTGTTTTACTGCCCCTTCATTCTACAGGAACAGGTGACAGCAGCATCCAAGAACGTCGAGTTCAAAGAGGAGGGAATTGGATGAAACCATATGCCAAGGGCTGGATGAGAAAAAAAATCTGATTAAAAAAATCAGCCACCGACTTTCTGCTAATTTGTTTAGACATTTCCTTGGGCACTCAGAGGGGGAGTCAAACCACTGTGCAGGCAGTGGAGCTGTGACAGGGGCTCTCGGCCCTTTGCCCAACTCTCCCTTGTGCTGCCCAACACGACGGGAGAGGAACAGCATGTGTTGCAGAAGACACTTGCCCAGGAAGCACAAGAGCTTCTGCAAGTGGCTTCTCTGGCACCCTGAATCTGGCATTTTATTTCCCTGTGCCTCTGAATTTCATAAGTAAAACAAAGGCAATAATATTCCCTACTTTGCCTAGTTAAATTAGCTACATTAGGATTTAGCACTTCTCCCCTAATACTTAAAATTACTCTGGATTTGGCCCTATTCCTGCAAACAGTAAATATTTAATCACTGATTGAATAGGACCAGACCCATACTGCATATAAATACGCTCTTTTATATACGAGACTGACTTGATACATCAGCAAACAATTTTATTACCTTTGACAGACTTTTATTCCTTGAATTAGCTTATTTCAAATGTAATTAAGTCCTTGAGCTGGCAAAGCACTTATGGGCTTGCTCAAATGCAAACTGACAGTGTGCACTGGTTTAATGTAGGCACCTGCTCAGCTTCCTCTCAGCCAGGGGGTGGCTGTGTGTTCAGGGAGCAGCATCAGGGCTTGCCTGGCTTGCTCGTAGATTTCCTGGTAGATAGGGATGATCCTCTTTTGGTTTTCTCCTGGGTTTTCCTCTGTAATATGCAGAGCAGAATAAATTTCTTAAAAAAAAAATCAAGCCATAACCAGTACAAATTGAAAATTTTCATACAACTCCATTTGGGTTTATTTGCAATCTGCAGTTGATTTTTTAAATCCATGTCAATGCACCTTCAGTGCTGAGAGCATGTACCATGATTTACAGGCAGATAAGTACATTGGAATGGCATAAAGAAATAAGGATAAACTTGACTAAACATTGAGTCTTTGTTGACCTTAATCACAGAAAGCTCAAAATGAACAGTCAGATTTGTATGTTTAAAAAGTAAAAATGGATTATCTTTATATTGTATTTGTTCTTATCCCTTAAGATATTTTTTTTTTTTTGCTGTCACTGCAAACAGTTCCTTTTTCCCAAGGTTTCAAATTTAGATATTTTAAGAAAAACTTTGAACTATTTTCCCATGATTGATGCTAAAACTCATCATTCTGCCCTTAAAATAGTTTTCTTTAATGGGACTTGAGTTTCTATTTCACTCTCCATTGTTCCTTTTTTTTTTCTCGAACGGATTAAACTTCAGTCCCCAAATGTTATCAGTTTCCATCTATGACTGCTACTATTCTTAGATATACTGTATATTGTCTAGAACTGTTGCAGTGATAGGTTGTAAAAAAATAGTTTTCAACTATTTTAAGTGGTATTTGTACACTGTTTCAGCACTGATAAAGAATTGCTTAAAGTCTGTCCAATTCCACCTTTGTTACTAACCATCGTATTTTAGCAATACAAATTGTGACTTAGTATCTCTTTTTGTTAGAATTACTTACATTTCTGATGGGCATTTTTGTTGTAAATTCTTATTGTTCAGATCATTATTAAATAAAAACATGTTTGAGTTTGACACAAAGGAAGGGAAGAAAAAAACCCTGGAATTTAAGTAGTGATGCTACTTGAGGCGTAATCAGGGTTGTAACTGGGTGGCAGAAACTCAGACATGGATACTTTCTGCACCAGTTATGCTGAAGTGCAGGAAGCTTTTAGTGAGTCAGTAAAAGTAAATAATGCACAAGAAGTGATGTTAGTGCACCAGTAACAGAAGACCAGATTTGCGTCTTTGTTTTCCAGCATTAGCCCAAGAACCAGGTCAGCTTCTTGAGTCTTTTGCAGGCTATTCCCTCAAAACCTTTTGTCTCACCCACTTACACCCTCCTCTGATCTCTGGAAGAATGGAGACTTCCATAATTTTCTGTTTAAAATTAAAGAAGTGTGGGAAAGTTTTGCTCATGGGAGTCCAGTTAGCTTCAGGGATTATTTTAGAACTCTTCTCTTAAGGGACATTACATTAAAAACCTGAGTCTGGCAGCAGGTAGCAATGGTGAGGGAGCTATTAGGAATGGGGAAGACCCTTGATCTTCAAGTCTCTCCTCTGAGGTCCTTAGCAATATCTTGCAGTTGCATAAGAGTTTCATAGCACATAAAAATTTCATCTTGGGTCAGCATTTACTAAAAATGCCTTCATCCACCAGAGCCTCCAGAGTGCACCCTGACTCTGCTCTGCTGTATTTAGGATTTTCTTGCATAAAGTAAACTTTGCAAAAGGAAGGCTGATTTATGAGTACTGTGGCCTGTTTGAATTTCTCACATCTGAGTCTTACTTAGTATGTTATTGAGGCAATATGAATTTCTAGGTCTTGATGTTGACCAGTGCATTGTCTACATTTTTGAAGCTCTTGTCTGGCCCCAAAGTTCATATGGTGTGTGTTTGCAAATTTTAAAAGAGTTGTGCTTTTAGGATCCTGTGACTAGAGACTGATGAAGAGTGCCAACCTTAAAAGAAAAAGGTGGGCAAGGTCATAACTGACAGCCTCTTACAGACTGTTTTGCTAGGGAAGATGTTAAATTTCAACGGTTTTGGCTGTCATCACTAATTTGTGGGCATCACAAGCACCAGCAGATGGCCCAGCCGAAGATGTAGTCAGTCACGGGATTGATCAAAGGAGGTAGAAGGTCCACAAAGGCCTAAATGAGCCTTTCTTGCAAATTTACAGAAGAGATGTAATCTCCAGTTAAATCCTTTCTCCCCTCATCAGGGGGCTGCTCCCCCCTGCAAAGGAGACTTGATTGCCCCAAATAACAGAAATCAAAGCCAGCATGGCATGCTGGCGTGACCCACATTTGTGAGGTGACATCTGACTGTGGGACAGACACAGCATTGTTGGTATTGTGGGTCTGGGCAGGGCAGACTGGGCTGGGCTGGGCTCTGTACATGAAAAAATGATCTCAGCCTCAGCGAGTTCACTGTCCAAGGCCTGGAGCTGCCTGGGGGGGCTGGCATGTGTGCATGTACCTTTCTTATGGCATGTCACCCAGCACTGGAGTCAAGGAATAAAAGAAACCTCTAGATGGTAAAGGGTGCAAAAATACTGTTTCAGTGAGAGTGTTGCACATATTTTTTGATTTCTGTGTCCTGAGATATTTTCTAATATGCATAATTTATCTGTGGAATTCATTGCCAAAATCTGTCCATGTAAACTGCTTTTAAGTAGAAATTTCTAACATACATTTTTCTTACAAATAATGAATATTCGTAATTGTATATAAATAGATGTATATAAATAAATAGGTATGTATATATATTTATATGTATAACAAGAGATAAACCTTCAAGACCAAAGGTGACCAGTAAATGATTTATAAGGCGGTTACTTTGCCATGGTGGTGTGTAGGACATTTCTCCATTTCCTGCACTGATTATTCCACCAAACCTCTGTTAGTTCATTAGGTAGAACAGGGTGAGACTGTCAGACTGGCATCATTTCTCATTTTCATTATTATTGCCTTGATCTGGATTTTTGGAGGGCACTTCTTTTGAAACTGTAGCTTTTTATGATGGTGCAATACTACAGTATTTGCACATTGACTGGCTGAAGTATGATTTTCAATCTGATAATAGCTGTGGTGATGCAGCTGGGATGGATTCAGATGCAACCTTTATTTGCATTGTGTGTCTCATGCCCTACAGCTGTGGTTTACATTTGTTATGAGTGTTTGCTGCATGGAGAGGGAAGGAAATAGCACTGTCTTACCTCTGAGAATAAGCAACCTTTCATACCAGCCCTTGTTATGAGAATTTCAATAGTCTCTGATGAAAGGTTCAGTCTTTCTAACATGCTTCCTTTCTTTGTCTTAACATTTCCTGCCTTTTCATTGGGCATGAAAGGTGCACAGAGTGCAATGTGTGTCTGGAATGTTTGTGTAATTCCCACCTTTTTTCCCCCCACCAGCTGTGGCTCACCTTTGGGATAAACATAGGACAAACCCTGTAAGTGCAATCTTTGACGTCTGTCAAAGCACACTAGCAGATTGCATGGGGAAAGACCTTCTAGGCTGTCAAAATGATGCCTTCTTGTTAGGCAGGTAGTATTCCTCCATTCCTCCTTCTCTTACGTCAGTCCTGGAAACAGAAAGCCATAGCCTGTGTCACATAATTCCTGCTGGGCTCTGCCAGTGGACACTGACATCATGGAGACAGAGATCTGTCAGGTCCATGCCCACAGGACCTTCTCCAGGTCCCTTCAGTACTCAGATGCATCCCACAGCTGCACATGTTACTGTTTTCCTAAAAGGAAGAGAAGAGTCAAGGAAGTAGGGTTTTTTGAAGACTTTGTTTTGGTTTAATATATCTCTCACTGAACATTTGCCTTAAATAAGACCACGTTGGAGGTGTGTATATCCCACATGGAGAGGGAGTACTGGGGTGTGTGGGGGCATTAGGGTTTGTACCTGTTTATTCTACAGTCCAGGACCAGGCATTACTCTGTCCTTCTGCAGCTGGAGAGGTCCTGGCTGGGGCTGGAGATGGCACCCCGTGGCCAGGCACAGAGCCACAGGCTCCTTGCCATTGTCTCCTGCAACCATCTGGAGTGGCTGCTGCCTCTGTGGCATTGGTGTTTCCTGGGCAGCTGGGTTCAGCTTAGCTTCAGGCTGAGGCACCTGTGGACTTGTTCTTTGTCTCGCCAACCTCAGCATCACCTGCGTCACTCTGGACTCCCTGTAGTGTGGCTGCTGGCTATTCATCCTTCTCCTGCAGCTTTCAGCATGGCTTTCTGTTTGGGGATGCTATTTGGTGATGTGGGTTTTGCTGGTAGAGGTCTCCCCAAGGCTCCTCTCTGTCCACCCAAGGGGGATCCTTGGTCTTCCCAGGGAATCAGGACATCACTCGCTGCTACCTTTTGGTGTTTCCTCGTGACCTATTGTAAACAATGTCTTTTATGTGAACACCTCAGTCTAGAAAGCAGGATGTGTCCTGGGGGACTGGACATGAGTGACTTGTGAAAGTTGCTGGGGAGCAGGAAGGGAGTTCAGGCACTTCCCCAAAGGCTTTTATACCAAAGTGAAGACTGTTTGTTACAGTCTTCATAACACCCCTCTTGCCATATTTTTCCATCCTGGGAACAGAACAGAAGTGGCTGTTCCCTGCTCCTCTCTAGCACTTTGATATTAATGTCAGTTGTGAGAGTTTCACAAGCATCTCCCTGGGAAGGGAAATCAGTGTCTTTTTCCAGACTGTGTCTATTGAAGTTCAACCTGCAAGAGCCCTGAGCGACAGCAGACAAGGAATCCATCTCCCTTCAGGTGCAAGCTTTACCTTACACTACCCTGTCTTACATCCCATCCCTCCACACTTTCTGTCAAACTTTTACATTGACCTTCCTAAAGTTTTGTGTGGTGCAGTTTTCTCTCTGTCCTGTGCAAATTCTTCAGTGCCTGCCAGAGTTCTGTCCCAGTTTCCTGTGTTCTGGGGTGACAAACATCCCAGTGTCTATCCAGCTCTGCAGTGGGACCAGTGCTCCCCATAGACCCTCTCTGAGGGGATGCCTTGCTCTGCTGCCAGGAGGGAGGTGGTGTGCCTGCCTGGGGACAGCCTGACCCCAGCTCCTTGCTGAAGAGCTGGGTGCCAGCAGGGAAGCATCAGATGGATGTATACCTTCACCCCCATCACCTCCTCCCCTCCTCCTCTCTGCCTGCTCAGAGGAAGCAGCTCCAAGGGACAGTGCAGAGTATTTAACTCAGATGCTCAGAGTAAAATTTTATTTAGTTTTTCTAGATAAGAAGCATCATTAATAAGCTCAGCCTTCTGGGTGTTGAGGTTCACTGGGTGTTGCACGTATTTGTGAAGCCATGTGTAAAACTATTGCTGTGTCTCTCCTGGAGCAGAAGCCTTGGGGCCTGCAGCCATGCAGGGTGGTTGCTGGTTTCTCTCTTTGCTTTTGCAAGATACAGCAGAAGGGGAACTGGAGTGCCTTTGGTCTTCTGCAGCAGGGTGAGCTGATTAATCATCAGAGATGGGACTGAAGGTCTCCGTGTGTTTCCCAGAATGGCTTCTACTCACATGTACAGGTTTGTGATTGCTTGTTTCCCACTGGAGACATGGCTGTGCTCACTGGCCTGAGGGAACTGAGCTATAAACCAGAGTGAGATGAAATGCCAAGAGCTCTTGCACCAGGCTTAGCAAAATTTGGATTGCCTCAGATTAGAAAGTAATTTATTCTTCCCCATGTCTGCTTGAAGGGTAGTTTTGTAAATAAACAGGTATGACTCAAGAGAGCTGAGACAAGAAAAGAGTCTGCCTGCCAGGCCTAGGTCCAGCTGTGCCTGTGTCTCCTACTGTCCAGTTCACCATTCCTTGCTGCCATGGATGGCTGGATACTGGCACTTATCCCATGTCCCCTTCCAGAGCCTGGCTGCAATGTTGCTGTACACTGAGTGCTCCAGCTGGTGAAAAGCACACAGAATAAGAGACCTCACTGTTTCCCTCTTTCCATCTCTCCAGTGTAATTTTCAAGAGTGCAGTTAGATAATCAAAAGTTGGCAGAGAAAAAACCTCTGTACAGGGAAATCCATCAAGCAAGCATGGATCCAAAAGCAAATGCTGTTTTCCCCTCCTCATCCTGCTGCGTCCCTGCAGGCAGCTCCTGCCCCATCTTGGATTTGAAGGAATTTTAATATTGGTTGTCCACAAGTGGAGTATGTAAGTTGCTCCTTGGGAATGTATGGGGGAATAATGAAAGTTGACTGTCTATCCATGTGCACGTGATGGCAAAGAGGAGGGAAGGGAATGGGAAAAGAGAAAGCACACAACACTCGCTGCCCAGAAGGCTTGAAGAAATCTGGGAATATGTCTCTCTGTATGGCTGAGAGGTAGTTTGTGGTCATATCATTCAACAAGTCTGGTAGAATATTCATGAATAGAGAGATACCGAGGATGCAGAAAATCAGCTTTTCTGGGCAGAAGGCCTGTGTTCTTGTAGAGAAATTCTTCATTGAAGAGCTGTGTTTTCCCGTGTGGATCCTGCATGAGGGAGCTCTTCCTGTGCTAGAAATGAAAGCAATGAGTAGGTGATCAGCCTTTTTAACATCTGAAAACAGCAGCATGACCCTCTGTGACCTCTCCTCGTGTCAGGCCCTGGGATGTGAGAAGTCATTCATCACATCGTGGGGCTTGGCAAGGTCTCTGCCATTTGCCTTCCACTGTTCCCACTGCTCTCCAGGACAATACAATGCATAGGAAAGAACAAGAAATATAGATAATATTTATCTTTCTGGCTAAACAAGCTGTGGTTTCCAGCACACAATAACCTTCCAGTGTTCCTATCTCACAGGGGAAATGCATCACTAGAAAAAAACAACACTCCTTCCAGAATTAGACACGTTCATCTGGACACTGGATGAAATTATTACTATAGCAAGAACTGCAGAGAGAAACAAAACAGCCAAACTGGCCAAGGCAAAGATCCTGGTTTAACAAACTGTTGCCCAGCCTTGCAGTGCAACAGTTTGTGGGTATGCTAAGTATCAAAATGGAAGAATCAGTGTTTAAAAGTGCTTAAAAATAGTTTCTAGTATGTTTGGAAAAAAGAATCCCTGGCTAAAGTTCAGTGTTAAACATTTTTGTACAGTAATTCTTCTGACTCTGGCCCAAAATGAGGGCTGTCTTCAGAACATCATTCAGGTTAGTACAAAGATCCAAAACCTCTGGCAAATATTTTAATGTTTTCCAAGTATCATAGTTCATTTGCTGATGCTTGATACCTTGTCAGATAGTTTTTCAAGTTGATAGTATTCTTCCATGAGAAATCCCAAGCACAACCATGAGCTGAGTGGAGAATAGATTGGGAGCAGCACTGAGATGAATGACTTGGGATGTTGGTGGATGAGAGGCTGGATGTGAGCTGGCCATGTCTGTTCACAGCCCAGGAAGCCAAACATGTCCTGGGCTGCATCCAAAGCATCATGGTCAGCAGGGTGAGAGAGGGGATTCTGTTCTCACAAGACCCCACCTGAAGTTCTGTATCCAGACCTGGGGTTCACAACATAAGAAGGACTAGAACCTGTTTCAGTGAGTCCAGAGAAGGTCCATGGAGTAGATCAGGGTGTTGGAGCACCTCTTCTGGGAAGATAGGCTGAGAAAATTGGGGCTGTTCAGCCCAGGGAAAAGAGGGTTCTAAAGAGACCTTAGAGCAGCTTTCTGGTATCCAAAGGTCAACAAGAGAGCTGGAGAGGGATTTTTACAAGGACATGTAGTGACAGGACAAGGTGGAATGGCTTCAAACTGAAAGAGGGCAGGTTTAGATTAGATATTAAGAAGTAATTCTTTGCTGTGAGGGTGGTGAAACACTGGAATAAGTTGTCCAAGGGAATTGTGGGTGTCCATCCCTAGAAGTATTCAAGGCCAGGTTGGATGGAGCTGTGAGCAGTCTGGTCTAGTGGAAGGTGCTCCTGCCCATGACAGGGGGATTGGAACCAGGTGATATGTAAGGTCCCTTCTGAAGAAAACTATTCTATGATTCTCTGAATTTATTTAGTTGGAATTTCCATGTTTGTAGTGAATTAATTTGTAATCTGATTTTGTCAAAGACAAAAACTGATAATGTATTTGAATAGAATTTGGTAACATTTTAATGGAAAATGGAGAGCAGTGAAATATTTGCAATATATTACTGTTACTTTCAAAACATAGTTCTTATTTTTATTTTGGAAAAGTATCTTAATTGTGAAACTGACTGTGAAAAAAAAAGTTACATGCATAATCAGAAAATGGAGTGAGACTTTTCTGCTTGAACAAAAGTCTTTATCTAATTTTTTTGGGTTCATTGAAGATTTTCGTATTGACCTAACTGATATTTTAATTTATTTTTTTGTGCCAGATCCTGCAGTACTTCTTTTATGTTGGCCCAAGCTGATCTCTTTTTCTTTCTTTTTCTTTTCATTTTGGTCACTGAACCAAAAATCGAACAGTTCTACTTCTGACAAGTTGACCATTTAATTTCCGGCCACTGCACAGATCTGATTCAGACTGCTCTGCTCGTGTTTGTTCCCAAAATAAATTGCAGAATCATAATTCACTCTTTAAGGCAGCCAAGGGCAATAGAAATAGTAACATTTCCAAGGTAACAAACTCACGTTTTCTATAATGATACCTGTAGTTGCTGTGTGGCTACTAATGTGTAAGTTGACCACATTTTCCTTTACATCTAGTAATTTTTCAGTTTTATTTTTCAGCAGAAATCTTTTCTGTGTTGCAGTGTTCAGTAAAAAAGGCTTGGAGGAGATGGGTCCCTTCCCTCCTTCTGCACGCCTTACAATTAAAGGGTACTTCTGCTTCTGATCTGGAAAACCTGTTGCAGTGCCTGTACAGTATTGTGGTTCATTGAACTAGACGAAGAGACCTTCATGTCTTTAAAATATCTTTTCTTCATGAAATAATATTTACAGGGCTGTCCACCTCAAACAGAAATGAACTGCTGAGAGCAGACATAGAAATTGCATTTGAGAGATGCTGTTTAATTTCCTTCAGGGAAGTGATCCCTGTGTTCTTTATTGCCCTGCTTTTCCTTCAACATGTAGTTAATGCAGTTATGAAGTATAAAGGAGTTTCAGCAGAGCTATGATGTTTGCAGAATTTGCCTCAACCAGCAGAGATAAAAAGGTTTGGCTGGAGCTGGCAGCACTGGTCCCTCCCCAGCCTCAGGCAGCCCGGATTACTCTGTGGACCTTTTCATTCAAAGAGATGTAAGTTTTGTTTCATCAAGTGGTAGCAGATGTTAGGGAGCCTTTATGCTACTCATCACTGACAGAACGCCAATGCAGTGGCATCTGGCTGTTTTCTTAGTGCAAATGGTGTTTTTAAACTCTAAACTGTCTTTGAGCAGTGGTAGTGGTGCATTACTGACTACTCTTCTTCTGGGACCTTGCCCAAAACCCCAATGAACTCCCCCTCCAAGTGCTTTTTGCCCAATTAGTGAGATTACAGTAGAGAGCAAATCCTCCTTCTAATTGCAATATTTTCCATTTGAGAAAGCACATTGTAAAATTAGTTAGATTACAATATTTATTTCGATTGCATTTCACTAACTGCTAAGAAACACCAGTGAGTGACTCGCACTGTAACTAGTAACCTTTCATTCCAGATTTACAAAGCTTGCACTTCTTTTTGCAGTTACCAAGTATTTTCTACATACAAACAGTCAGAAACAGGGACTTTTTTTTGTTCTGATTGATGTATTTTCTCTAGAGCATGTAGATTTTTCATGAGGTGCAGAACTTACACAGATGCTAGTAAGCACAGTACCTCAAATCTTCAGAATGGTCAAATTGTTGACAAACCAAAATTGTGTGTTCTGTCTTGGAGTGTGCCAGCTTTTAGCACTTGAGGGAGGTGAAGGCTGTCATCACTGTGGAAGAGGATCAGTGCCAGCAAAGCCCACAGTTCCTTGATGCATCACATTATAGGAGTGATGAGGTGAAATCTTTGGACAGCAGGACAAGATTTAATCCTGCCGTCCTCTTGAAATTTTTCCTCATTTACTGTTTGTGCAGAACCTCTGGATGGCAGTTTCCATCTCTCTTGGGGCAGTGCAAAGCTGACTGTGGCATCCAGGTGCAGGCAGGTGAGGCAGAGGAGATGACCACATGTGAGGGAGCAGTCAGATTTTCATCTCTCCAGGTTTTTCCCCTCTTCACTCCTTTTACAGAATGCTGGGCTCATTGCTCAGAGATTTAACATCCACAGCTTCCGTGTAGTGGCTTCCTCCCACACTGCTGGGCAGATGTATAGGTGGGAAAAACATATCCTGGTCAAATGATCTGGAAGAGATTCCAGGTGCATGCCAGTTCAGTTCTCATCCCTTCTGCTGAATTTAACATGTGTTTGTTATGGTTAGCATGCAGAGTGCTTGTAATTTGTTTGAATTAGAGGGGAATCATCCTCTTTGTGCTTTTTTTACATCAAGAGCACTGTGCTCTGGTAAAGAGAGAGATTGATGCTTTTGTAATTATCTAGGCCAGAATTTGATGGCCCTTTTAATTTTGGGTTTTAATTATGAGTATCTTATATAGGTATTTACCTTTAAGACAAATTGGGAATGAATGATAATAACACATTGCATTTTCTCCATTATTTTTGAGGGATTTGAAAATGTTTAGGTATAATTAAAGGATAATAATAAATTTATTTTAATTATGCCCTTAAGAGCATGTTCCATGATATTCTTTGTTAATGCCTGTCTATTTTACTTCTTCCTTCAGCTTTTCTGTTGCAGGCAATCAGGTTACTGGTGGGATGAATAGTTTTATGTTGTGTGGCTAAACATTTAATGTGCTCTTCAGAATCAGAAGAGGTGCCACAAGGAAATATATGTGAGAGACCTTAATATGCATTTCGGGGACCTGGGTCTATAGCAGCTATTTGTTATGTTTAATGTATGCATCATGGCAGGCCTAATGCAATGCCTGTCATGTGCCAAAAGATAGCTCTACTGTCTGGTGTTTTATAATCCCCCTGTAATATCCCACAAAGACCACGTTTCAGTGGCTTAGATCTGGCTTAGGTTTTGTATTGGTGGGGACGCTTTTTATGTGGTACAAAGCTGGTAGGATATTGGGCAGGAATTAGGAATTACTAGGAAATCTTCCAGTTCTACTTAAAGAACAGAAAAAAGAAAAAGAAAAGGAAAAAAAAAGGGAAAAAAAAGAGTTCTGGGATATGTTTAAATATAAACTTCCTTGAATTTGTACCTAAGGGCTCAGGCTCATTTTTACTTTCCAAGAACACAAAACTGTGGAAGGTTGCAAAGATAGTTGAAGTTTTTGTGACCTATTCACTGTAGGAATACCGTTTGTTGAATTTGTAGCCCACAAAATCCCGTGTTACTTAAAAAGCTACAAACTGGAACATTTCCCAAAGAGAAATGGAAGAAGAAAGAAACGTTTCTCAAACTTAAAGCAGGATTTTTACATATTAACTAAAAATATATTGCAACTGAATGCTTTTAAATAAAATAAAGCTGCTTGCTGTCTCTGCATAAATGAATTGGGCAAAGGGATTTATTCAGGGTATTTCAGTCAGATGAATGGAGAGATATGTCCATCACCACTAACGTGATGGTATTCCTTCTAAATATAAACTGATAATATTATATATTAAAGGCTTGATTATACTGTTAAGAAGATTAGTACATTTAAACAGAAAATAAGGGCTTATGTGCCCTAAATGTGAAACCAAAAGGGGAAGGTTTTATGTATGCTACTATCACAACATTCAGTACTTTTGAACAAGGTGTTTTCCCCTTGGAAACACCTGTAAGGAATAATCACTGCATGCTGCCTCTGGGAATAGGTGGGATGCCTTAAGTCTAATCTCTTTCAAAATGGTAATTTAAATATATGCAAGTATTAATCTTGACCTGTTTGGGGGTATTTATAGAAGTAAGCATCATGATGGCATGTGATCATGTCCACAAGGTCATTTTCTGTCTCATCTGTTTTCTGTATGTTTTTGGGTTATCTTTTAATTGCAGAAACTGTGGCAAATCTATAAAAAATACATGTCAGAAGGGAAAAAGGATTTATGATGCTTCTGTGATATTTCTCTGAATCAGATCTATGAATTTAAAATATTTAACACATATTAAAGATTTCAGTGTCTTTTAATATTGTGCTTGACTTACATGGCACTGTCTCTAAGGACCTTGTATCTGAATCTTCTGACGGTATTGAATTTATGACATTGAATTTAAGACTTTTGTGCTCATGTCATGAAGCTTGTTAGGTAGTGTTTAACATGTCTGCTTTTTAATTTTTTTTAAATTCTTGTCCTTTATAACATAGTCGTTCTTCTCAGTGAAAGATTTATAGTGATGGGGGAAGATTTGCAGTTATCTCCTGATAGATAGCACTCCTTGATTTCCTTTTATGCATCTCTCAGATTAGAAATTCTGCACCTTAATCACAACATCATCTTACTTACTTTATCTTTTAAGAGTTAAAGCACTGTGATTATAAATTAACTTAGAAATACCATCAGATCTTCTGCCTCGGGGCTTGTCTTTGTTTCTGACTCAAGCATTGCTCCATGGTCAAGTCCTGTCCAGAGAAAAAAGATGCTTAATTGAATCCAGTGGGGGCTGCAGTTTGAAAGAGCTGCTCTGTCTGGAGGCAGAGCTGGAGCTGGTGTTAACCACAGCCCTCTTTCCCTGCCTGTGGCTGTACTAGAGGTGCCAGGAAACGTGCAGGCACCCAAGGTGCTGTGTGGGTGAAAAGTAAATGCTTGCACTTCAGAGGCCAAATCATGGAGTTATGGGCTGACTGCTAGGTATGTTGACATCTAGGTCTGTGGCTTCTTCCCCCATTTGTTGCTCAGGACCCCATGTGGAGCAGTTCCAGCCCCCCTGAACCCCTCTGGCTGCTGGCAGCACATCCCCCTGCCCAGCACTGGCAGCCTTTGCACTGGAAGGGGATGTCAGGTCTGGCCTGGGCTGAGATCTTTTGAATTTTCTGCCCTATTTCCCCTGAACTGGCTGGTGCCAATGGGAAGGGCTGCCTGTCCCCTCCTGTCCTTTGGGACAAGCTGGGCACACAGCTTTGCCTGTCCATCTTTTGAGGCTGGAAGCTGAGTATAGAACCTGGCTCTTCCTGGGGCTTTATATGCTTTCTGTACTGCCCGTTGGAACACTTCAAACCCATATTCTCTAAAATACTAAAAACCCCTGAAATTTTTAATTCAGTAGCTTTTACATCCCTGCAAGAGCTGCCATCCTTTAAACACTTAAATACTCCCAAGGTGGTTGTTAGTACCATTGCATGGCAATGTCCCAAATATCAAAATGTCCTTGTATGTGTTTTTTGCCTCTGTTGCATTGGTGATGTTATTCTTGGCATAACAAGATGTTGTAGACCAATATGCTAAATAAATATTCTTTACACTTCTGTGGTGTGGTTGCCTTCTCTGCATGCTTATGCTTGCAAGTCAATATATTTTTCCCTGAAGAAAATTTATGGGCACTTTTCTAGGGTACTGTCAGTACAGTGTCTGTCCTCCTCCCTTTGGAATGTGTTAATCAAATGTAGCAGGGATACAGGTCTCAAAGATGCAAGAGACCTGAAAGCTTGATGGAAGTTGGTAGCCAGCAGAGTAAAAGGACCCAGGGTCATGCCATCAGTAAAACTGAAGGCAGTCAGGTGAGCTCAGCTATTTATTAGCCCTAGAAGAACACAGAGAGAGAGGATGGCCCCTGCAGATGCCCAAGGCACAGAAACTCTTTAGTAAGACTCTGCTGTACCCTACAGACACTGAGGAATGCAGCCATGAGGGACTGATCCCCACTGAGAACAGTTTTCATTTTGGTGATGAAGATAAAAACCACTCTCTTGCCACAGGGTACTGGGCACCAGGGCATGGCTGTCCTGGGGCTTTTCTCATGGTCAGGGTGGCCTGGGGGATGTGTGGCCCTGTCCTGGGTGACCAGAGCTTGGCAGTGATGAGGAGAGGGGCCTCTCCGCTGGGGTGGACATGGATGGGGGTCCCCAGGATATCAGGGGTGCTCCAGCACCAGACAGCCTCAGCTCCCACCCTTGCACCAACACCCCAAGGAGCAGCAGTGGGGTTTGGATTTCTAGTCATATATAGAAGATGATTTATTGTCCTGGATGCATAACCAGTTCTTCTGATGACCATCAGAGGTCAGTGGCTTTTAAACCAAAGGCTGATCTAGTCCCTGAAGTTTTTCTTCATCTCCTGCATAAAGAGGAGCTTTCTGTGAAGGGAAACTGCAAAGAAAGAGCATAAGGATCCCTGTGGGAATAAATTCTCAGAAGAAGCAGGATGAAGGCAATAATACAAAGCCTTTGAAGACCTGTAGGGCAGAACTGCAGTGGTGTGAGCTGGGTGGAAGGTAGCTGAGGGCATTTGTTTGTCCCCTTGCCCAAAGCTAGGCTTGAGGCAAAGCCCTTCTCAGGCACCAGCCCTGGCAGAGACCAGTTCAGGGCCAGGTACAGTGAGATGTGGGAGAATCTCAGCCATAACCAGGTTTCCTCATTACCTTCAATGAAAATTTTATTGTTATTAGGAAAGCTCCTCCCATGAGATCTTAACTTTTGTGCTGTGCTCTATGCAAGTATGTTTAAATATTAGATGATTTATTTCTGTATTTTCACTTGTCCTCCATGGGAATGACAAGGATTTTAATGTAGTACAGAAAATCCTTTGACATCTTCAAATTAGAAGAGCTCTAATGGAATAGTGTCCTTTTTTTTAAGCATAAAATGATGTGGTTTTGATTATAATTGATGATATCCTCATGAACCCCTTGAGTTAAATAAAGTGAATCAGGTAAACAAAGTATTTTGTCTTGCTCAAAAGCATTGTTGCAAGAACAAGAATAAAACACATCTGTAACATAATTAATTTGAATTTACTTTACCAAAAAGAAACACTTTGGCTGAAATGGCAATATTTTAATTTTGTGCATCATCATGGGATCACTTTAAATTTCTTTTAATTTAATTTAATTTAATTTAATTTAATTTAATTTAATTTCTGTATGATATTTGCATTTGGGTCATGTTCTGTGGAAATGAGATCATTATTCCATTGGGTGAAATGTTACCTAAATGGCCCTGGTGAGTGGAGAATTTGGGCTTGAATTAATTCCAACACAATTGTAACAGAATATTTTTAGGTAAAAGCAGTGATGCCAGAGAAACATGCCAACTTAGGTAATATTTAATACTTGAAGTCCAATGCTGATCAAGACACCACTTTCCAATTTCCCTTCCTGCAATCTGCCTGCCCTCTGCCAAGCACTGGTGTGTGATTAATTGACTGACACGAAGTCTGTTATTTACATTGCAGATATATTGTAAGTAGACTCCAGGTGAAGCTCACAGCATGCTGCATATTTACTGCCATATGTTCAGGAGGTTGTGAACAGAAAAAAGTAAATTTAAAGCCAGAGGAGGTATTAGAGGACACAATAGAAAAGGTAATTATAAAAGCCTTCAAAAGCAGTCCCTGCTTCACCGTTTGATGTCCCAATATGTAATTACAGAGAACTAGGAAATAAGGGAAGATAATAAAAGGAAGATAATAAAAGGAAGATATAAAACCCAGGGCGTGCTAGTTTGTGAGAGGAGAAGAAAACAGGGCTCCCAACACATTTCTCCTTTAGCTGTTGGAAATGAGGGAGGGCTGTGAAGGAAGATGCAGGGGCAGGTGTCCTGGATGGCATAGACAGGGGAGGTGTGAGCTCAGGGGAATGGGCAAACTTTGTCGATGCTGATTTTGGGTGTAAACTGGTGTTTCACCCTCCTGAGAGGGCTTTGCATCAGGTGGGATGGTCAGAAAGGGAGTGCTGGAGCTGGCAGCTGTATCATCCCTATTGGCAAGAGGTAATTTGTTCCCTTTAAGTGAGGACAGCATGGGAGGAAATCACCCCTCAGGATGCTGCCCTTGTTTTAAAGCCCATTATGGGCTGCCTGTGCTAGTAGAAAATCTTGCTCTGCATCTGTTACGGTGTCCCCTGCTAATGTATATCTTTTCCTTGCTATTTATATCACTTCTGAGTTAGGCTTCCACTATGAGCGTCACAGTGTGTCTCTCATTGTTTCACAGAGTGGCTGGTAAGGGTAGATTAGTGAGGGTTATAAATTTTGATAAAATAGAAGAAAAACATGTGTCTGAATCCTAGCTTTAAGTGTCCATGTATAGTAGTAGATGAGTATTTCTTAGAAGAACAAAGGTGCTGCATTTCTATGAGCTACACACATGTAGTGGGGACCTGGGGGTCAGGACACTCTGGGGGACATGAAGCAGCTTCTGGCTGGAAGGTGCAGGCAACGTGGGGGGCTGGAAATGACAGCTCTAATTTTGCTCCAGGGCTTGAGGAAGAATGTCTTCACTCATGCCTCGAAGGGCCTTCCCCAACACACAGCTCAATTATTTGGATGGTAAGCTGATTAGAGGATTTGAAACCAATCATCCAAAAATGGTTGATGCCAGCCTCCAACTGACACATCAACTTACTGTCAATAAGGGCAGAGATGAGACACATTTCCAATTATGATTTTGTAGAAGGGTTTCAAACACCTCCAGAAGGTGTGTTGTAGTGAGCAGGGAGGGCAGGCAGCAAGTGGCTCTTTAACATTCCTTTGTGTCTGTTCTGGTTGGCACTGGAGGTTTCTGTGATGCCAAGTGGTGTTCGTGTGCTGCCCTGGCTCCTGCTCCATGCAGGGGGCACAAGGCTCCCCAGATCTCCATTCTGGCAGGCAGCTGAGCTCTGGGGGTGCAAGGCTCCCCAAATCTCCTTCCTGGCAGGCAGCTGGGCTCCACAGGCACAGGGCTCCCCAAATCTCCTTCCTGGCAGGCAGCTGGGCTCTGGGGGCTCCCAGAGCTGCCTCTTCTTGCAAGGCAAGAAAGGTGTTCTCTCAGGAACAGAAAATAGGAAGAGAACTGGGTTGTTTCAATGAGAGGACAAGTTGGAAAAGGTGCTGAGAAGATCAGATGCTTAAAGTATCAACTCCTCACTCTCTTTTAAAGAACTCCCAAAAATTTCAAAGGAAAAATTCCAATTTCCCTCTTTGCAAAATTTCAGTTTCTTAGCAGAGTTGCAACCTGACTTTGCACAATGATTTACACAAGTCTTCAGGTTTGATAGGAGCAGTAAGATTTACATGTGAACAGAAATTCTGAGAATGTTATAAAAAATTACAGGTTTCTTAAAAAGCATTTTGCTATGAACCATTGTCAGATGATTACATATATATTTGTCCATGGTCTGTGGACAATTTAGTGTTTAAGACATATTTCCTTACTTTTATAATTACATTCTGAATAGTACATTTGCACTGATAAAATCTTGCTCTAAATGTATATCCCAAATTGCTGAAATTTATATACACATTATTATATTTGTTAAACATTAAATTTCAAAGGGTATTTTTCAATTGTTGAAAAAAATTGAGCTAGAGAAAGCACAAAAAATGTCAAAGGTGACAAAGAGACCAGCCCAGCCATGGAGGTGATTGGCTGGGGACAGAGAGCTCCTTTGCTTAGTGGCTGAGCACTTGTGTCTTTAGCTATCCTTTGCTGCTTTAACATTACTCAAAGCTGTGGTTCAGCTTCCTCCCTGCTCCTACAGGGATTGCTCTCAGTTTCCAAGATGTCAGGCTTGATGTGGACTGCCTCAGATTCTAAATACCTATTGCAGGTGCTGATGAGGTATCCAAGGGTTTCCAGCACATATGAGTGCAGATGAATTTAATGGGAATCCTGGTGCTCAAATCTTTGCAAAATTCAGATTTTAGATATTTCTGTATGGATGCTCAAAGACTTAGAGCCCTGAAGTGCCCAGACGGAGAGAGGAATGAAGGAGCACCTTTCTCAGGATACTGATTTTACAGAGGATTTAGAGAAGCAGTAGTTGCCAGATGTTTACCTTTTGGTTATGTTTAATTGAAATCAGCTAGTGAGATCAACAGTTAGTGCGAGACATGTTGGGGAAACACACTTGTGATTCTGTCATGCTGTTTTTCCATATGGAAATGAGACTTACCCAAATGTTCCTTGCTGGACTGCTTTCTTTTAAATGAGAGGAAGCAGAAAAGGAGTGGGAAAAACTCATGTTCAGATTTAAAAGGAAGCTACAAATGTAGGTATATAGAATTGCAGGTTTCAAAGTGAGTCTGTTCTGATGGAGCACGCAGAAAGCAAAGGTGGGACAAGGAAAGAGGAAGATTCGTGGTTTCTGCAAATTACCTTGAAATCAATAATACAGAAGAAGCGACATTAAGGACATTATTGAAAATTTGTGTCCAAACTTTGTGTCCAAAAACTGTGTAACAGTTTTACTTGTGTATCTCATAGGAGGACACTGACATAATTTGCATATATTTTAAAATATTTTGTTGTCTGGTGAAATTAAATGGAAGAGCAAGGTCACCCCAATCAGATTGACATGAAAATTTGAGAGATCAGATAGAAAATCTACCATCCTTTACCATGATGACTTATGCTAATGAAAAGAAATAATAATATTTTACTCACCTGTCAAATGGCCCTGGGCAAGTGGCTGAGTAGGGTTTTACAGGCCCAGGTGAAGAATACTGAAGAGGAGCAGCTTTTTCGTATGAGAAGCAAGATTACAACCATTGAGGCAAGAGGAGAGAAAGGATGAGAACTTGACCATATATAATGGCTGTATATATTTAAATGTGTTTGCTGAGATTCCTGGGTGCCAGTAGTGGCAGGATATATCTTGTAATAAAAATGTGGTTGTAATAGTTTTCCTTCATAGAATAGTGTCTGAGCTACCTGATGTTTAAAATCTACTGAGGCTGTTTTTAGGACACTTTTTCACATCTTATAAAAACCACTTTCTAAGCACTTGTACCAAAGTGTGCAGATAATTCCAAAGCCACTTGAAATACTCTTTCAGTATGAAACTTTGACAGGGCAGTTTAGTTTTAACACTAACTTGCCTGATTTTGAAAGGCATTTCATCCTTGCAAGTAGTTATACTAGTAAACCAGTTAACTGCAGGTGGTTACATTTGCTAATCAGATGGATGATTATTATACATTGGTAAAAGAAAGACAGCTGCAATTGCTATGGAAGATTGTTAGGAGTTTTTTAGCATAACAATGAACTGCAGCACCTGCCATCCCAATATGTTTTACAATTTTTGCTACTGGTATTATTTCCTAGACCCCCCCATAGCACAGAAGGATCTACACAGTGCTCTAGCTGTAACTTGAAGACATTTTCATTTCAAATGTGCTATTATATTTGCTTATAACCTTCCAACAGCCTTACCTTTTAGATCAATTAAAGGTTTGCTTTCATTAAAATGGTGCACAGATGTTTGGCAGATTTATCTATTGCTATTTCTAATTAATGGTCAATTTGAAAAAGATTTTCACTTGAAAAAAAGAAAGAAGGAAAGAAAATCACGTTTCAGATCAGTAGTTTAAACTTGTGTGGTTCTGCATATGTGTAACTCAAAGACTGCCTGCTGGGACCTACAGGTTTCCTCCACTTTGTGATTAGATCTGTGACCAGTTTGAAGGAATTTGTTTTGCAAGCAAGAGACTTAGTTATGCATAAATCACTGGAATAGCTTAGGTATGTCTTTGCTGTGCTATGTATGTGGTATTAATTTCCATTTTTGTCATATATATATACATATATATATATATGTCACTTTCCATTCTCCTTTAATTTAATTTCTGCCAATCCCTGCCTTAAGGTATCCCCTAGATACAGGAATCTGGCCAGAGGAGACTGCTTGTTTCACCCCTCACAAAAAAAAGCAACATCCCCGTCAGTATAAATTGGTGAGGATTAGTGTATTTGACAAAGCTGTGTTTTTATTGCCACCTGGATCTGCTTCTACTGACTACTTACCATTCCTCAGGTCAGTTTGGGAGGAGCACAATGAACCTGCTGTAACACCTATAGTGCTAACCCATGATAAAAGTAATATGTCTTTAAAATATCTCCATTTAGCTCTCTGCACCTTGCAGAAAGCAGATTCTCCATCCTTCTCCTTCTTATCCATGTGGTGTGATCCACTGCAATATAACTTCTTATTCATGATTGTTGGTTTGGAGAGGGAATCCTAATGCTCACAAAGAACAATTTGCTGCTCCTTGCTTAAATGTAAAATCACTGAGCAGAGACTCTCCTTTGTCCTTTCAGCTTTTCCACACTAACATTACACACAGATCACGTTTGACCTTTACAACCACAGTTCCCATCTTTATTTTCATTATTATCTTTGTTATCTGTAGCTTTTTAGTAACAATTTGCAAATGGATGGACTGCTGTCTCAAATGCACTGAAATTTTAGCAGCTGAGTTTCCCCTGAGATCCGGGGCCTCTGGAGGGGTGTGAGTGGCTCTTTGTCCTTTCTTGCTGCCTTTGTGTTTCTGCACAGGGGGGCACGAGAGCACCATTCTCAATGGGCAGGATCTTGAGAGGCTACATCTCAGTGCACTTAATTTTCAATATATTACAATGTTGTTGTCTTATCAGGGTTTGGTGGGGGTTTTGCTATTCTTAAATCTGAAACAGATTGTGTAATTTCTTAATTGTCTGAATGTCTGTCTCAACTTTCCATCACTTTCAATCAAAACCTGTTTTCTTACATTTCAAGGGGACAAATTACCTCCCCAGCCTTCTCAGCAATGTACACAGCCAGTTAGGTGTTCACCTCTTAGCTTTTTTCCTAGGTCTGCTGAAAAAATAATGATGATCCACTATCCTTTCATTTGTAGTCCATGTTACATGCTGGAAAACTTCCTTTCTCTGATATTTTTCTGCAAGTCCAAGTTTACTTGTGTAGGTACCTGTGTTGTTCTATAATAATTTGAGGGTTCTTTTTGTAATTCTTTAATCTCTTCCTCAATGTGATTGCTCATTTGTTCAGGCCTGTGTTAGTGTTTCTCTTTCTTAGCATACTCCAAGGTAGTCCAAATTTTCCCCTATCCTGTTTTTGGGAGAAACTAAGTCTGTGCAGTCAGGTCAGGCTGGTTAATTGCTTAATTAATTCACCATTCTGATCTAAAAGTTCCCCAAGTCTGCCATGGCTGTCTCAATAAGAATCCCATCTATCTGTAAGGGATTCCCTGAATTTTTGGCAAAACTTAAAAGTTTCTAGAAATTATATTATGCCAGCTTTTGTTCATCATTTTGGTTTGGTTTTGAACTCTTTCTGAACTCTTGATCGAGGGTTGTCATTTTGATTTTTTAGCCTTTTGATTCATTTTTACTGAAGCTTTTTTATGCTTGTGAGAAAAACAAAGACTGATATTTTGTAAACAACATATTCTTTCTAGGGGGAAGGACAAATTGATAGACTTCTGAGTTAACCACTGGGGTCAGAGGGGTGTTCCTCTCGTCCCCCAATCCTTGACCAAATCCCAAAAACTATATAAATTGAGATCCCCAAAATAAACTTCCCTTTTCCTTTTAATCTCACATCCTGGTCGGTGAATGTAGTTCTTTTAGTGTCCTCTTGCGACAGAGGGTCACTTGCATATCTTGTGACTTGTCTATTACTTGCACCTTTTTGATTCAATGGTTGTAATGCCTCTCCATTGATAGCAGATCCAACTGAGATTTCTCAGGATCACATGAATCACCTGCAGTAAGAAAAGAAATTGGTAACTCCCATTTTTTTCTTTGATTATCTCCTCTTTCTAAAGAAGTCTTGTTTCCTTGAATATACTGGGACATGAGATGATCTCTGAGTGATTTTCTTGAGGAACATGAGAGAGTTTTTTTGGCCATCACAGGGCCTTCTGATCAGCTGAGTAAGGGTTTTGGTCTCACAGCTGTGAGATTGTGTCCTTACAGTTTGTTTTGTGCATTTTCTCTTCACTTCCCCATCTTCCTCTCTGTTTTTCATAGAAAAAAGATTATATGCTTCACAAAGAAATTACCTGCAATAGTTTAATATGTCTGTGTTTGCTCTTAGACAATGACATTCAGCACTGGGAATGAAGGACTCACTTTTGGTTTAACAGGTTTTGTAAAGGACTCTGACTGCTGCTTATGAGCATTTCACTAGAGGACAGAGTTACTGCCAGTTTTGGAGTTCACTTACAGCAATATTGTGAAATCAGTCAAGGATAATCTCTGGGGCAGGGCTTTGTGCAGGTGGAATATTTGGTCATTTGAGGTTTCTGGGAACGAGTGTGGGTTACCAGGACCACAGAGTGGTGCAAGGACTGAACTGGGGCATCTCTGTTCCTTTGGCTATGTATGAGCATTTGTGGCAGATTTGGTTACTAGAAAGGTAATGATGTTAAAGGATGAGGCTTATGTTTCTCCAAAAATAAATGGGAAATAACGATTTGAGACCTTGTCCTGATTTTTATTGTTGTCTGAGGGGAGGTTTTGTTGAATCTGTTGTTTTTAAAAATAACTCATATGGGATCCAGGCTGTATCTTGGCTAACAACCTAGATATACTGATTTTTATGAGCTATCCCTTTAATTGTAATTGCTATGGTTCTCTTTGAAATTGCCATGCTATAAACTTAATACCTCTGGTAAATTGAGTTTTGTGGTCTGCAAGGAAAATGCAGGCAAAACCTTGCAGAATGAGAGCAATTTTTTGAATTCACACTGACTGACAAGGGGCAAAGAGACAGGCGGGAGCTCAGGTGTTTCAGAGTCTGAACTCCAAACTGTCAAAGTGGTATGGAAATGAGCACATGTTCATAACAGAGGCTTTATGCCATTGTCCTCTTAATTTCCATCAAACCTCAACAGTTTTGTAGTTTGTTGTTGTAGTGTTTTATCTAGCAATTTTCCAATTAATTTTTACTTTATTCAGAGGTAATAAAGCAGAAAATCTCAGAAATATGTTTGCAATCAAAGCAAGCTTTTTAATAATGGAATCAGCACCATATGTGACTCACTCTCTTCTAAAGAAGGTTTTCATGTCCTCATTTTCAACTTAATTATGCTTTTAAACACTGTATTTTAAAACTACTCATAAATTAGTATACAGTTCTTGTCTTTAAATTTGCCATTATTGGCAGCAGCAAAAACAAAATTCAGAGTGCTTACTTTTTACAGTGAGGAAATTTGTGGACAGCTAAATATCTCTCTCTCTATATTTTGCTTATCACAGCTGGTGTTTTGGAGAAGATTTACTTTACTAACACACTAACATTAATACGCTGCGATGTCTAAAATGCCTTTAGCATGCCATTTACACTCATCTGAGAGATTTCACCAAAGTATGATATTAGTAAGCCTTCATGAGTAATCCACCATGCCTAGGAGACTTAATCAGATTGGACATGTATTTACCCCTGGCTTAATAATTGTTACTTGTGTTATTACTGCCCTTATTTCTGTTTCATCTGTGGTAAAAATGTTCAGAATTTCAGTTGTAGTTCAATACATTATAATCATGGTTCTCCACAAAACACAGCATAGCACAAAACCTACAGCCACAATTCAGATTTTATGTGTAGTAAAATCTCTTGCTATTCCTTTTAAAGGACTATACAAAAGTTTAATATTTCTTCAGGACTGTTGAGGTAGCAGCATTAAATATTAAAACATTTAAATGTGCAGAACTGATTAATTCAGAATATATCAGAGCTGCTCATAAATGTTTAATATCTGTATTTTGCCTGATTGGATATAATTTAAGTTATATGCTTCTTCCAGCACTCTAGGACCAGGTACTCATCTTTTATTTCTAGGAATGGTTTAAATATCATTCCTTTTATTACAGGTTAATATTAATGCCTCAACCTTCAGCTGTTATTGTTCATTCTTTTATAGAACCTACTTCAAAATTAATCACCTAAAGTCTGAGAGCAGCTGTTAAAGTTCTTTTTAAGTGTACCTTTCAGAAAAATATAGTTCAGTTAAAATTTGTACAACCTCTGTAGGATGAAAGCTGAAATTTTGTCTTTGCAACATTTATGCATTTCCTTTAAAAAGCAGAAATATTTGGGGGGAGGACTGGGACTATGCAAGTCCTGGATCTAGTCTGAGGTTAAACGTGGACCAGGTTGTAGCTGTGTTGGTTCACAATGAACAAATTACACTAAAAAGCTGAAGAACGAGTGTCGGTATCTCTGGGGGAGAAGGGGTAGACCTGACTGGCATGTTGGCATGTGGCTGCTGAACCACAGATTGATCAAAACACCCAACTGTAATGGTGAGACAGCCTCGTGTGTTTACTGGTGCTGTATGAAACATAAAGACCTGTATGGAAGGCTATAGATCTATTTGAGACTCAGCTCTAAGTCTGGTCTTATGCCCAAGTGCCAGTATCATTTATCTTCACCAATTTACAACACCAGTGCTGTTAAAACTCTCAACCAACAAATCAGCAAATCCCAAAGAGGCAAATTCTTAACCACGTTTTTGTTCCCCAAAAGCTACTTACAGCAACAGTACTCTGCCTGGGAGTATTTCCTGCCCCAGAATTGGTATAATGAGGAGGAAGGGATGGACCTCATCCATTAGCTGTTCATTCTGCTGTGGCACTGCAAAGCCCCCACCAGGGCAGTGCCCCATTGGGCTGGAAGGAAAACAAAAACTCTGTAGGAGCACCTGTCCCAAAGTATATCTGGTTTTGCAGCACTCTGCAGGAAGCATGCTTAGCATACAGCATCAGCAGTGCTCCACACTAGTTCATTTTCTTGCTTAACATGCTTTAAATTATTTTCATTGCATTTAGTGCTTTATCCTGATCTCTCTGAAGTTAATG
Source organism: Illadopsis cleaveri (assembly GCA_013399915.1). Classification (NCBI taxonomy): domain Eukaryota; kingdom Metazoa; phylum Chordata; class Aves; order Passeriformes; family Timaliidae; genus Illadopsis; species Illadopsis cleaveri. Next base: position 347,151 of record VXBB01024394.1, read on the forward strand.
GCTAAAGGGCCACTGCTTGTAATGAGGCCCAGCTGCCTGAGAATGCCTTGAATATAATAAAAGGACTGCCAAGCAATTTGCTGTGGTCCAAGGTAGAAATCTTGCTTTGATGCAGTGCTTTTGCCTTTTGAGGAGTGCTTCTCCACAGTACGAAGCAGAATTCTGGTTGCTGCAAAAAGCAAACTTGAAGTTTAACAGAGAAGAGGATGAGCTCAACAACTGTACAGGTTAATACCCTGTTGAGCATCCAAAAATATAGATTCCAAGAGTGTTTTCTTGACTTAAATGGCTTGAGTTTTTTCGCTGTGTGACTTTCTGAGGTAGTTAGATGTAATATATCTCTGCAGCACGTATTTCTCCTTGTCCTTGGTGACCTGTGGGAATGCAAAGGAGAGGAGGTAGCACACTTTGTCTCATTACAAAGATGTGGGGCATGGAAGTTGTCCTTGAATGAGAAAATGGAAGTCTAAAACTAGCATAAATCATATAATATATATAATATGACCTTTTTCTGAGGGATTTTAGAGGTAGATCTCATCTTGAACTCTGAGACAAATCCTGCAGCTCTGCACTAGTGTGCTCAGAGACGCTGCCTAATGATAGCTTGGTTTCTTTTTGACTTTGTTCTTCAAGACTTGAGGAACTGCCAAGTTCTCCCTGTTTTTGACAGGATAATATAAACAGCAAAATAAATACATTGCCCAAACTACTTTTGTATGTGAGCTCACAGGAAAACTGTGTTTAGTCATGTTTATTTCAGGAGTAGCAATAAGGAAAAATATGTCAGATGTGAAAGAGAAAAAAAAAGTCATATAAGAAGGCATTACAATGCATTCAAGTAGAGGCAAAGTGCCCCTTTGCTCTCTAGGAAATGGAATAAAAACAGTTCCAGCAGGAATGATTTATAATAGAAAATGCAGCTTTTGCAGAATGAAAACCTTACTTGGAAAAAAACCTACAATTTTTCTTGACTTTTTTTAAATGTGTAAACCCGATTTTTGGATAGGGGAGTTCGACTCAAATGGGCTTTTTTGTACTTTTGCTTTTGAGGAAAAGTTTCATAATTTGTGATTATGAAATTCACATTGTTCTTTGTCACCTCAAAATTAAATTTTATTTTTTGGTATGTAGTATCTGTGATTAGGATCTTACTGCCTTTACCCCATTGGAAGATTGGATGTATTAACTAGACTGTAAAAGTTGGAGCATAGTGAAGTGCCTCCCTTGAGGTGGAGGGAGCACCTGGCACAAAGTGTTTGGAAAGGACATTAAAACCTTGATATAGATTAAAATAGTTTGGTTTTTTTTCATTCCAGTTTAACAAAATGAACTGAAATATTCGATTTCAAGCTGAAATGATACTGGAGAAGATCAAAGTAGTTGATTTTCATTGAAAATGGCATAATAAGAATATTGTATCATTTATGATTTTCTAAGCATTTCAGCCTCCTAAAAGCTCTTCATTATTCCCTCTTTTCATATTCAAGATGACAATAAATGTTCAAATACTATTGGCATTGCACTATTCCTATTATTTATTGAAGAGGCTTATTTAGCGAAATGGCAAATTCAGTTTCTTAAGATTCTAGGTGGGAGAATGCATGTGATTCTGAACTAATGTGGTGAAAGATGTACAGAGCTGGATTCCTAAAACACCCTTTGTTGTGTGGATTTTTAAATGTATTTCACTCCATGCTTGCTGACTGCTGCCTATTCCAGAGTTTGAAAGTTCAGTGTACAGTGCATCCCAGCTGATGCACAGACCACACTCATATCCAGATCCATCTTTCTCTACTCTGCTTATCTGATTCTTCTTACTCATTCTCAGTGTGCAACACTGGGAGGGTCAGACAGATGCCAGAGTCATACTTTGAATCAACTGTGGGATTTAAAAGACAGAAGTGGAAGACAGAATATATGGTTCCCCAGAAACATGCTACTTATATTTATTTATGCCTAATTTCTTCATAGCTAGATCTGTATGATGTATGCTGTGGCATGACTACTTTTATTTGTGTCTGGCCATTCCTCTGCACTTCCATTACTCAATTAGAGGGAGACATTGGGGGTGAACCAGAGACTTCTGCCATTTTTTCCTCAAAATGTTTGGCTTCTTGGAGAGTCCAACTTCAAACAGCTGCAGTAAAACCAAGGTAGAGTCTTCTCCTATGCAGAAAGTTCCTCTTATTTTCTCTTATTCAGGCCATTGCAGATTGACAGTGATGTTACTTGTTGAGCCAGGAGCTGGAACAGAATGTTAAATGTTCCTCTTCCATATTTAGGCACATGTTTCTTTTCACCAGTTGCTCAGAATTTTTTTTGCAAGTGTAGGTATCTGCTGGTGAAAATACCTGGAGTATTTTCTCCTTCTAGTTATTCTGTGGGAAAGAATGTTGAGGTTTATACCCATCACAACATATTGGTTTCACTTCTGCCTTTACCTTAGTAATTCCTGAGAGGAATCTGATAGAAGTGTCTAATTTGGCACTGGAACTGGGGATTGGAAGAATTTCACCCTTTAGGTAAGATGCTGACCAGCTGGTACACTTGCATTAATGGCCTATGTTATTATAGGTGTCTGGTGTCTGTTACTGGGGCCTTATTTGGTAATAATATTCATTCAGTGATGTAAAGACGTGCCACAGAACGGGAGACAGAATGATCAACTGAGGTCTATGGATTTAACTGTGTTCCCAGTGTTATACTGTGCCTTGTCCAGTCAGTGATGTTTAGTCAAATCTATTTGTAGACTTTGTAGACTTGATTAACTTTACCATATATTTGTTTAATTTGGTTTGTTGGGGATTTTTCCAGGAGAGCTGTTTAGTTTCTTTGTTTCACTGTTAAAATTTTCATTGACAAACTGATGAAGAAATTCTAGGAAGATAAAAAACTTCTTCATTTTTTTTTTTTCTGGCAGAGATATGCCAGTTATCATGGCTCTTGGCTAGCTTGGCTTCTTGCTGAGGATACCAATACAAGTTATTCTGGCAATTAGTTTAGTTCTTCCTATTGCTAATAACCTCTTTTCTAGGAGAGTGGCTGTGCTATTTGCACAGCTTAGCTTGTCAGGTGACCGACTTTCCCGCAGAGTAACTGTGCTTTTTGAGCCTTTATAAATATATTTACCATTTTAGCCCTTTCCCCCTCCTATAATAATATGCAGAACCTCACCTATTCTGGAGATACTTCTTGTTAATTGTCTCCTGTGGGATGTGAAGACCTCTGTGACATGACAGTGCACAAGCCAGGGAGCTGTAGGCTTGCAGCAATCCAAGGCAGGCGGCCGTGGGATTTATTTTCCAGAGAGCCAAGTGCCTCTTTTTGTTCTAACAAGATATGAGTCATAGCAGGGACATGGCTGTGAATACTTATCGCTTTCACTGGGATGTGCAGAGAAGAAGGAATTTCAGTATGGAAAGAGGACATGAAGTGATTTGTTAAAAATCCGTTATTTGCTAGGGGAATATGTACTGGTGTTATCTGGGATAGTTATGCACACCAGGGACAAGAACCATGCTGTTCCCCTCTTTTTTTCTTTTTTTGTTTTTAAGAACAGGAAGTGACCACTTGGAAATTTGTATTTATAAAGTATTTAACAAGCAACTAACCGACAATGACAAGTTCAACACAAGTCATTGTGCTGCAGTTGTATTTTTTGTGTGTGCATGGTTTGTTGCCTAATCAGAATGTTGGACACAGACTTTTTTGTGAACATTTAGAGGTGGTAAAGTATCTGTTACCTGTCTAGAAATAGGAGTCTAGAAGGAACCTTTTTTTATCTTCAGATCCAACCCCTAGCCCAAGCAAAATAGAGAGAAGGCACTTTGAGGATTTACCCCCAGAGTCCTGTCAAATGTTTCATAGTCACAACCTGCCACAGTGCTGCTGTTCCAGCCCTCTGTCTTTCCTGTTCAGTAGTTGACCACTGTAACAAACCTAACACAAAGAACCAAGAGCTCTTGCTAAAGTGATGTACCTACAGCCATACCCTTCCTGAGGCAGCTGTCTGTTGCTTGGGATGCTCAGCCTTTACCAACCACACTGTGAAGAATTACACTGTAAAGAATAAGCATATGTATTGTCTGACTGTTCCCATCTCTGCCTCTGACCCATTTAGCCACAAAACCATAAAGATGAGACAAACAGATGCCACTGATTTTTAATATTGCTCTTACTTTAGGAATTTTATTTCTTAAGCACATTATTTTCATTCTCTTGACTCGATTTTCATTAGGTGTTTATACATCAGAGGACTAATGAATGTTTTTTGTATTTTTTCAGATTCTTTACCATGATGTTCTAATTTGAACCTTTGGAAAAAGATATTATTTTATTTATTTCACCTTGCAGTATTAATATAGAGTTTATCATCAAAGGATTGTATTAAAATTTGTCATAGCCCAGCCATTCATATGCCAGAATTCAGTACAAATACTGCTTTATATTTTGGATAAACCCCACTATATTTTTCCCGTATAAATCCTCATTTGATTGATTCTTTAACTTCAAATGTTAATCAATCTCTACGCTATTTAGTAGTATTGTTCCAGTTTATAGATGGGGGTTGTGTAGCTTTTTTTTAAATAGCATTCTACACCAACTAAATGAGGGACTGTACTTAAGCAGAATTATTTTGTTGCATGAATCATACATACAAAATTAAATCACATTTTTGAACTCGTGTCCATTCCCATAATAATACAGTATGATGTATTTTGGTCCTCTTCCTTCTGTTCATGGTTCTCAGCAACTCTCAGTTGCTTTTCCATGCTAATTTTCTTTATTTTCTCCTTCTAATCAGGACTCTTGGGCACTTTTGCCCCCTTGCTCCTGAGAGTCTATAGCCAACCCTCCCAGATCCTGGCTTGGTAACAGCTTTGGGTCTGGACAGGCTGCAGCTCAGACTCTGCTGGCTGTGCTGGGTACATCTGTTGTGCAGAAAGGACTCTGAGATGAGCAGTTTGGGTGAGGAGGATGATGATGTTCTGCATACTTACACCCAGGCAGATGAATCCCAAGTCTGGTATTAAAAAAATACCTGTGTGCTCCTTTGGCAGCTGCTATATTTGATGCCCAACATATTTAGACTGCAAAGCACCAGGTTATTTAAGGTCTCTTCTTTTTGTAGTCCATTAAGCAATCTTGTCACGCTCTGGTTCAAGGAAGATAAGCATAAATATATTAAAGATAAATGGAGTCAGAAACTTCATTTCTTACTCTTGTTCATGATCTGAACTATAATACTATGCCAGCTTTCACTTGAATTATATCCCATAAGAAATCCACTCTGAGGAAGGAAGACTGTGGCTGATGAGGAAGAAGTGTCATTGTCATGGCTTGATGCCTGAAGTTAAAAGTGGTCAAAATGATAATGGGAACTTATTAAGAAGGTAACATCATTATATACTGTGATGCTCAAGGTAGTAAACTTTAATGCTGTGTTACTGAAAAATTAAGTTGATGGTGGTGGGGAACAGAGGCAAAATAATGCAGAATATATGGAACAGGACATTGGGAGAGAATTTTGGAATATATCACCTCGATATTAAGCATGAGTTAAAAAAAACCACCACACTGAACCTTAGGAATTATGAGGAAAGAAGTGAAGACTGAAACAACTGGCATAATTTTTACCACTGGCTGTGCAAAATAATGTTATATCCAGATTTCTGTGTCATGGATGCATCTGGTTGCGTCTGCTTCGAAAAAATATAATAGAACTAGATGATGATGATAGAGAGAACATATTCCTGTGTATTAGGAAGCTAAAGTTTCCTTAATTTTAGAAAAAGGATAGTTGAGAGAGTTGTGAAAGTTATCTATAAATATTGGATTCTGTTGATAAAGCAAACACTTCACTGAAAATACAAGAATTCAGAGAAAAGAGAACTTAAAAATAAGGAAAAATATTTTCATATATTATGCAAATAAATGATGGATCTCCTTGTCTCCTGAAGCTGCAAAAGTGTAAATTGACTGTGGGTTCATTCGATCCCCTCACCCTGGTCATTGAGAAAGATATTAAAAAGGACTGGTCCCAGTACTGGGCCTTGGGGAACACCACTTGCAACTGGCCACCACTCTTTGGGTTCAGCCACCCAGTTTTCAATCCAGTGAACAGTGCACCTTTTCAAGCCCTGAGCAGCCAGATGCTTCCTTGTTCTTCACCATCACTTGAACTCCTGCATTTCATGGTATTTGCTCATCATAATTCATGTGTCTATAAGAGGATTTGTGTTATTTTAGCCTGAGGTAAACATGTTCAACAATCTGGTGTTAGAGGGTGTGATTCCTTAGCTGGAATTAAGACAAAAGTTCTTGCAAATGTTTAGATATTACTGAGCTATAATAAATTCCTGATAGATAATTATACTTGCTCTCTTTTCAAGCCAGCCTTCATTTTCTCTTTTAAATCTATTGTTAACTGTGTATTGAGAGGTTGTTTGTCTTTTGAGGACAGCAGAATAAAAGGATTTACCAAACTCTTCTGAAAATCCACACAGTACAGAAATATTCAAACCATCTAAATAATTTATTGAGAGCACAGCCAACAATATGAAATTTTCATGTATGAGTATCAAGCAGGCAACCTCACATAAACTTGAAAGGCATGAAAAATAAGGTTAGGCTTAAAAATGGAGGTCAATATTGTCAGGCTTAGAGTGATAAAAAGGCAATCACAATAGCGTTTAATCTGTTTTTAAGAAAAAATTTATATTGGTGCTTTTCATAGAAGCATGACAGAATTTGGCTTCAAAACTTAATAAGAACAATGGTGGTTGCTGAATAAAGACACAAGATAATTCCAACATACACCAGTAACCAGGCTTGTTTCATGCCCTGTGTAGCTGGTGAGGTCTGGGAATGATCATCATCTCTTCCCATCTTCTCCTAGGACTTTGGATAAGAGAAATAAAGTACTACTACAAATACAAAATACATTTCACAATAATTTGAGTCTAACCATCATGTAAATACTGTTAAAGCATATTTTACTGGCTTTTATGTTATGCTGCTCTCATGTTTACAATATTTTGTTCCCCTGAGGTACATTTCAATAAATAGTATGATTGGGTTTGTGTTTCTTAAGCTTAAACTATAAATAACTGTCCTTTTCAATCATTACAGGAAATGGTATTTTGATGATTATTCTTGTTTTGGCTATGGCACACAATTTAATTCAGTGGTTAAAATTTTAGAGACATAGCTGATGTACGTTTTAGTGAAACACATTTTGTTTCATATGCAGGTTATAGTGTTTACTGCTTAAACTCCATTGATACTATTCAGGACTCTGTGAATTATCAAATGGAATAACAGGCATTTGCTGATACCCTTTGGAGTGTTTTGGTACTACAAGGGCTTGCTAAGTTGCTAAGCATTAGTGATATGTTTGGCATAACACAAGAAAGAGTATAAAGATTGTCATTGTCTCTGATGTCCTTGGATGAGCTCTGGGTTCTGGGATGTTTAATTCCTGCTCAGTTCCCTCTGATGTGGGCAGTAGTTGGACATTTTAATAGAAATTGGATAATTAAGTTACTCTCTGTGAATGTCTCTTGGTAGGAATAGTCTCAGTTTAGTCATCTTCAGTGTTGACATCTACAGCTGAGCTTTACAGTCTGGGCTCCCTTTATAGTCAGTGAGGAGAATCAGACATTTCTGGAGTGTGATTCATCTGGTCTGTTTTAAATATCAACATTAGGGTGAGATTTACAGCCTAAATGGGGTGACATAAATAGATGTGATGTTCTCTGGAGCTTTATATAGCAGTAGCACATATTCACTGGGCCACTGACTGAAACCTCCATCTTCTCCTTCCAAGAAGGCTGCCCCAAAAGGAAGAGAGGACGTGCCTCTCTTTGTGCCAGCTGGTATTCCCTTTTTCCCATACAAAATGCAATGCTTGCAGCTAAAGGACACTGGCTGGGCCACACAGGCACTGGACTTTAAAATATTTTAAAACCATATTTTGTTGGGAAATTCAGATTTGAATCATCTTGCCTAGGTGAGAGCCTTAATTGCCCATCTGTAGGTTATGAGCAGACAGCTATGACAGCAGCCAGTCTTACCTCTCCTCTGTCAGGTCTCTGGGCTGTGCCAATGTGTTTGGTGATGCCAGCTGGAACAAAGCACCTCTCTGCTCAACATGGCCAAGCTTCTGGTGGCTTTGAATATGGTCAGAAATGTATTTAAGTTTGGGATTTTGATACATAGGAAGTCAGATTCTTGGGTCTCACACTGGAAGTCTCTTCACAGGTTTAACCATGGGACTCTTCACTTTTAGTCAGATGGGAGCTCTGAAGCATCTTGGACCATGTAAAATATATGACCAATTCCTCACAGTTTAGGAATATAAGAATAAACACTTTTTATATTGCTGCTGATGTCATTGTCACTGTCTTGTTATGAATGTTCAAAAATATAAGTAATGGCTCTGCAAATAGTTTTTTCACAAGGCTGATAGGCTACTCTTTTTTTCAATGACAAATGATGTCTCTGGATATCATGTTACAGACATCTTGCCACACATCTGCGATCTATTTTCAGTTCTCTGTTGCTCATTACCAATTTAGGAAAGGATTTAAAAAGCTATGAAGACACAGAGATTTGATGGAGCATGGGGCAGAAGAACGGAAACTATACTGTAACACAAAGGAAGGCCAGGTCAGATTTTTAAGCTATCTAGTACAAAGTTCAAAACTTGTGCATTTTTACTCCCCTCCATCCCAGAGTAATTGCTATCTGGAATTACTAGTCAGGGCAGCACAGGTTAGAGATACTGATGTTCTGTACAGGAGCTTCAAGAAAAGCTCACTGATGTGTTATTGTGAATTAAGTGCTTTGGTTGTGGGCTTCAGACAACCCACACCTAAGTGAAAATGCTTGCAGTTTTAAGACTGCACTTCTGTTTACTTAACCATGCTGAAATGTCTTTTTTCTGCTTTCTTCCACCTACTTGGGGAAAATCAAAACAAGTATGAGTAAGAATGCTGTGGGTTTTCTGCTTTTGTTGCTGAATGATGTGTAGACCTGTGATTCATACTGTTCTTGCATGTCTGCCTGGTGTTCATGTTTGAAATAGCTGTATAATTATGAATTTCTCTACTTTGTGTTCTTTTGAAAGCAAAGTATGTCTGCGAGCCGTAAAAATTTGTTTGATGTCAACATACATTTCACTAGTCTTTTAAATTTTTTTTTTTTTAGTAATAAGGTTCTGAATGCAATTCAGTATATACACTTTCTGGATTCTTGTAACAATGTATTCTCCATCATTCACTTACAAATACATTTATCAGTACACTATTTGGAAAGCATACCTGTAAAATTCTACCTGAGTATTTATAGATTTCTAATCACTGTGATGTCTTGACAGTTGCCTTTAAATAAAGCATCAGGGTTTATTCTCTTCTTTCTAGCAATTTAATCTGTGGTTGGCATTTCAGGAGTGGTCTGGTATTTTAAGGATTTGGACTTGGTATTATCGGTGCCCTGAGAGCACTACATGCCTGGATGGGTCACTTGTGTTTGGCATTGCATGAGGGTGGCAGAAGGGTTCCATTGCCTAAAAAAGGGAACAAACTTGGAAAGGGGCAAAGAGCGTCTTCCCCATGTTGAGGAGACTGAGGGGAGACATAGCAGTCTACAACTTCCTCATGAGGGGCAGCAGAGGAGCAGACACTGATCTGTGGTGACAAGACCTGAAGGAGTGGCCTGAAGTTGTGTTGGAGGAGATTTAGGTTCAGTATTAGGAAAAGGTTCTTCACCGAGGTCCTTCATCCAGTGGTTGTGCACTGGAACAGGCTCCACAGGGCTATGGTCACAGCACCAGCCTGACAGAGTTCATGAAGTGTTTGGCCAATGCTCTTTGGTCCATGTTGTGACTCTTGGGGATGGTGCTGTGCTGCGCCAGGAGCTGAACTTTGATGATTCTGGTGGGTCCCTTTCAATTCAGCATACTCTGTGAATGTAGTGTGGTGTTGACAGTCTGCTGTAGTGATGTTAGTCTCCATTCCTTTTGCAGGATGCTGGATCACTGAAGGGACAGAGGCCTCTCTGAACAGTGCCATTTTTTTAGGAATGAAGCCAAAAAAACCCCAAAAAACCAAAAGCATTACTTCAGTATAAATAATTTATTTCCTAAGAGGATGTTTTCCAGCCATGACTCAGGTGTGTGGTGATGCAATATTAGTGTTGTAGGGAGCTGGCTTTGACCTTGAGAAGAACATTTAAAAGTGCCTGTCATTGCTTTGATGCAAGAAAGCCTTATTTCAGGAAGTCCACTGTCTGTGGTGATTCCATTTCACATACCAGAATTATTTTCTGTTTTCCCTATGGTACACAGAAGTGTAGTTTTACACTGTGGCTATGTCTCGACTCACTTAAGAAGTGTGTGGGGCATCAAAGATCTTTGCCTTTATCAATTCCTTCTTGTACTCTGTGATTGTCGTCAATAGCAGCTGCAAGTTCTGTGGAATTCCTGTATCTTTCAGCCCTCTCAATGACATTCAGCTGATGCTGAAGAACAGCCAAAACAGGCAAGACCTGCCAGTGGCAGCTATCTCCTGAAATGATCCCCTTCCTCCACCTGACACTTTTTCTACTTTTGCAGTTTAGATTGGCAATATTTTGAGTATTTTGAATATCAGTCAAAATACAGCCTTTTTGGAGAGTAGATCAGTCCCTCAAGAGAATATAAGGCAAATTTTATGCAATTACTTTGATTACACTGATTTATAGATTGCTATAATAGTATGTAATATGTGTGGCATACAGCACTGGAAAACAGTGAAAATTATGTTTATAATAATAGAATTAATTTCTTAAAAATGTTTGTCTATAACTACAGTTCAAAGCCCATTTTTTCTTTTTGTGTTTTGCTGCTACCTCCACCTGTAGTATAATTTCAGCAGCATCTTTGCCAGCCTCCTTCTTCCTGACCCTCTTCCTCCTCGAGACATGTCAGCTCCTGGCATTGCCAGAGGCTCTGCTGTTCCCTGTCCCACGGGAAGCACCAGTGCCAGGGCTCTCATAGAAACTTGTACAAAATGAAAGGCCTCTCCAGAAAAGGCTCATGCATCCCCTGCCTTCCCAAGGAAACAACACCAAAGCTTCCCAGAGATGGTGGCCTCAGCAGGGTGAGGCCAGCCTGTGTGCCAGCCAAACCATCCTTGCTGGCAGCCGAGCACAGCAGCAGGTATGTGCTGAGTGTGCAGGAGCTGCAGTCAGCAGCTCCCCATGATTTCTGGTGGAAAATTGAACTGAGGGTCTCATGATTCTCAGAGACGCGTTTTGTGACCACAGACATTGTACAGAAAGAAGGGTAGGGCGGAGCAGCACCAGAGGATACTTCCCAGCCCCAATATGATTTCTTTTTCATGGAGCCATTTCCTAGGCTTTTACAAAATAAACTGGAGTTATTCACTAATCCATGTGCTCCTATCCATGTGTTTTGTGGACAGGAATGTTTCACATCTATCATGCAAACACTGCCCACTTGATTTAGAAGGTGCATTAAGAGTACAAAGTGGACTTCTTTTGTGGCTGTTGACCAGGATGGGAGGCTGACCCATACTTTGCTGTTGTGTTTTACACCTGATCTCTCTGCCCAGTTACTGAGTCCCTCATATTGAACCTTTCTAGGATTTCCAGGCTGCAGGTGCAGATCCCATCTGCTTTTCATCACCTTCTCTTGGCTACTTCCTCCAGCTGTGATCCCCTCACCCCCATCGCTCCCCATTTTTTCTCAAAAAATTTCCCTATTCCCTGTACTGGCTCATCACCACCTCTTCCATCCTAGTTCATTTTTGCCCTCAGATCTACTTTTCTTTTTCCTAAATTTAAGATACTGGTGATGGCATTGGTCAAACTTCTGGAGCAACTTTGTTTTTGTGACATTTTGCACATTTCTCAGCGTTTCGAGAAGTGGGATTTTGATGAATTGATGTCTTGCCACAAAAGGCTTAGACTTTTGATAAAGATCCCTCTCTTTCCCCTTTCTCTCCAGCCAGCAGATATGACTTCCTGCTTTAAAATACTGAGAAACTTTCCAGATCAAAATGTCATCCGAAATGATGTCTCCACAAAGCACTTCTGCTCCAACAAAGCAGTATAAGTGGACTGAAATATTTTTCGTGAGACTTTTTTCAGTAAGCTTTTATTAGTCAGAGAGTGCTCTAACAGTGCTAAGTGAGGACAGAGTCTGCAGAAATATTTAGATACTAAAAATGAAAACATGTCTCTTGAGCATATGTGAACTCTGCTTTTTTAAAAATGGGTATATATATAATATATATATAAAATATAATTTGTCCAAACTTGGAGGAACACTCTCCCACTTCAGAGCAGATGAGTTGACGAAAGCAAAGGACAGTGGAATTTTTCATCCAGGGCAACTTATTATCCTCTAACCTCATCTCAGAAATGAAATGTTTTGACTGAAATTCCTTCTTCCTTAAATAATTAAATCAATCTTAGGGAGACACCATGAAAAACAAACCAACCAAAGTAGTCCAAGGGGGTAAAAATTGGCAAATATCTCAGGAACTGAAAATAGAAGGAAGTGTTGAGCAACTCTAAAAGCAGTTACCACCTTTGCCTCTAAAACTTGCAGTGTGATATTGTCTGATCAGTGGGCTGTTCCAAAATGCAGTCCTCATGCATTTCTTGGGAAGATGTTCTCAGTCCCTCCTACTGGACTATTGCAAAGCAATTGAGGGCTTCCTGCCTCCACCTGCACCTTGGGTAATATGCTCCCATGCCTGCTGTGAGGGGTCAGACAAGAGGAGCAGGAGGTCCCTGCCTGTCCTGGTGCAGCAGCCGAGAGGGCTGGCACAGGGGGCTGCTCTGGGTGGGGGGGCAGGGTCCAGCACACCCCTGCCCTCAATCCCCAGTGACAGGAAAACCTCCTCACTGCTTCTTCACTCACCCAGTTCTCCTTCCAAAGAAGGGTCTTGTGGAGGATGGAGCAGTGCCTGCTCATGCTTGTAGGTGACACCTGCTGCTGTGTGTCCCTTGGGTGACATGGGGCAGCACTGGGGAGGTGCCAGAGCCCCCCTTGCCTGCCCAGTCCTGGCTGCTCTGTGTCCTTCCAGATGTTTTCCAAAGTCCCAGTGGGTCATGGCATTGGTCCTTGCTTCTGTAGTGCCAGATATTTGACATTAACTGCATATGGTATGAACCAGTGTAAAGGCACAATAAAGCATGGTGGAGGGAAACTTCTTGTTCCCTTGGAAGAGGAATTTAGGACCCCACAGTAACAAGCCCTAGCCCCTATATAAAATTACAGTTCTATTGTTGAGCTGTGGATTAGCACAGCTTTCCAGTTCTTGGTCATTATCACTTGGCATAGTGTGTGTTTTCTTTTATTTTATGGGAATTTGATGTATTTCACTGGTGGGTAGGAAAAAAAAAACATCACTGAGAATGTCGTGATTTTTTTTTTTTCTCTTGAAGAACTATGGAATTATTCTGAAATGTATGACACGTGTGTAATAACAGCCTAGTGCTCTGTTTTTAAAAAATGTGCTAGAGGCCTCATGCACTTTCCCAGAGGCTTAATGAGGGAGCCATACTGAGTTGAAAATTTTTCAACAATAAAAATTGACCTATTAGATGCTTATGTAAAATGAGGGTTGACAATCACACAAATATGTCCAAAGTCAAATACAGGCATTGTGAAATATCGCTTCTTTCCCACAGAGAAACTGGTCACCTGTTCACAGTAGGCTTTTGCATTATATCCTATCCAGGAAAGAATAAGATGCTTCCCCACAGGGAAACAAAATGGCAGCAAAGTACTGGCCCAGTGCCCTTCTATCAGTGCTTTTCACTGACTCTTTTGCCAAGTCTTCAAAAATAACACATAGGCATACTTTGCAACATATGTTTTGCCTCTTTGTTGGTTTAAAGGCATAAAGGGAAGAAAAGGTCATGTATTATTCACCACTTCATCATCAAATGCAGAAAAAATTCATTGTTTGCTTGTTTGATTTTATTTTACTCTCCCTAATACATCTTTTATTTTTAAAAAAATCTAGAGTCTTTTGCTGTTCTTTTAACATCTATCAGAAGTATCCTGTTCTTAAAAACTGAACATATGGCTCTGAACCTGCATCTGAATTCAGGGAAGTGTCTATTGCAAAACACTGAAATTTGGAGCCATAGGAGCAGAAAAGTTGGATTCAAGGTTTATTCAGTGTAGTATTGAATAATCAATATTTTTGATTGAATAATCAAAGAAAAGAAGATAATTAAGTACAAAAAGTTGAAGAATAAATTAAACATGGTAAATACTGATCCTCTGCTCAAAGTAGATTAAGCTACTGTCAACATTTTTTTGTTTTTAAAAATATTAAACACTAATTTTAAGCCAAATGTGCATCACAGAGGAAACACTGACTATTAGGACTTAAGAAACCCATCAGTTTCTCTCTTGAATATGTATCACTAATGAATGTTCCAGCAGACACCTCAGAGCACCTAGCTTCAGTTTCCTGGCCAGTTACTGGCTCATGGTGTCTCCAGCAAGAGGGAAATAAAAGGAGGTAGAATGTGATTTAGGGAGTGATCAGAGTTTATCAGTAACTCCTGACAAGCACTGATCTCTCCAAGTTAAGGGAATAGAAAAGATTGAGGTATGAAGCAGAATGAGTGTGGTAACTGAGGTCAGAATGCACCTTCAATGTGTGAGGCTATGTGTCATAAAACTCTTCTTCAGCAGAGAGAGCTTTTTGTTATTTTATTGATCTTCATATGGTTGGTGACCGCCCAACGCTCTGATTTGTGGGGGTCTCTCTACCTTTGAAGGAGTCAACAGCTCCTCCCTGTTTTGTGTTGTCTCTGGACTTGCTCAATATCCCTTCCAGTCCTGTGCCCAAATCGTTTATGAAGATATGGAAGAGCACAGGGCCTGGAGAACACAGGATGGAGCCCTGGAATCCTGCTAGTGACAGGTCCCCTGTCTGATGTCACACCAGTCACTGTAACCCTTTGTGCCTGACCTGTGAGTCAATGATGTGTTTAGTCAGCCATGTGCTGGACATCCTGTCCAGAAGGGTCCTGTGAGAGACAGTATCAAAAGCTTTGCTGAAATCCAAAAGGGTTTTATGAACTGGCTTCCCTTGTGTGTTACCCTGTCAAACACACCAAAGTAAAAATATGAAAATTAGTGTGTACAAGAATTGAATGAATATTGCAAGAATTTTCAAAGCTAACAAAGATTCCAATGTTACTTGTAGTTGCTATTTTGGATGTTTTCTACTATTACTTAAGAATCTCTTAAAAATGCATTCCTGAGCTATTTAAATACACACAATCTGTAATGTCAGAGATGCCTGTATAACTTAAAAGTATAATACTGTAATAAGCATGATAACTGTAACTTGGCACTCTGTTTAGATCCAGAAAGAGCAGTACCATAATCGTGGTTATTTCATTGCTTTTGCTACAGCTTAATGTCTGGACAATTGCTTACAAGCCATATAATCCAGTGTGTTATTTTCTAACTCATTGTGCATTTCATGATGAATACCATACCATAGTTTATGCTTCTGGCAGAGGCAACTTCCCCACCACCAACTGAAAGTAAAAGTAGCATAAATATTGGGGGAATTCAGATGGATTCACTGGACTGTATGATGGGATCTCATTCAAGAGCAAAAGCCTGCTTGCAGAACATGTGTAGGATCTTAGCCATGGTATTTACCCATATTTTATTTCTCTCATTTCAGTGACTATTTCGACAAGTACCTTCTTTGATGGCTTACTGGTTACTGGGCTCTACACCTCGACCAGTGTTCAGGCTTCCCAGAGTGTTGGTGGTTCCAGTGCTTTTGGGTTTGGTAAGTCCAATGCAGTTTATCTTCTGCAACCCAGGGTAATGAGTACTTGGTTGTACAGAGGACATCAGTAGCAACACAGTTACTGGAACAGGTTAATTTAGACTGAGTTATCAATAATACATGGAAGTCAGTAGGAGTCAATTAGATAAGGCAGTGACAGCTTTTAGGCAGCTTTTATTTCTTCTTGTGCCACCTTCACCTTCACCTTTGCTCAGTCCTGGTATTAGTATGCTGAATAAGATAAATTTTAAGAGAGAAAAGTCTCAGCAGATAAATTGTTTTAAACGGCCATTTCTAAATTGTGTGACATTTTGTATAAAGTGAAGCATTTAGCCCAAAGCCTCTAAGTGTTTCTTGGACTGAAAACCTGTTTCCTTTAAGCTTATGTCAACCTACTTTTCCATTCAGTTAATAGCATCATCCTTAAAACCAGAATGCTGGTCAAGATGTTTTACACAACCAATTATTTACCATGTCCAAAAAGCAGAATTGTAGTAAAAGGGATGTGGTAGGCTTTGCAAAATTATCATGTATTTCAGGTTCTACTGTAGCCCTCAGCAGTAGCAGCTGTGCTAAGGACAAACATTTTTAAAATAATCCTTTCTAAATTTGTGCAAGTAATTGACAGCTATACCCTCTGCAGTTTGTTATTTGGTAGCATTTTTTATATCCTTGCAAATAATAGTAAGAATTACATTCCTCAGATTGGAGGAACTCAGTGACCCTAACAAGCAATCTGTGGTGAAGGTACAAAAACAGGTACCAGTCATATGGGACACCAACTGCACTGCACTTGCAGTAGCATGTGTAAATGCTGATTTGTCTGCTTGGGTCAGAATTCAGTACTTTATTCATAATAACCTTTCATGGTACTTACTTTGTTATAAAGCATGTAGAGCAGGAGTGGTCTGGACATTTGAGTGTCTTCCAGCAGGCTTGTAAATGAAAGAATGTAATGTAAATAGCACATTATTTAAACTGTACGGAGGGATAATTTGAGGAGGGCTTTGCTTCTGTGGCTAACACCACAAATCAACCTCAGACTTTCTGCTCAGCCTTTCAAAGGGAAGAGCATGCCTGGCACAAGTATTTCATGCCTTGTACAAAAGGCACTGAAATATTCTCTTTTTTGAAAGAATTTGTACTGCTCTTGCTCCTTTCCCATTGCACTGTTTACAGAATGAATAGAACTTGAAGGAGAAAGCAAGACAGAAAGAAATTATCAATGTGAAATTTCTGGGATGGTCAAGTCACTGGCAAGCTATTACCTTGCTGTAAAATAAGTGTTTGTATCACACCAGTGGGAGATTATGGCAAACTCACTGGGCAAAATATACATCATGTTTAATTACAACCAAGTATTAAAGAATAAAAATTAAGCAAAATTTTAAGAACCTAAATACCTCTGTGCATTTTCAAAGAATGTCTGTAATTTTCCCTACATGTGTATCTACATTTGTAGAATAAGACTGTTCCAGCTGATGTTTTATTGAGACAGATGTCAAAGTAGCATGTGATGTATGACAGAAAAAACAACGTGGCCTTCTTTAACTTGCCAAAGGTCATTCTCCAGCTCTTGATATGTTACTTTGACATTCTGTCACTGTAAAATAACCAGCAATTAAAGTGGTGACACTTGTGTCCTGCATGCAAAAGAAGATCCAAGCCTACAGGCTGGAAAAATGCAACAGCCAAAGTGATGCAAAAACAGTCAT
Source organism: Illadopsis cleaveri (assembly GCA_013399915.1). Lineage (NCBI taxonomy): Eukaryota > Metazoa > Chordata > Aves > Passeriformes > Timaliidae > Illadopsis > Illadopsis cleaveri. Next base: position 364,711 of record VXBB01024394.1, read on the forward strand.
GCAGAGTTGGAGCTACTTCATTTTGCTCATCAATACAAATTATCAAATATCTTGTCTGGGGAGATCTGATGCTCTGTCTTGAGTATGCCTCCATCTGTGTTAGAGAAGAAGTGCTGCCATCTCTGAATTTCTTTTTTTTACTTCCTGTGGGTAAACTGTAGGGTCAGTTCTGTTACAGTGTTAGTTAAAAATATTTTAAATAAAAGTTTCAATGTGCTGTTTTTCTTTGCTATTTCCTAAGCCTATATATATATATAGGAAAAAGATAAAAAAACCAATCTGAATGTTTCATAACAGATGATGCTCTTGTGCAGTGTCTTTGAAGTCACAGTAAAAAATAAACAGTGAAGAAAAAATGGCAATGGCTTTCAAATGCAACTTTATATGAATGCTCAATCTCTGATGTTCTGATGGCTCCCAGGACTAGGAGCTATATAAACTTTTCCTATCTCTACTTTGCAGTGAGAGATGAGAAAGGTGGCCTCTTCCAAAAAGCGTTTAGCATGTAAATGATATGCTTTTAAAAATCATTTGGTAGTTTTAAAAAATAACAATATTTTGAAATCTACCCTTTTCAGTAGAAAAATAGAGCAGTCTCCACAGTATTTGGTATGTTGTTTAGTAAAATAGTGGGTGGGAGTGACATTATTTTGCTTTCTGAAGGAAACATAAAGCACTTTCTCCAGAAACCCCGGATCCATCTGTTGTGTCATCATTTCCAATCAGCAAAGAAGCTGTTTCTCCTTTGAGGCAGGCGACTGTGATATTCGTTCAGCTTGCTGGAAATTATTATTTTTTTTAATGTTGAGGACTAGTCAGGTTCAGAGACCTCAATTCAAAGATTTATGTGGTTTATCACAGATTAGATGGGGGAAGGGAGGGCAAAGCTGTGCCTTTAAAACCTGAAGATAGTAGTATTCTGAAATTGGGTTGATAGGGGTTGCTTATGGTGCAGGAAAGAATATTTTTTCTCCCTTTGCAATATTACCATTGAAATGCTCTTGTCTGTCTCACACAGGAGGTCACAGTAGATTATCATAATCTTCCAGACTGCCCAACAATTTGAAGTCTCCCTAACATACATATATGTCTCTTCTGTGCTATGAGCTACTGTGTTGTGACTACAATTATCTTCTACCAGTTTAGGAAGTTAGTTGATGGAGACACAATCGTTGTCAGTTAAAGCAGTTAACCATGTCAAGAAGCTTTGAGGAAAAATGATAAAATATTTTAATTCTTAAGGTTATGTTTTCTTTCTTCTTCAGTAGGCAAAGAAATAGTTCCTTATTTCCTCTGTGGGATTACACTGACATGAAGCTTGTTGAAATTTTTATTTGGGACACCTTCTAAAAATTTCTTGGGGAGAAATGTATGAGGTTTTGGGTATAAAAATTAATAGTGGTTTTGTCCCAGGCTGACACTTTTTCTGGGTTCAGATTAATGTAAAACTAAAATTGTAAACCTAGAATTAGAACTGGGAACAAACGTAGATGTGTTGAAACTTCACCAAACCAAACTGGGAGGATCCTTTAGCAAAAAAATTGTTTTTAAAAGTAGTTTTTAAGAAGAGTTTCTTTCTTCATTAGACTCTGATACAACAGATACTCTCAGTTGCATCTCTTCAGTGTCATTTCCACTTTCCTTGCCTCATCGGTGTGGTCTGTACATGGAAGTGTTCCCACATCTTTCAGCAATGATGGCTGATGGGCAATCCCACTCTTTGTCTCCTCCCTTCACATGCCACACTGGTAGCCCTGAGTTTATTCACACCCTGGTTGTCTCTGGAGACACATTTTGGACTTCTGTGGGATCTCTTTACTCATCAGTGCTTTTTTCTTTCTTCTGCTTTTGTCTCTGAGGCTTCTTGTTGATGTTTGGCCTTTTTTTGACTGCTTGTATCATCTGGCTGTGCTCTGGGGTTTATCAGCCCACCAGACCAATCTCCCATACAGTCATTTAGGGGCTCTCACTGCTTATCTTAGTCCAAATATAAAAGAGGAAAGTGAGAAGCAGGAGTACTAAAAAAAATATTAGCTACAAATGTGGTTGTGCGTCTGATGGGAATGATTGCCTGCAAACAAGAGTGAGGATAAATGGTTTGGTGGGTGAGAGGGGAACCAGTCTGCAGCTTGGCAGAGGCACGAAAATACGCCTGGCTCCTCCAAAGCTGTGTGCTCTGGAAAACAGGGAGCAGGGAGCAGGGTATCATTTCCACAATTACAGGAGAAGATTACAGCCTAATCCCTCAGCGGCGATAAGGAGCACCGTGAGCTGAGGACCCAAATCTGTCTCATTACACGGGATGATCCTGGTGACAGGCTGGCTGAGCAGACAGATGTGCTAGGCTGTGCACATCAAAGCTTGCCTTTGACCTGCCACTCACACTACATCTCCACTCATCCCACTTCTTCCCAAGGCTTTCTGGCTCCCTGGTAGCTTTTCAATGGTAAATACATGACAAATTATATTTAAGTTTGGTGTAATTAGTTTCTTAGAAACTGCAGTGGGAAACATGAGCCTTTCTAGCTAAGCACTCCCAAAACCTAATTTTATGCAAAATCATAATGACTACACAGATGTGTACCTTTTAGTAAATGTGGAATTAACAAGCAATTTCATGATAACATTAATATATGCAATAATCTTCCAACCTAAATTGCAAAGGTCCTCTTGGAAGTCCATAGGTTCTATTGTGGTAGATACAGTGGACTCCAAGCTCTGATTACACTGGAAAGTATTGTCACAGGCCTAATTGGATAACAGAAATATTTTGTTTATTTTCTGTGTAGGTTTACATACTAGTAATTTGCAATCTTTTAAAGCAGATTACTCCATTCTACTGTGAAGTCATAAACTCCTCATGAAATTTTTAGGTTTTGTTTAACTGTGTGGTCCACTTTATAAGAAACTAAGAGGGTGATGTTACCTGGAAACATTTCAGTGCCTGAATTTGCATCTTCTAGGAAGCAAAAAATAGAAGATGAATGATGATATTGCAATCTTTTTACTTTTGCAATCCTTTATTTCTATACCATGAGGATGATCGTATATAGTCTAAGTAACATATTGACTCTTTGTGATCTAAAAAAATTAATAGTTACAAATATTCTTTGAAATATGGTAAGCAGTACATTTCCTACAGGAAATCCTGGAAAGATCAATCACCAGATATAATGTAATGCCATTTAAATTATCTTATACTCTGCTTTTTACTATTCTATTGCCTCCCGACAGGATTAAGGCAGCCCTCACATAATCCTTCACTGGGTATTTTGGTTACGTCTGTGATTGCATAGCCAACCATATCTCCGTCTCAGTTTATAGAGGAAGGATCATTTGGATCTGGTTCTGTGTGGGCTGGGGACTGGGGAAAAGGAAAAGAGTGGTTTCTAGGTCCTGTGTCCCTTTTGACTCTGAGCAGTCTTAGGGCAGAGTTGCTGTAGGTGGTGCTGACTGGTGCTGGTTTCATCTCCAGAGGAAGAAGCAAAGAGGGTGCCTGAGTGGCTGAAGGACATGCAGTGTCATCTCCAAGGGGCTACCACAGACAATGCACCCCAACTCTGTCAGCACTCGGGCCTGGGCCGTGCCTTGGAGGCATCCAAGGCTCCTCCTGATCCTGGATGGTTTTGAGCTGTCAGAGGCTTGGTTTTGGCATCAGTTTATACTCAAACACTGATGCTTCTGGGACAATGTTTTGCTTTCAGATTTTGACATATAAAGGAAAATATCCCCCACTTACATTGTGAGATGGAAAAAGGCCAACTGTTGCATTTTCTTGTTAGGTGAGCCTATAAAATTGATCCCTCCTGCTCAGTCTGCCTCTCTGTGCTAGCTCACAGTTCTAAAAAGTAAGGAATAGTCGGTAAATGACGGCTGTGAAAAAACGTTTTCAGCTATGTACATGCTACTGATTTTGAAATGCAGTTCTGTAACTTACTGAAATTGCTGCACATCCCTGGTTTACTTTGTGACAAGCCAAATGGGCTCCAGGACCCTCCCTTCACACCAGAGATATTTGCCAGAAACCAAACAGATGGTAAACTAGGAAGAAATGACCCTCAGCATTCTCATTAGAACAGTTGGGGAAATTTTAATAGGCCCCTGTTTGCCTTGTGCTGTATCTAATACCCTTTGAACTGCCACTTTTTTTTTTATCTCTTTTTTTTTCTTTGTTACAAGTCAACTACTGCCATGTATATTTTAATAGGGATTATCAAATACAATTTGCCCAGAAGATGTAACAGCCCTCCGCTGCTAATTAGCAAAGTTTAAATAGTCACTGAGTTCTGGAATAATTGGAAAGAAACAGTGATTTTTCTGCCAATGTATAATTACCAATTAACAGCAAGATAAAATATCTGTATAGCAGTCATATCTTGAAGAATTTGTTAACAGTCAATTAAATAGTCAGTTGGTGCCAAACTGACATTGGTCAAGAAAGTTTACATTTGAGTTTTAAGATACTTCCACTTACAAATGGTATGAAAGGAAATCATAATGATGATAAAACTTTCAAAGTCTCCATGTCATGATGTTTAATTACTACTTAATTGTCTTCATGGCCAAAAGTTGAGCATTTCTGCTAGTGATTGACTGTCATATGTGCCTTATGGAAAGGGGTTTAGCTTTATTAACACAACATTTATTCATTATCATGACAAAGGCAGTAATTACCCATGCTTGCCTGGCAAGGAACTGTCCCCCAGTATTTTAACTGCAGAGGAAGAAAATTCCCCACGTGTAGTTGGATATGGCAGACACCAGTGCCCCACCAATGCTCCACCAAGGCTGGAGGAACAAGCTAACTGGAGAGGAAGCCGACACAGAAAATACTTCAAGTGGCCTAGTTTTAGTCTAGTTTCACCCAGTCCAGTCACCCTGAACGCTTTCATCCTGTTCTCCAACTACTCTTGGACTTGTCAGGTTTGTCCACCTTCAGCCATGGCAGCAGCAGCAGCAGTTCTTGGACATCAAAATCCATTTTTGCCTAATCTGTTGAGAAGCTCTGAGTTAATCCACAGTTTATTTCAAATATCTTTGTAGCATTATGAAGATGACTTTAAAATACTTCAAGCTTTTAGCCTTTTAAATACACCTGTAGCTCCTGCTAGCATTTTTGTGGTGAAGGCTGAAAAGGAGAAAGGAACCTCTTTAGAGGTGTGGCATGTGTAAAATTGCTTGTATTTGTGAGCTCTGAATTTGTGGGTGCAGGTAAGTGTTTAATTCTGCAGGCAACACTTAAGGCTTTGCAGATGAGATCAGGGTGATGACTACACTGGAGACACAGAGGAGCATTTTCCATGTGCCAGTGCTTATAAAAGGGCCCCTGGAGTTTTTAAGCTAGAAAATGCCTTTAGAAATACTTTCACACAGCCAAAAACAGAGTGCTAATTGCAGTGTTGGGGCCAATTTTGGTCCAATTTAGCATGTACATTTATTCAGTACTGATTTTTTTTCAGATCTTAGATAAATCCATTTTTTTTCCACTCAGTGACCAAAAAATGGTACAGGGAAAAGCTAGAGTATAATTGAATTTTAATGTGATTTTTTCAATTGCATCCTGATTTTTTATAAAATGCATGTAGTTAAAATCTGATGTAAAAGTTTGTGATCTGGTCAGTGTTTTTGCTATACCTCATACCTCTGAGAATATTTCTGATTGTAATAAGGTAAGGATTTCATTCAAAATATATTAAGACATTAAATATTCATTGTGACAGGTTGGTGATTTTTATTTATACTAACATTTTTTGAAAGTAACTTGAAACACTTTTCGAACTGTGCAAATTGTAGGTCCCTTTAATAATGGAAAATAATATATAAGTAGGTACACACCTCCTCATCTATGTAGACATATGCATTTATTCCTCACTCTCCTTTTTTCATCCTAATTTCAAGTACAATCTTCAGCCAGTGCTCTTTGAGTGCTGTTAACAGACATATTCCAGATTTCCATTTTTTGTAAAAAAGCTGATGCCCACTGGAAAAGGATCTGCATGTGCTGGTCCACAGTCAGCTGACCACGACCAGTGTGTGCCCAGGTGGCCAGGAAGGCCAATGGCATCCTGGCTTGTACCTGCGATAGTGTGTTCAGCAGGACCAGGGCAGTGATTGTCCCCATGTACTCAGCACTGGTGAGGCCACACCTCAAACCCTGTGTTCAGTTTTGGGCCTCTCACTACAAGAAAGGCATTGAGGTGCTGGAGGGAGTCCAGAGAAGGGCAGTGAAACTGGTGGAGGGTCTGGAGCACAAGTCTGATGAGGAGCAGCTGAGGGAGCTGGGGGTGTTCAGCCTGGAGAAAAGGAGGCTCAGAGGTGTGACCTTATCACTCTCCTGGGAGGAGGTTGTGGTGAGGTGGGAGTCAGTCCCTTCCCCCAGGCAACAACTAACAGGAAAAGGAGAAACTGCTCCAAGTTGCACCAGGGGATCTTTAGACTGGGTATTAGGAAAAATTTCTTCACTGAAAGGGTGGTTAGGCATTGAAAAAGTATCCCCAGGGAAGTGGCGGAGTTACTATGCCTGGAAGTGTTCAAAAAATTATTAGATGTGTCACTTTGTGACATGGTTTAGTGGGCATGTTAGTATTTGGTTAAAAGTTTATTATTCTAAATCTTGCCTTAAGATCCATCTTCTGTGCTTTTTTAATGGGTAAATCACTCTTGTTTGCCTTTGATTAGAGAAATGTGTATGTATGATTCAATTCTCTTTTGTTACTGTTTTATTTTCTTAGCAATAACATTTGTCCTATTTGTTCACCAGCTAGACTGTGATCTCTAAAGCAAGGACTTTCTCCTTTATTCTGTACAGACATGCTGGAACAATACAGCCCAATCTTTACTGTTCATGACTGTTATTATGATACAGATAATAGTGCAGAAAAGTCAAGGAAAAATGAATTAAGCCTTCATTGATTGCACTAACAATAACAAAATACTTTCCTCACCAAAAGATGTTGTCATTGTGCTTTGAGAGCTACATTCAGCAAGACTGACAGGCTAGAGTTGCATGATAACTTGTAGTAACAGAGGGCTATCTTTAATAAAGTAGAGGGAAAAGGCCATCATCTAGAAATTTAGAGCCATCTTAAAATTGTGTTCTGTATGTGTGTATGCCTCAAGAATAGATCAAGCAATTGTTCCCTGCATGAACTGCATGAACTTCACACTGCCAGTGTTCCTGCCTGCATCATTTCTTGTCCAGAGCCTGGTTCTGTGATGCCTCATTGTCATGTGTTGTGCTGTGACAGTCAGTCAGAGCCCCTTCTTCTGACTTTCTGGTTGTGCCAGGCCTATTATTTTCCTTGCATTTCATGTTTGTCAGGATGTGATAGCACATTCAAGCAAAACTTACTGAGCTCTTGGACTTCACCAATTAAGATGCATTGAAGCCTGTTGCAAATGTGAATTGGTACTGGAAATTGTTTTTGTCATAATTTTGAAGACAAGTTTGTAAACTAATTTCTGGCATATTATGACAAACAAATGTCATCAGACTGCTTCCCCCATATCTGCCAATTTGCCACATTTTGAAGTAGAGTTGATTATATGTGGTGAAAAATCAGGCTTACAGGAAAATTGAGCCCTCTGTTAAATCCTGATCATCACCTGTCCTGCCAGCTGAATTCACTGTTTGCTTGTCTCTTGTCAGTGTTGTGACTGATAATCATTTGTGTGTTTTCAGAGATGGTTCACAAGAAAGATCTGTTCCAAAACCATGAAAAGGAATATCCCAATGTTCAAGAATATACCAGTGAAAGGTGATTGCTGTTTGTAGGGAGTAGTTGGTGGGGCTGCATCCTTTTTGGGTGCTAAAATAAGTGAACTAGAGAAGGAGGTTCCCAGGCTGATGCTGACAGGGGGAGCAGGGCCAGCTCCTCACTCTCCTGGGGCACAAGAAGGAAGGGCAGAGTGTCCCCATGCTGCTCCAGCTCAGCTGTCACCAACACTGCTGGCAGGTGGAGAGAAGGGATTCTGTTTTTGCATGGGCAAGGTCTTACGGCTTGTGCAAGAGCTAAAGGGGTATTTGCTGATTGCTGAGCTTAGAAAATATGGGATTAGTTTGAAGTGAAATTTGTAAAGTATCTAAAATGCACTTGTTTGTAAGTAAGCGTCACCTCACAGGAGCCTGTCAGTCCAGTCATTCTTGCTATAAAATCCCCAGGAAGAAAAAGTGCAGACTTTTTACATGAAGTCCTTACTCTTTGCAGTAGAGTTGTTCTGCAGTTCTGCTGTGCTGGATTTCATTACTGAATGAAATCCATAATTCCAGGGTGGTCATGTCAATCTGGGTGTGGCTTTGCACCTTACTTTTTAAAGTTCTTGAAAGAGAGGGAGAAAAAATGATGATTTTAAATTTCTTTAACAAAATATGTGTGTTAATACTTTAATAGTTCTTCTGCTGCTTGAGTTTCATTGGTTTTGGTGACATAGTAGACATAGTGCCATTTAAACACTGACTTTTGCTTCTGGAAAGAAAGAAAATATTTCTTTTAGGTCAAAACTATAACTTCAGGATATTAAAAACCTTAAGTGAGGATTTATTTAAATATATCAAATGAATCAATCTACTGTAGTTCTTGGCTCATTTCAACCTTAGGAAAAATAATGCAATTATTAAAATTGGTGCAGTTTGTAACCAAAGCAGTTGTATCTTCATAAGGCTTAGCTTGAGCTGTTTGAGTACTTGAAGGAAAACAATCTTTAAAAGAAATCCAGTAGATACACAAGTAGTCAATGCAGGAAAGTAAAGATATTTTGCAGCTGTGTGAGAAAGTTGGATTTTTTTTCCCAGATAGCATCAAATTAAATAGCTGAATGTTGAAAGATCTTGTGGTGTTTTGGGAAGATGTGACATTGTTCAAAGCACTTTCACTGAGATCTAGTTTATTTAAATAAAACTATTTAAATAATTACTTGACAAGGCTATTTTGGCAGTATTACAGCAAGTGATGAAACATTTTACATAGCAGTTTATTAATAAAGTCAGTATTTTTCTTCTCTATCACTCTGACATTTGCTATATGTCTGTTTCTGGATAAACTACTGACACAAATATTTTGTGACACTGGAGTCATACTCCAGTCATATGCCATCATAGTCACCTTGACAGTCTCTGACATGCTGGAAGGATGATGTAATTATTAGAAGGCTGAATCAATAAATGCTGACAGCATTAGCTCTTATGATGAAGAATATGAACATTAACAAAATCTAGATTTAAAAAAATCTTTAAGAACTGTTTCATCCTGGAAGTTTTAATTTTTAGAAGGATTAAGTTTAAATTTTTAATTTTGATATGCATAGTGAATTTCCTGAAATATACCATCTGCTTGCTCAGCACAAGCATACATTAAGCTTATCATTCTTTCCCTGTAACTGTAATTTTGCTATTTTAGATTCCATGATGAAGGTCTTGGTAGAGATTTCTCCTTGTAATCTACTGATTTAAATTTATCACTGAACATGTAATAACTAATATCACAGGCAGTAGTGACCACCCAGTAGTCATAATTCACTCAAACTGGCACCTCTGTGATAACCTTTGCTTAAGGAGGGCAAAGATGTAATGAACTCTTTAAAAAACCCTCAGTCATAATCTGCCAAAAATTCAACCAAATAAACTGGAATGTGCTTTAGCTGCAATTTTCCCTGAGACTATCAAAGAGATGTGTGCTAGCTTCTGATGAAAGTTTGGGCAAAGATTTAGCATGAATGTGGAATTCAGATTTGCTATGAAGAATTTATCAGATCTATGTGATAATGTAAAGGTCTTTTGCTTAACATGGGACAAATGTTTATTTGTTCTCCACTTAATTATGCTGAGTGGGATATGTAATAGTCAGTAACATTCTCTGTCCTGGAAACTTTTATGAGAAATTTAGTTGCTAATTTTTTTTGGTTTTGTTTTAAAACCAGGAAATTTTAGGGTTTTCTTCTGTGCTTTACTCGTAGTTGGATCTCCTCAGCCTGTTTCCATTAGGGACTTAATTTTTGCTGTGTATAGCTTGGGGACCTTGGCTGTCTGGCTCAGGCATTCACACACAACCATGCCTTCCAGTGCCCTGTTTTCCAAGGACTGATTGAAATGCAAGGTACTTCTGGAGATGCAATTTTATGATGCTCACTGCTGTTCACCCAGAGGAGTTTTGAAAGACATCCGTCATGTTCAGTTGTGGCAAGGTGTTGTGGTGAGCACTTTACACAAAAAAAAAACCAACCCTCTAGATTCAAGGAACTCTTAGGGTGAGACAGATTGGCTCATGGAGACTGAGGGACTTTGTAAACTAGAATATTGCACTACGTAGGATTTTGATTTAATAGCATATAGAGCACTTTAAATTTGATTGGGATGTTCCCTAGAAATCTAGCTTTTAAGGTCTAAGCTCTCATCATAAGAAGTATACAAAGTTTGTAAAAAGTCTGCAATAGTCCATGAGAAAAAAGCTGTCTACTTCAAGCATGTTATGAGAATACTAAAAGTTTAATACTAAGAATTTGGTGGCATAAGATCTCTGGCCCAAAGCAGAGGGCTTCCCTCTGGTAGATCTATGATCACAGAGTCATTGTATAATGGCCTGGTTTGGAAGGGACCCTAAAGATCCAACTGCTCCTGCCGTGGGCAGGGATACCTTCCACTTGACCTAATTGCTCAAAGCCCCATCCAGTCTGGCCACAGACATTTCCAGGGGTTGGGCAACTTGTTCCAGTGTCTCACCACTCTCACAGCAAAGAATTTCTTCCTAATGTCTAAACTAAACCTACCTCATGTTTGAAGAGACTCACCTTTGCCTTGGCACTACATGCTCTTGTAAAAATTTTCTCCCCATCTTTCTTGTAGGCTCCCTTCAGGTGTTGGAAGGCCTCCATAAGAACTCTCTGGAGCCTTCACTTCTCCAGGCTGAACAGCACCAATTCTCTCAGCTTAATTTCATAGGAGAAGTGCTCCAACCCTCTGAGCGTTATTTGTATCCCTCCTCAGGACTTGCTCCAACAGGTCCATGTCCTCCCTGTGCTGGGACCCCAGGGCTGGATGCAGCACTGCAGGTGGGATCTCACCAGAGCAAAGGGGCAAAATCCCCTCCCTTGCCTGCTNGCAGCACTGCAGGTGGGGTCTCAGCAGAGCAAAGGGGCAAAATCCCCTCCCTTGCCTGCTGCCCACACTGCTGGGGTGGCAGCCCAGGACATGTTTGCCTTTCTGGGCTGCAAGTGCACATTGCTGGTCATGTCCAGCTTTCATCCCTTCAGCCCCCCCAAGGGCTTCTTGGCAGGGCTGCTCTCCATCTGTTCATCTCCCAGCCTGTACCAATACTGGAGGTTGGTTAATTATTTTTAGTTAAATATCCAAAGCATAAACTTACAAACTGGTCAGAAGAAATGGACTATGGTGCTTGTCCTTTAGGTAAAATGCTACTAAAATGTTGGATAAGAGCCCTTCCTGCCCCTTCCCCACAGATGAGGTGAGGTCAGCCTACAGCTGGTTTGTTTTCTTTGGCGGGTGACACATGGAGATTTAAAGTCCTAAGGTGGACACATATCCCATGCCATGGGCTACCCGACCTCCAGGGCCTGTGAGGAGCCAAGACCCCTCACTCATGCACAGGAATGTCTGCATTGTCTGTGCCTGGGGCTGAGCCCCACCCTGGCTTTTCTCCTTCAGAGACTCAGAGTATTGTCTGCTTTTGGTAACAAACAGCTTCACAGTTCAGCTTTGGGAATAGCTAAAGTGCAATGCAGCTACAGTATCCTTTAAATATACCTTTGAAATTACATGGAACAACCTTTTTTTATTTAAAAAGTATTTGAGTGAAATTGTATTTAATGTCACCCTATTGGCATAGGGTGAGAAAAAGGACGAAAGGTTACTGTTAACACAATCTGGTTTTATGCTGGCTGTGGAATTTGTGCTGTTGCAAACCCTCTGAAGTACTTTCTAAAAAGCTGGTGTAGAAGAGTCTCACCAGGACAAGTGGCTTTTCATGCATTGTTTTATTGACTCGCATTGGATGGTTTCTCACATGTATTTAAAGGCTGAATTCCAGTCTCTAGGGAATGATTCAGAAAGCATTTAATTTTGAACTGAATTCATTTGCAATTTCCAACAGAGGCTTCTGCTGACCAGTTGTGAGAGGGTCTTAGTTCTTCAGCACTATCAATTGTAATCTTGTGGCATGCTTTATTTTGAGTCTCCTGTGCTTATACTAGGTCTTTTATTATAAATGAAATATAAATATCTTCAAAAGCAATGCCAATAATTTTCAAAATCCCACCCAGATATGAAAACATCTTTACAACTCACTCAAGTAGTGCTCATTTTTGTGAATCATAGTCTAATAAAAATAAGATCCTGTTTTGTGTTTATTTTCATTGTCTTTTTTAATTGGAAAAAATTTCCTCCTTGTTTTACTAGTAAAGGAAATGCATTATATTCCTACTACTTTGTCACAAACCCTCTCTCCCCCAAAACGTCTTGTATTTGCACCAGAGGAAAAAAAAACATGGACTCTGGAGTGGTTAAAAATAGGATATAGTCAAGTGGATATTTTCAGTGGAAAAAACTGCAGATATGGTTTGATAGGTTACATAAACCATATAAACAAGAAACCTTGGTCATATGAATAATAATTATTATTATTGACATATTATATTATTGTTTTTTCTATTAAATTAAAACTGAATTCATTAAACTTAACAATTCCAAACATGAGGGAACTTGCACTTTAAATCCCCATCCATCTGCTTTGCAGTTTGTTTCTTTGTTTGGTTTTGGTGTTTTTTTAATGCAGTCCTACTGCTTTCAGAATAACAAAGTGAGAAGCTGTCAATCTAATTAGAGCAGGCATTCAAGAAGTAGTAGGAAGATATAAGTAGTTTAAAAATTATTCTAATACAAGGGAAAATAGCTTAGAGTCTTCATAAGAAGATTTTGTATTTTTGTGCCCTGAAGGCACATAATAAAACTGAAGGGTTTCAGGAAACCAGTGTAATGAAATGACCTTTTATGATAAACAGGAGTTTGGAAAACAATGCATGGCCATACCACAGCTAAATTGCTATTAAAGCACTGCTTCATCACCCCACATGCAACAAGAAAGGTACTTGCAGCAGGAGTTGATTAAGCAAGGCAGACAACATTAAGCTGAACCACTATTAGTCAATGCTAACCTGACCTTGTGGCTGAAGCCATGCTTCCTACTCACATAAAGTACAAGAGAAACAGTGAATATTCTTTTTATATCCAGGTAATTCTTATTTTTGGCAGCATGATCTAAATACTGCATTTTTGTATATGAACCTTGGTACAACTCTGCTTAACCATGGCATTTTCAGTGTAATTTGAGCTTTGCTTTGGAAAAAAATAAGTCAGTTTTTAAAAGTAGATTTCTGACATTAACAGAAAACTTGGAAACAGGGCTGCTTGTATGTTGACATAATTTTCTATTTTTTAAGAGAAGGCAAATTATTAAAATAAACTCAGGGCTTGGTCACAATTTAAGCATGATATTGGTTTCAGCAAGCCCTGCAGTTTGGGGTGGTTTGGCCATTTTGGCACATGATCCCTGTGGTGCCAGGGAACCATCCCCAGGAGGAATCCTTTCAGTTTGATTTTGATCCCTAGTGCTGCAGGAGCTGTGACAATGAGGCTGTTGCTTGAATATGTGTGGATTTAAGCTCCATCTTAAAGCTGGTTACAGTTGTTTATCTCCTAAATTCCTATTGCAAAATTGTTTCAATGCTTCATTTGCCTAGTGATTAAAAAGGATCTAAATTAGAGTAAATTTATTCAAGTCCAGTTTCAACCTTTTGTTCTTATATTATGGTTGTCTTTTGGCTTAAACAGCTCCTTTACAACCCTGTGATATTTAGTGATAGCAGTCATCCTCTCGCTAAACAAGCTCTTTCTGTCTCCTTTTGTGACATATTTTACATTCTTCTCATCATCCTAGTAGTCCTTCTCTGCAGCTGCTCCAGCCTAAGTTAATCTTTTTTGAACACAAGCGTTCATAATTACACACAATAATTGAAGTGATGTCTTAGCAGTACTTTACCAGCACCGTACTAATACTTCCCCCATCGTTACTAGAAATAATTGAGCTGATGAATTCTAGGGCAGTGTTTGTCTTTTTTCACACTGGTAGCTTATTGTCAAACAGTGATTGACTAATGTGAACTGAGCTTTCTCCTCCTCAGTAATTTCTAGCTTATAGCTGAAAGTATTCTTGTCATTATCTGAAGTGCATGACCTTACATGTTTTACAAGAAGTAAAGAATCCACTTTGTGTATTTCTTTTCCCAGTTATTAATCATTCTCTGTTTAAAAATATGCCCAATTTCTAATTTTAATGTTTCTCCTTTGAACCTCCAGGAGCTGTTTCTTGCTGTGTCTTTAGCAGTGTATATAAAAATCCGTTATTAGGGGATATTTTCTTTATGTTAGGTTAACTTATCTACTGAAATCAAATAACTTTTAAATTTTGAGAAATAATTTAGAACCTATAGATACTGAACACTGAGTTTTTGGTGTAAGGAATAATTTTTATATCTAAGCAGAAGATATAAGGCAGATTAGCTTTTTTTCCCCAGACTCTGGCAATCTTCAGCTTCCTTCTAAAATTGTGAACTGCAGCAATATGTGTTCTTGTAGCCTCTGTTCATAGAATCATTGAATGGTTTGGACTGGGAGCGACCTTAAAGATCAGCTGGTTCCAAACCTCTGCCACGGGCAGGGACACCTTCCACTAGACAAGGTTGTTCAAAGCTCATCCATGGCCTTGAACACTTTGAGGGATGGGGCAACCCCAGCTTCTCTGTACAACCTGTTTAGTTCCTCATCACGCTTCCAGCAAAAATTTTCTTCCTAATAGCTAATCGAAACCTACTCTCTTTCTGTTTGATGCCATTCCCCCATGGCCCATCACTGCATGTCCTGGTGAAAAAAAATCCTCTCCATCTCTCTGTATGCCCCTGTAGGGTTTTGGAAGGCCACTATAAGGTCTCCCTGGAGCCTCTTCTCTAGGCTGAACAGTTCTTATTTCATGCCTCTAATTAATCATTTTTGTGGCACTCCTCTGGACTCACTCCAGCAGGTCCATGTTCTACTTTTGTTGTGAGCCCCAGATCTGGATGCAGCATGGCAGGTGGGGTCTCACCAGAGGGGCACAATCCCTCCCTTGATGTGCTGCCCACATTCCTTTTGATGCAGCCCAGGATATGTTTGGCTTTCTGGGCTGCAAGTGCACATTTCTGGGTCATCTTCAGCCTCTCATGCAGCAGCAGCCCCAAGTCTTTCTCCTCAGGGCTGCTCTCAATCCACTCTGCCCAGCCTGTGTTTGTGCTTGGAATTGTTCTGATGCTGATGCAGGACCTTGCACTTGTTCTTGTTGAACTTCATGAGCAACTTCATCCTCTAGTTTCCTTAGGACCCCTGGAGGCATTTCATCAGATCCCAGAGACTTGTGCACTTCCAGGTTCCCCAGAGGATCTCTAACCTTACTTTCTCCTGCAGCAGGTGGTTCTTTGTTCTGCCAATTCCTGACTTTGCCTTCTGCCACTTAGAGCACTTGCTAGTGAAGACCAAAGCTGTGGCACCAGGTATGGCCTTAGGTGAAGTCTCTTCTTCCTGCCGGTCCTTGCTCTTGCACCATCCCTTGTTCCTACAGGACTTGGGGAGGAGGGATTATTTTCTGTTTTTAAGGCTGGCTTAGTTTACCAGATACTCTCTTTACCATGTTACTCTCTTTTCCATGTGACTAACCTAAATGCCAATTTGTTCCCACCTGGCCAATGTTCATATTATTAAAAAGTGTCACAGCTGGTGATTTCAGATCTTCCAGATTTCTGATGAAAATGCTGACTTAACATTTCATGACAATATTAATGAAAGTGCTATTTAGTGATGATTTATAAGGGACAGCTGGCCTAAGTGATTCAAGTGCTTAATGCCATAAATGCATGTTTTGTTATTGTTTGGGACCACGTTTGAATATAGGGATATTGTATTTTTAATTGAATTGCCTCAGGAAAGACTAAAAGTGGTATTCTGAAACTAAATGAATCAAAGTTGGAAATTAAAATTAAAGTTTCAGAATATTCTGGATACAAAAGTATTATTTCAGTGAAAACAGATGCTATTATTTTTGTGCTCTGCTAATTAACAATGGAGAATAGTAATTATTATGTGAAAGTCCATCAGTTAAACAAGAATTCATTTGATTAACACTTGCAGAATAATACATGTTAGTCAAATACTGTTTTCCTCTGAGATCCCATTAAAAACTTGATCAAAGTTTAATTACAACATAGGCCAGTTATGTTTAGATGACACTGAAAACAACAAGCCCTTCAAATAATGGGGATGACCCAAAGCAAGTCAACAATTGTCATGAGCCAAATTGGAATTCTGCAGATTTCAGCCAAATGGCTGAACAGCACAGGGAAAGGTGCTCTTTTGGTGGCAGCACATTGTAATGAAATTACATTTTTCATTCTTTGTGGTTCATTTTTATTTCCAGAAGTCACCTGAGGATTTGAAAGGTTCGTGCAGCAGCTCTTGGATTTTGTGAGCATATCATTCTGAGAAAATTGATGACAGAAAAAACTCTGACCAATATATGCTGGATTTTGTGAACCCTGATGGTTTGCCTTGGAATTAGCTGTTTGATATTTACTTAGCTCCAATTTTTCTCAAGAGGGAAGAAGAAGATGGCTCTGTTCTGCAGTTCTGTCAGAAGAACTGTCATTTGAGAGCTACTTGAGGAAAGAGATGGAAAGGATGGGTTGCAGAGAAAATCCAAACAGGGGTATTTGATGTCTACACTGTGGAAGCAGAGTAGAAAGAATGGGATGGTGGGGAGGTTGAGGGAAGGATGTTTGCTGAAGCAATGGGAGTGAGGGAGAAGTAAGGATGAGACCAGACTAATTACCTGTTCAAATGAAGATTGATTAAATCAAAGTGTGAAAAATTAAACCAATAACCCAGATGTTGAGTTTGATTTTGAGTTTTTACAAATGCATATAAAGTTTGTAAGTCAGCCTTCAAATCACAGTCAACACTCCTGGAATGTACTGCAATATGTGGCATAGCTGCATTTTTTAGTTGAATGTAACACAATCCATTGGTGGCCCTTCAGAAAGGAGTGAAGAATAGGATGTTCTTGCTTTGAGTAGTTATAAGGAAGAACTGCATGACCACACACATTAGAGCTCAGTAAAGCTCCATGGGAAAAGCATTAAGCCTCAAAGCAAAAGTACAGCTATTCCTGCTTAGACTATCTGACCAAAGAAAAGGCTTTCCTTCAGGAAATATCCTCCAGACAGAAGTCTCAGAAGCTCTAAAATAAGATTTTCTATGATATACTGGATTTTGGATGTATTTTATGCACAAAAAATAAGTACTGATGGAACAACAGGAGCTCCAGGAAGGAAGCTGTGATCAAACTGGTATATTCTCTAGCAGAGATCCAATTCTAACAGGATCAAGATATCTGATACTGTACTAGCTGATTCATTTTTCCTGTAAGAAGACCTGTACTGATATGGAGCACACTAATATCTACAACCATGCCTGTACAGATGTAGTCATTTAGCTATTACTTTCTTGTCCAAATGCTCTGAGACATTTAAGGCTCAGCTTTGAATATAGCCATACATTCATTTTTTAGTAATAAAACATCACATTAAAATGATCCTATTCAGCAGTAAAGATTTGTCTTGAAGGTTATTTTCAAATTTTCTGTACTAATATAGCATCTTTTGTTACCTTCATGATTTCAAAGCACGCCAGAGAGCACCAAAACCAACCTGCCTCACCCACTACTGTTCAGAGATCTATCATGGCCTCTCTTCAATTCAGCCTTTTTGTTATTAATGTTCTTCTTTGACCAATTTTTCAGTAAATCTTATTTTTTTCCCACTTTGAAAGTAAATTGAATTTACTGATGTAGCTATCCCTAATGGCATGTTTCTCCTGAAGTAATCCACACATTACATGTCTTTGAAAATTGCTATTTACAGAGTGAGTAGAATTAGTTATAAAAAGATTTAAAAATTCTGAATGCCACATCTGCAGTGAATATTGGGAATTTGTTTCAGCTCACAGACTGTTATCTCTACCAAGAGTCCTTTTCTTGATAGTATAATAAAAGGTGCCTGCTAGCAAGAAAAAGATTTCTTTCCTTCATTTTCTTGGAAATAGTTGTATTGTAGGGCTATGGGGATCACAATCTTTTTGCTGCATATATTAAGTTTTTGCTCTCTGTAATCCTCATTAGCAAGGAATCCTTGAAAACTCAATGGGATGTTAAGTTATGGGTAGCTTTCTGTGGAGCCCATCACAAGCACCCATCTCTCTGTGTTGTTTAGAAAAGGACTGTAATCATTTGCTGGGTGAGGACTGCCTCATTATGCATCTAAAGTTCAAGTGGTCTGGACCCTTCCTGTGGGAGTTATTAGGGGCTCAAGTGTTTACTCAGTTTTTAATATAATTTTTGCAATTTTATATATTCTTATCAGTAGCTGATGTAAACTGAAATTAGCTGAAGGCTAATTTGGAGCTGCTCACAGGAATCTAATTATTCAGAAAAGTGATTTCAGCATAACCAAACATAACTATCTTAAGATAGCCAGTTCAAGTGGCATAAGTTCTTGGTATGGGTTGGACAGATCTGTGCTTATGTCATGCAGTCTGAGGGTCTGTGTATTTGTGTGTGATAAAATGCTTTATTTCTTTAATTTGTTATTTTAAAGGCTTCTTAAATGCATCATTTAAGAATGAACAAAGCAAAAAGAAGCATTCAAAAGCCAGAAGACCATATATATTGCATGTTTTTGGTTTTTCCATCACCTCTATATCTCTATGGCTATCTATTTGAAGCTTAGATGTCATTTCCAAAGAGCTATCTGTACTTCCGACTACAGTGCACAGACCTCTGTAAGGAATAATAAAACTGTATATATCACCCACTCCAGAAAAATAGTACACCCTTATACACAGTATGGGCAGCCCATATTGTGTATATGGAACTTCTGACATATTGTCAGGACAACCTGCAGCTCCAGTTGTGCAGTGCTCATATTTCAAAACATTTAAATGAAAAATAGGTGGAAAACTAATTATGGAAGTTATTTCAAAGTGAAATATGGTGATTTGTTGGGATAAATTTCAAAATAAAGACCAGGCAGTGTTAGAAGTGTGGAGTACATAAATTCATTACAGCCACAATTAGTGATCATAAATGTTCTACTACGAATAATTTTTGGGGAAGCAGACACAGGCATTCCCCATTCCTCCATGTCTTTGTGAACTTGTAGACATGGAGCTTTTTCCTCAGTTGGCCACCATGGTGCTGTCTTCAGCCTCCCTCTGGAATAGCTCTGTCACCCTTTGGATTCTCTTCTATGGCATGGCTTCAATCTACCCAAGAAGCAGTTTAAGCAATGCAATATCCTTCCTCAAAGATGATTTGGACACTGCACTAAATAATGCTCTGTTAGTCAGCTTTAGGAGGCCACATTCTTCCAGATCAAACTATTTGGCGTATTTGGTCCATAGTTGTAGATCAATTGGAAACTCCCTAGTTTATGCAGATTTGGTAAGCATTTATTTACCAGAAATATCCTTTTATATACTATTTTATCAATGAGCAACAGGGTCCAGAAGCACTATCTCCATTCATAAATCAATAGATGCCTTCCAGGAAAATGAGTGCCAGGTTAGAGAACAAGGACATGTGGAGAAGGACTAATATTTGTGAGAGCTGATATTACAGTGTGCAACAGCAAAGTTACAATTGCAGAGTATCTGGAAGTCCCAGAAGAAAACCCCTCAATTAATGTGTGTTGTAGGGCTGAGATTATTGTAAATTAGGAAACCTTCTCATTTTCCAAAATGCTAATCTGCCTTGAACAAGAAAAAATGTATTTGAGACCTTGAGAGGTAAAATTAAATTCCTCCCTGAGTGAAACACTCTTTTTTTCATTGCAAAACAATAATGAAGGAGAGAACTTCCCAGTAGAGCTGCAGGTCTTCAAGGTATTTTTCTTTTTATGGGCAGATTAGCACGTCAAAAAGCAGAGCCATGTTTCATCTTTACATTTTTAGCCTTCTCTTTATACATTAATGGGACTGCAGCTCTCTAGTTAAGTCCCTTGGGTGTTACTTTGACTTAGCATATTTTTTAAATGCTTTTTAAATCCACAGTAAAATCTTGGAACATTTATCCTACTACAGCCACAGTGGGGGGCATCAACTGTGAGAGGTGAGCTTTCAGCTGCGTTCATTCATGGAACTTAAACAAGCAAGGTTTAAGATTAAATTCAAGCATCTAGCTGATGCAGTAGGAACACCCGGGATGCTCTGCTCACACTCACACCCCACATCTGGAGTCCAAATATTTTTTCCATTCCCATCCCAAATTCTAAAATGCAAACTCAGATCTTACACTTGATCTTTAATTTGGTGGTGTCCTCATATTTCCATAGGTCTGGATAAAGCTTTCTTCTTTTCAGCAAAACCATGAGTTGATTTGGAAGTCATGTAGTAGAGGGCTCCTGCACCCTATTTCTGTAACACACTTAATTTTTATGCACATTGTTACATTGGCTGCTATCACATGAACCTTGATTAGCTCCAGATGTGAATATTGTATTCTGTTTTAATTTTGTTTTCCATTAAGAGCATAGAACCCCAAGCACAGCAGGGGCTGCAGCTCCAGCAGGTGTGTGGAGCAGTGTGTGCCATTCTGGGGGCACAGCCCTGCCTCTGCGCCAACCCAACACCAGCTTCATGGCAGCACCCCCAGGAATAAATTTTAAGATCCTATATTGAACACGAAATGACTGCAGGAGATCAGCACTTACCACTTAGTTATAAAGTGCTCTTCTGAGGACTCAGACTTCAGTCTTCAGAACTGCAGTCTTTTTTCCCAGGGGTTTGGGTTAACATTGACTGATAGTTTATAAGGGGGTTACTGTTCTTGGTAGCTTGTTTTTATTTGCCTTTCTTTTATCTGATCTGGAAGTGCTTTTGCATGTTGAACATTGATGATGTTTTGTCTAGAAGTAAGTTTCAGGCAAAGGAATGAAATGCAGCATTTCTTTCTTTGCATTCTTGTGACTCTTGGCTGACTGTATGTGTTGTCAGACAGAAACAAAACCGCAGCGATACAATTTTCTGTCTATGACATGTATGTCTTAATATATGCCATATGGCAGGGGGCAATGTATCTGATTTTTTTTCAGGGGCATTTTTTTTGTCACTAGAGTAATAGCAGTAATGTGGGAATGAATTAGTAAAATAATTTACTGTCCTTCTCAGCTTGTTAGCTGTGATTATTTTTGCTTCTTTTGGTGTGCAAAGCTTTCTATTTAGGTTTCGTTTCCTGAAAATTTTTGCTGTTGTTCATGTTTGTTAGCTTGCAATACATTTTTTGAGAAGTTTTCTTCTTGTGGGTGCCATTCTGCCTTCAGTAGGCAGAAATTCAGCCGGCTAACTATGTTGCCCTTCACTTTGTAATAGTCTCAACATTGTGATCCATTGCTGACCAGTGAGGGAGAGGCATTATGCCTCTGCAAAGAATTGGATCATTGCACTATTTAAGATAAACCAGGAAGCAAAGTAAAATACTGCACATTTTTCAAGAGAAAGGGAACAACTGCCAGATTTGCTGTTTTGTCCTGCAAATTGTAAAAAGAGGTGTTAAAGATGCATAGAGAATTAAAGTAACTTTTTGTGTTTGTAGAAAATGAATTTTTCTTTTTTTCTTTCCTTTTTTTTTCTTTTTATATTTATGAATTCTGAGGAATTTGTAGCAAACCAGCACTACTGTGTCTTTGGTGTCAGCTGCTGAAAAAAGGAAAACATCTTGACTGTTGATCACAGTGTTAGAGATACTGTGAGTACAAATGACACATGTTAGTGGTTGGTCATGTATAAATCTATGAAGATAAAACCAGTCTGTCATTACCTCAGCTGGCTTTTCCCTCACAGATGCATCTTTCCTGCCTGTGTGCCATCTTTCCAGAGCAAATAGGCTTTTGTGAGGCTCAGCTGTCCCAAAAGTCTCAGAGAGACTGTGGGACTGGATGTGCCACAGGTCAATTCAGTGTCCCAGCAAGGGCACCTGGGGGTGTAGGAGACCTTGCATAGGTCACCCCAGTGTAGGTATTGCTGAGGCTGCTGTAAGCCCAGCTGTGGGAAGGGGGATCATGAGACCTGGAGCACCTCCAAGACTGCTTTTCTGAATGGAAAGTGCCTCTTGTCTCCAACTCTGTGGAGATGTTGCAGTTGATGCTGGTGAGGGACAAACCATGGTTTCTGTACATGTTGTAGTTTTACCCCAGACTCCATCTACAGTGAGCCACTTGCTCACTTTCCAACTCCATCCCCACTCCAAGGGATGGGGAAGAGAATCAGTAAAAGGCAAAACTCATGGGTTGAGATCAGAACAGTATAATAATTGAAATAAAGTAAAATATAGTTATAATGAAAACGGGAGAGAGGAATAAAACCCAAGGGGAAAATACCAAATAGTGCCCTCGCCACTCGCTGGTCAATGCCCCTCCCATCCCTGAGCCGAAATTGGCAACTTCTGGCCAAATCCCCCCAGTTTATAGACTGGGCATGACATCTTGTGGTATGGATGTCACACATCTTTTGTGCAGTTCAGGTCAGATGTCCTGGCCATGGCCCTCCTGGTTTCTTGTGCACCTGCTCCCTGGCAGAGTATGAGACACTGAAAAGTCCTTGACTTAGGCATCAGCACTACTGAGCAACAACTAAACCATCAGTGTGTTATCAACATTATTCTCATACTAAATCCCAAACACAGTACCAGGAAGAAAACCAACTCTGTCCCAGCTAACCCAGACAACAGAACATGGTTTTAAGTTGACTTTCAGATCATCTGAGATAAGGAATTGGGGGATAAAACAGGATAACTTCCATAACAACATCACTCCAAAACAGGAAGAGATGTCTGCAAATGATAAATACTCCATCTGGAAAGATTTATATGGAAGTCCCTCTGGTTTCATTATGTAGTTATCGTTATTGATTGGTTTGACTGACTTAATTTGCCTTGGAGGAAACTCTCAATTTTAAAGCATCAGAGTTCACCAGTAATGTTGATAACAGAGATATAAGGAGTGATTAGGGGCAGTGCAAGTGCAGCCAGGATAGGAGGTGCTGAGTGAGTCCTGTAGTGACTGAGGCAGTGACAGCAATGCAAGCAAATGCAAAACACGGCTGCGGGCAAAGGATCAAAATAGAGGAAATGCGTTACAAGGCAGGCTGCTGCCAGAAAACATTGAGTTCATTTAAAATAAATTAAAGAGAGACTTAGGCTTTTGTAGGTAAAGCCACTATTCTAATTAGTCATGCTAGGCTATGGAAGAGCAAACAGGATACCAGGCGGTGTTACCAGCAATCATATAGACAAGAAGGGATGTTTTCACTGCAAACCACTCAGACCAGCTCAGCTGAGTCTGGGGTGAAGACTGGTTTATTTTAAAAAAAACCAAATTTAGTACTTTATAGATGCTTTATAGATCCAATCAGGATGCGTGTGTTTATGGATGAGTGTTGGGCAGTTACATTTTTACTGAGCTGTATAGTGATTTTCTCATTATCGCACAGCAGTGTTTCATTTGATGTTCCTTGCTCTGGTCAGCAGGGAGGTTTGGTTGGTTCATGGCTGTTGTCAGTTGGATGATGTTGTCAGTTATGACTGCTGGTTCACAGTTTCACCTCTACTAAAGCAAATTCAGGGCAATTCCAGGGACTCCAGTGCTCCTTTGGTGAATTGTTGCTGCTGTGAGGAGAAGAATGTGGTTACTGCTGGCTCTGACAATGAGTCTGGTGGGAGCAGATGTCTGGTGTGATAACAAGGTGTCCCTTTGTCACATTTGTCACTGGTATAAGCCCTAGCAAGCAGCGTGTCTGATGTTTGGCTCATGAGACAAAGATTTACGTTTGCAAAGTGGAAAGATTCAGAACAATGCAATATCTTTTGGAAGTTGTATGAGAGCTGCTTATATGGATGAGGCACCAGTCAAATACAGTAACAATTAAAAAAAAAAAGTGGATGCAAACCAGGGATAGTTGCTTTCCTTCAACAGAGTAAACTGGAATTTCGTGCTAAAATAGAAACTTTGAAATCTCGGGTTTGATTTCTCACCCGAGATTCAGGTTGTTAAAAGTCCTTGGCCCTCTAAAAGTCCTGAGCTGTGTCGCAAGAAAGAAGTGGAGTCTTCAAGGCCTTGTTTTCAAGTCTCTCGTGTTTTTTATTATTTGGTATCTCAGAATTTTCTCCGCACCCAACCGAGATCCAAACAGCGGCTGGGACACAAGGTGACTGCCCGCTGATGGGGCGTTGCTTTGCTCTGATACAGATAATTACATGTGTATTATTTACAATTTCGTGCCAATGCCTAATACCTATACTAGAAGGGTTATTTCTACTTTGACCCAATCCCCTTAAACTACTTGGTGTCATCATCACATCAGAAGATGGAGGCCAAGGGAGAAGAAGAACCCAGGGCACCGCCCTAAATCCTCCATCTTGTCCCCCGCTCACCTCCATTCTAAGAACCCCAAAACTACAAAATTTTTCACCTTGTGCTGTGCTAAACTACTGTTTTCACACCTTTGTGGTTTGTAATACCTCTCTCAGTGTTGGAAGCCTCTCCTATGGACTAAAATCAAAGCCAGTGTCTTCCTGGGCTCTGTGCCAAGGTCTCCAACCTCCCTGGACCAGCTCCACACCCCCCTGTCCAGGGTTCAAGCTTCCTTCCTCTGATCCCAGGTCATCCAAAGGGATGCCCTGGACTCTGACAGTGAAAAGTACAGAATGAAGGTATTGGCCTAACAGGTCTATAAAGAAATGTATATAAGTTACTATTTAAAAACATGCTGGACCTATGAAGAAAACATTTAAAATAGATTTTGGCTCAAGCATTTGGAAATAGATTTTTTTCCTCTTCTATATTTCAGCAACACAGTAACTTATTAGCATTTTCTGTTTATATTACTGCTGGTCTCTGTTTACTATTACTAAATCTACTTACCTTGGAGCACTTAGTGCTGTGTTGGTCTCTATGGAGCACTTAGATTTCAGAAGTAAATTATCTTCTCATCCCTTCTGACAATGGCATGAAGCCACCAACACACTGCAGACCAGGGTCTCACCACCCCATTCCCCTGACTTCTGGAACCACATCCCACATTACACAAGGGACTCATTCAGTGTGCTGTGAATTATGCTATAGAAAGGGGATATTCTCTTCCCCATGCTCCACAATTGCCATAAGTGTAGCTCCTATTGGGTTTAATGAGACTGGTACTTATAAATCCCTGACATGAAATTATAACCCTAAGTGACTTCTAACAAGAGGCTGCTCAAAAGTTTTGATTAACAATCCCTTTAAATAAGAACATTAAGAGGGAGATTAAGCAAAGATATATCATCTCTTTCAGAGCAAATTTAAAAAAATCTGTTTATTAGTGGTTCATTCCTGCAAACCTGTGTTTCTAGTGAAGGGCTTGCTTCAGTAAATATTCACAAATGTGGGGATAAAGCGCTTCTCTTGGAAGCACCTAAAAGCCCTAAACTGAACTGTTAAATCCCTGAATCTGCACTTGTGAATGTAATTCAAATGTGAATTTGCAATTAATTATTATTTTCTGAACTATAAAGAAAATTATTTAAATTTCACATATGGGGAAAAAGGTTATAAATCCCATGCTTCTTATCTCAAGTGTGAGACACTCAGCACAGTGGTGCCCTCTGAAGAATCAGGTTGCTGTGGTCAGGCTCTGGCTGTCTCCTGACCACAGAAGGACTTGTGAATTTTAGTGACAGACTTTATTAGGCTGTTACACACGTGTCTGTTCCTTTCCTAGTGTTCTGAATAACATGTGGATGGTATTTTGCCCCAGCATTGCAGATAGTAAAAGGATTTATTATTTAATAGTGAAGCAATAGAAATAATAATAATAATGAAACAAACACCTGGCTTCAAGAAAGATAAAGGTAATATATTGCTGGGTGGGAGAATGTATCTGTCGGTTGCTGGTCTTTTCTTTCTTCATACTGTTTAATAATTTATCAAACCATCCTGACCCTTAATTGATCACAAGGCCTACCAAGTGCTTTAGCAGTCTGTTACACTCTGTCAAATGAGATGTGTTTTTTCCTGTGAAGCAGAACAAAGTCACCCCCCCAAAATCAATTGGCAACAGGGAATTTCAGCTGGGTGGGTGCAGCTCACTTAGGGCCATATTCTGCACTTTTAGTCCAGCTGGAAGGAACTTACATCTATAATTTAGAAACCTTTAGCTGGCTACTTGCTTGGGTAGAAACTGCATGAGCTCAAAACTGTACATTTGTTTCATGCTTTAGAAATTATACTTAGCAACTCCACATATTTCTTTATTCTCAATGTTCCCTTTTAACATGGATTATTGATGTTTTCCTTAAACATATTTGGGATTTTTTTTTTTTTTAATGACAAAACCCACTAAAACCAGGAAGCAATTTGATTTTCTTCCCATCACTAGTTCTAAAATTTTAAGACTTACATTGCAGGGTCCTGAAAGGAGTTCATAACTGTTTAAGGACGTTGCTCAAATATTCTTCCAATAACTAAAACTATGGCATTATTTCATTCTCTGTAGCATTCAGGGAAAATATATATGTCATTTTTACACATGTTTACAGGTAAGGCTCAAAAAGGTCCTTTAAACATCCGAGTATACACAGGACAAAGGGAGGTTCCTACCTCTGAAAATGTGGTCTGAAAGCTGCAGCTTTAGCAGCTGTAAATAGGACTTTATGTCTATATACATTCAGATTTTGTCCTAAAATGTTCCTTAAGGTCTCCACTCGGCTTTCTGTGAGTTCAGATCCTGCCAGCCACCAGTCCAGTTGTGCTGCTGCCTCTGCTGCACCTCAGATAATGTGGAGAGGCTTCCCCTGAACTTTCAGGAGGACCTTGGTTCTGCAGCAGTCCTGGAGACCTGTTCTACAGGGATTTTACTGAGAAACCAGGCTCCTTGTTAGTAGCCACAAAATTTTCACTTGTGCCAGCACTCCTGCATCTGAGGGGTGTGGCCTTCCATGTGACAGCAGAGTGGGGACAGTTCTCTGTATAACTGATCTTCAGTTTCATAAAGAGGATGTGCTTCTGGAAAGTAGAGACTGTGGGTGTAAGCTCCCTGCCAAAGTGATTAATTGATAATAATAATTTAAAAATGGCTACCAGCATCTTTCCATTTTGAAAAAAAAAATTAATCATCCTACTTTTCACCTCAGAACAAGTTCCTAGTGCTGCATGGGGAAAACAACTATCAAGCCCTGGTTTGGCCACTTCAGCATGGGATTCAGCACAGAAGGTGTTTTCAGGCACAGTCACTTTTCCATCACTCTCTGCTTTGTAACACCAGACAGAACTGTGCTTACCTTGTGGATTTATGGATCACCCTTTGAGATGCTAGAGCCTGGATGGAGAATGTAGGCCTCCAGCTCTGTTTCCCAAGGGAAAAGATGGTTCCTAGGAATAGGTATTTTATTTGTACATAACGCAAAATCTAATTTGAAAATTTCTCTTTCTGACTCAAATGTATTATCTCCTAATCAGGAATTATTGCTTTCTCAAAGATGCCAGAGTTATTTTGTTACTTAGAGCTTTTTCTTCTTGGAATTTCATCAATATTTTATGTTTGGCATTTTGCTGTCACTTACACGTATCTTTGAAAATGGAAACATGTAGAAGATAATCAGTTTAGAAGCAGCAAAGCCAAAATGTGGTCATTCATTTTACACCTGTAATTAACATTCACCTCTTTCATTTAATATCACACTCAATTCATGTAATAAATAGGAAATGGTATGCTGCCTGCCATCTGGTTCATCACTGGAAATTCTGTTGAGCCTTCACTTTAATGAAGGGTTTACTAAGGATCTTGACATGCAGATGAGCTCCTTGTATGAAGTTTTGGTTTAGAAAACTGTTTTCTAAGGAGGATATGTCATGTTGTAATACAGAACATTATGCAATTACATAACAGAGGGTGAAAGTCAGACCTATTGCAGATCCATGTTTCTCAGACTTACAAAGCAGAGAATGATGTGACTCTTTCCTGCATATATCTGTACCATTAGGTGCTTCCCAAGCTCTATCAGTAGAAAAGTCTTCCAGGGGCCCAGATGGGAGAATGGCTGCTGTAATCAATGGTTCTCCCTTTTGGAGAAGCTACACCACAAGGTGAAAATAATGATGAGTTCAGGATCAACACCTGAATTTGGATATTTGTGGACCACCATTTTCACATCTCGCTCACCTTTGTGTATGCCGTCTTATAAAAGAAGCAAATTATTTCCCTGCATTAGCAGTTACAGCCATACTAGTGGTTCTGATTATCAATAAAATAATTTTTAACATTTAAAGATTGAAGTTATGTATTTATCTGACTTTACCTAAGCTTTTCCTTCCAATATTTTTCTGAATCCCTGCATTTCTTGTATTAATTTTATTCCTTGAAATCTACCTCTTCACACAGAAGTTCTTTGATTCAGTGACTATAGATAGTGTATTGAATAGAGCTAAGTACATTTTTTTAAAGTTTACACAATAAAAACAGCTGCGGAGTTCCCTCTTGAGAGGGACTGAGAATGTTTAGTTCCTCTCCTAGCAGTGCTGTTGGCAGGTACAAAGCATGTCTGGGATTTGAATGGTTATAATGGTTATACTGATTATACTGAGACTCCTAAAAGCCTCAGAAATTTTAGGGGATGGGGAATCTAGAAAGTGCAGATGTCTGAAACGTGTCATTATGACGAGTGCACACTGTAAAAATCAAGGCTAAAGGAGTTCAGAGAGATGCTAACAGCTTCTTTCATGCAGCGCGTTTTAGAGCTGTGAATGGGTACCTCTCACAAAACTTTCAACATTTCAGTATTCATTAAGTCACATGGAAACACCTGATTTTTTGCGCAAGTGTTTATAGAGTTTTTACAGGAAGATCTTAAAATTTATCCTAAAGATTATTAGTTTTGTAAACACTAGACTAGAATGTATGTGGTTGCACTGGTCACCAGGGTGTGAGGGAGATACCTGTACACAATATTGACCCAAGCCACTCTGATGCTGTCAGAGGCACATACAAGATCCAGTTTTGTTCTTAGAGCTGCTGTATAATCAGGCTTGTCTCATAGTCATTTAAATTTTTGGTAGCAGAATGTTGTTTCACTTTTGTCCTTTGATTTGCTATGGGGCAAACACACAGTCTGAGAAACAACTTACCAGTTTGGAGAGGGGCTGGAGGAGAAGGGAGGAGTTGCCTGCCATAACAAGGGACTGCAAAAAGACTGGAAGAAAAAGGATGAAATAACATTCTCTGCCCTTAATTTAGCATTTAATTGGAATTTTCCATTGTTTTTTGCATTTTTATTATTTTTATGTTCACCTTTTCAATAGGAAACCTTGGAATTTAAGCATCAAAAAGTTTTTTAATGTTGCTGTCACTCACTGAGGTTTCAGTATTTAATTGTTGTTAAATGTTCTGAAGGTTCTGAACTCCTAAATGGAGTTGGTGTACTCAGTAAAGGTCCAGCAGATGAGGAGGGTTGTTTTTATTGTAAAAATAAAATAATCAGTTATTAATAAAATATAAAGATAACATGGTGATAAAATTATAAAATTGGGATTTGGAATGATTGCTGTACCATTCGTTGACTTTTTTTCTGAAAAGAAAATTGAATGACTTGGTTTTTTCCTTGCTTAGAATTTATTCTAGTAACTGCAAAATTGTTCTTTTTTTAAACTGTAAATCAAAGGAAAAAGAAATTCTCCACAGATGTTGTATGTATTTGATGTATTAGACACATTTTTGCAGTATACTGCCTGAAACCTAGGGAATTCATTAACTCACAAGTTGCTGCCAAGGAGGGAAGCAGTCACATTTCCCAAACTGCTCTGCCTGTCCCCTGGCT
This sequence comes from Illadopsis cleaveri, assembly GCA_013399915.1. NCBI lineage: Eukaryota > Metazoa > Chordata > Aves > Passeriformes > Timaliidae > Illadopsis > Illadopsis cleaveri. The sequence continues at coordinate 394,695 of VXBB01024394.1, forward strand.
GCGGGATGTGTTAGGGCAGCCTTTGTCCTCCCTTGTACTTGGCTGGCTCTGGAGAAAGGGGGATTTCTTCAAACTGAAGGGCTGTTCCTGCTTCTCCCCTGACAGCACCAGTTATTTAATTACCCTTCTAGTGTGAGGCTCACTGTTTCCCATTTTCTAGCAAGGGATGATGACAGATGAGAACTGGTGCTCTGCAGCAGCCCCAAGACCCCCACCCACAGCACTGGAGTCACTGGCTTTAGCAAAGACTTCAGAGAGTGGAATAGGCTTGGGGGAAAGATCAGAGTTACCACCTGACACTCTGGGCAAAGCAAAGCAGTTCTCTAAATAGCATTTGCTCTTTGGGGGGTCTCTCGGGGCATAGGTTTGGACACACCTGTACCAGCAGAGCACGGCTGCAGGACTTCAGCAGTGAGAGCAGGGCAGTGAGCCTGGGCACCAGTCAAGTGGGATTCCTTAAGGATGTTGCTGCCACCCCTCTCAATTAGCCAAGAAAGGCAAATAGAGCAATACAACATGGCCAAGAAGTGGCCAAACCTCATCTGTATCTAGTCTCTTGCAATAAAGAAGAGTCAGTAAAATACCATCTCTCTGGATTTCCCTACTACTGATCTCCCAAAAAGAGGCTCCATTCAGGGGAGCCTGAGCCTTCCCTGTGACTATCCTGACATGATGAGCTTCAGCATCATTTGTGGATTTGAGCTGTGACTGTGTAAATGACAGAAAATCTCATGTGGATTCTCAGTGGGGAACTAACTGAAAAACTGAATGAGGAGGTTGTGGTTGTTTGTAAAAGATGCAGGCATCACTACCAGGCATCACTACCATCACCTGCTGCCTCCTGTCACTCCTGGGACGGATCACTTAAATTCACTGTGGCTGATTTCTCCCCCGCAAAAAAAACTGAGGCTGGTTTAGAATTTCATAGCCCTGAGGACAAATAACGTCCATAACTTTGAGCTATAGTCTATCATCCTCACCAGTACCTGACTGGGATTTCAGACATTGCTTTTTGTCTATAAAATGTGAAACGGTTTGCTTGTGAGACAGCCTCCACTCCGTGCAAGGTGCTGCTGGCATCCAGTCCCTGGGGACACCAGGTGGAGCAGTGTGTTTGCATTAGGAAGGATTTATCCCCCTCCTTGATGTAAACATCTCACTTGCACACTTCCTTCCAAACTCTGGATCTGTGGGGGCTTACAAAATTGCTGCATTCACATTACAGGAGAATTACCAAAAATGCAGTAATAAAGGATTCTGAGAGTCAGAGATGGGTTTTATTTCTCTGTTGTTGTTTGAATTGCAACAAACAAATTTGGGAAATAACAGCCACTATAAACTTTGAGGTGCAATCACCAAATACGTGACAGTGACCTTTTTGAGCACAGTGGCGCCTGCCCCCATTGCCTTTTCCTTTTGATCCTATTAGCAACGTTTCAGTCCATGTCACTGTTTTCTGAAATGAAGGTTCAATATTTGAAGTAACATGGAACAAGGCGTTCTCTTCTGATAATTGAAAAGAATAGTTTCATCATTTACTCTTTCATGTACTAGGAGTAAAGGTGTAGTGATCCATTCTGGTAAGATTGCCTTCCTTTAAGCCAAAGGGTGTCAAACAAACAACCAAGTTTGCACTGCTTTGTAGGAAACTACAAAAGGGCTCCAACGGGAAAAAGATTGCTGTCAGACATTGTTTTATGTTAAAAATACAGTTCTTTTGTCTAACATTGAACTGCAGTGAATTCCAGAGGGTGGGATTAATAGATGACATTTAAATTCATTCATGTATTAGAGGCATGTATGAAAAAGAAATAAAAAAAATCAGAGGAATGGGTACTGGTAAAACTGTGGAAGCTTGTTGCTTTTATTTCAGATCAGAAGAGTTCATGAATCCAGAGTTCATCTGTTTTTTCCAAATAGATGTCTACTAAGAAATAATGCCTTTCTCTAAGAGCATAATTTTTCTTATTAAAATAGAACTTTTGCTTCAAGTGTTATTTTCTTTTAGATCTGTAATGGGTGTAAATGGCGTAATGGAATAACTGATTTACGGTAGCTGTGATCCACCTTCTCCTTCAAAAATGCAAATAATTCCTCTGGTATTGGTCTTATGAAGACTATTAGCAGTAAATACACAGAGCCTTGCAGTAAATGCAGTCAGCCTTGGCTCAGGCAAAGGCCAGCTCCAGTATTTTCATTGGCATTAATTCTAATTAATTGATGGCATGCCCCTGGGGTTTTTTCATTCCGTGTTGCCATGATGAAACACATGGCAGATGCATTTCTCAGTCTGTTAGCACCTCGCAATGAGCCATTAACACGTGTCACTGTTTTCTCTCTCTGTGTCTTTCTCCTAGGAATTATGTCTGACCACCAGTTTGGAAACCAGTTCATGTGCAGCGTGGTTGCATCCCATGTGAGCCATCTCCCAACCACAAACCTCAGTTTTGTTTGGATTGCTCCACCTGCAGGGACAGGCTGTGTCAACTTCATGTATGTATAAACTCAAAACCATGAGCAGATAATCACTCTGGGGGCAATGAAACAATCTAACCTGCTTGCACTGCCTGCATAAAAGTCTGTCAGAGTACACTGCCAGGTGTAGACTGTTGTTTGAAGTAAGAATATTGAGTTCTTCCTGGCTGAAGAGCTTCTGTGCATATTGGAGCTTCTTAATTTCAAAGCATGTAGGAAGTCTAGCATTTAAAAGAAATGGGTTCTTGTTAGTAATTAATTGTATCATTGATCCTTTAAGTATATAGCCCATTTGCACTGACACAGTCTTCCAGCCATTGCATTTGAGTTAGAACATCACACAAATATATTATTCATATTGTAAGCATCAATATAAAATGCAAGTGTTTGAGAGTAGCTATACTCAAGTATTTACTGTTCCTAATTTTAAACACTCTGAACTTCTGATGAACCAAGAATGATCAAGAGGGTTTTTTCCGTAATTCATTTTAAAGACGTAAGTTATCATTTGATGATTTAGTACCAAATAAAGTTCCAACAAAATAGCTGAATTTGAATTATTAGCATGTATATTACTATCTTTTACCTTCAAGGAATTTATAATTATTCGTCCCAGAATTTTATAGACCAGATTTGAGAGAGAAAATACACTGAGAATGCAGTTGAAAGTAGAAAATGTTTCAAGTTTGACATTTTCAAAGGAAAAAGAAGGCAGACAGCTCCCTAATTCAATAAGTGAATAATTGCAACATTTCAGAGACGTTTCTGTGTTTCTGTGACTGTCCTGTTGTGAAAAAAAAACTTTCTGAGTAATATTCCTTTTCAATCCATACTGGGAAACAGCAGGCAAGTGCCCCACATAATCTAGTCGTTTGACTGTTGTAAAAAATAAAAATGAGTGACTAACTTCTTTGAGAACATGAGTTGCTGATGGTGAGCACGGTACCTGTAGATTGATTTACCTGTGACCTTGATATTTCACCTTACCTACATAATGCATTTTTTTGCCTATACTGTCAGGATGGATTATTTATTAGCTGTAATGGCAATGTCTAGACATTTTTATTTCTAGCTCTCTTTTCTTTTAAACATCTAACAGTAAATTGGGAAATAATAGTTTTGATGATTGGTAACTAAATTGTGGGAGTGTTTTTGTTGTATATACAACAGTTGTATATACCTTGAGGAAACCTGTCAACTATGGGATTTATACAACCTTTAATTTCTTTCTAAAAATAATTTCCTTTGTTGATACAGTTGAAGCAGCTAAAATTTGTTTGAGAGCCTGTACTTCTTCTCTGTGTACTCCTGTTTACTCTGTTTCTTTCTTGAATTTTTTGGTTTTCCTGGTATTCAAAAAATAATTATTGAATTTTTGGTCCTAACTTGCAAAAAGACTGCAAATGTATTTGTTATGATATGTGACCCTCCATTGCGAGTTTTGAGGTCAATTTCTAACTAGTCATTCATTTTCCTGTGGGTGATTTTTTCCATGGTTTTGTATTGGGTTTTTTGTTCATGCTTGCCATTGTTGAAGAAGAGCTGACAAATAACTCTGCAGAAATACAGATACTACTATGAATTCTGATTCTCGTTTAAGCGAAATTAATGGGATATTTTCTAAGGCAATGAATGCTTGTCTATCTTGAAATCCATGAAAGGTTCAACATTGGCTTCAGTGGAAACAGAGTTAGACCAGCACTGAACAGTTTTGGAAATCAAACCTGTAATTTTGTGTTTGTTTAAGTCATAATCCACCTCTTTTGCATTAGGACCCCTTGAACAAAGGTGGTGTTTGCACTATGTCAGTGAAGTCGTTAGCCATGCATGGCAGAAATCTGAATTTATTGTTGATTGGGTAATATGCAGCATGGATGTAAACCTAGATCTGGCAGGGCTGAGAGGTCTGATCCTGCAGGGGGGGAGCCCAGCAGCACAGCTGCTCCCAGGGACCCTGAGTCAGTCTCAGTGGCTTTTCAGAATGTCCCACATGAGGTACAAGGATGCTCCATGGGTGATCCTGTTTTGTCTTTGAGGATGAGCAAAATGGTGCAGTTATATCAGTTTGCTTTCCCATAGAACAAGTTCAAACCAGAGTGGGAAGGCTCAGTTTCTCTGACGTTGCTGTTTACTCCAGGTTCACACTTGTCTGCAGGAATACTGTGTAAACGTGATCATCAGTTCAAGGAAATGTAAAGACGAGAAATATGTTTTACCTCTAATCCTCCTCCTCAATTTTTCTTCAGCTGCCCACACTTTCTTGCCTCAGCTGCTGTTTCTCCTGCTTACTAAACACAAGTTGCAGTAAACAAAGCTATTTTTGTGGTGAAGTGTTAGTCTGCCTACCTTACCTAGATCCCTGAATACAAGAGTTCCAGAGGACTCTATCTTGTTTGTCTCCCTTTGTGCCTTTATAGCAAATAATAAACAAGTTTTTTTTAACACTTTAAATTTAACATAGATTACATTTAATATATAAATTCAATTATTTTTTGTTTAACATAGTATCAATTGAAAGTATTTACAAAAGGTACATAGAATCTGACAGAATTTATAGACTCTGACGACAGTTCAGTATAGGTAAGAGCTTCCTATCCTGTTTGTTGCCAATATGTTTGTGATTCAGATCAGCTCATTAGTCTTTGACCTCTCTGGGGATGGATAATAAGGTTATTCATTAGCATTAGCTTTGACATATGACTTTTGAGTGTTGACACGACTCCCTGGACAATTCTCAGGAGGAACTGGACAAAGGTCACCAGGCAAATTTCTCACAGGCCAGATAGCTTCTGCTGTAGATGCACAGGTAGCTTTTATTAACTGCACACACTAGTGACCTGTTCTGGCGTCCACTGAAGCAGTGAAATTCCGTGGATGTAACACAAAGTCATGACCCTGTGGACATCACGGGCAAAATTCCCTTTCACTTCATCTGTGCTTTGTGGCGTACTCTTCTAGAGCTCAGTCCTGATAAAGACAGAAACCCTAAGACATGAGATTTGTGCAGTGATGCTTTCAGCCTGTTCTTCCTTGTAGCTCTTGTATCCATTGGTAACCAAAACAAACATGACAAAGGGGTTGAGATATTAAGATACTAAGTTTCATAAAAATCAGTAGCCAGGCAGACCATTTACACCTGTAAATTTGGACATTCCCAGCAACAATCCTCCCTGCCACAGCGTGATTTGTTTATAAACTGCCAGAAATATTCCTGCGGTAAATGCGTCAGCTTCCAGTTTGCAGTCCACCTTGCATTTCCCAGTTATGGTGGAGAAGGATGGCTCCTGGCCACACCTGGGTTACTGAAACAGCCAGTGAGGGACACACAATTATTGCTGTGCTGCAGGAAGGAATGCTGTGGGGAGGGACGTGGGGTACAGTTCTGCAAGGCAGATGGTCTTAATTCTGTGTATGTGAGATGCAGGGGCACAGCAAATTGGGATTCACACCAGCTTGCTAGCACAGCACTCAGTTTCTTTCCGACCCCACTGGAATATTCCCAATCTCTGCAGTTTGATGTAGTCCAGTTATTTCCATTGCACACAGTGCTGTGCCACTGCTGGATCTAAATGTAATGTTACCTGATGGAGCTTTGCATCTTTCCTTGGCTCAGTGTTTCACTCAACAAGCCTTCTCCCCAATTTCACCAGGAAAATGGATGGTGTAGAGTCGTGTGCTCCGTGGGGGAAGGTGGCTGGAGCCAACCTGTTTCTGTGCAAAATGAGGAAACAGCCATTTTTTTACACTAGTTGTGTGCAAATTTATTTTAACTCTGTTGGGGTTTTTTTCCCCAAAGTACCTTATTGTGGCTACTAAATGAATATTAAAAGTACCTTTTAATGAAATACAGTTCTAATAGAAACACTGAGTGCTGCTGATGTTCCTGTAGTATATCTTAGTGCAATCCTTGGTGTTTTCACCAAAGATACTTCCAGCTAAGTTGAGGAAATAAAAGCTAAAATGCACCATTTATTACAGAATAGTTTTGTTAGCAATAACCTAGGACTATGTTAAACAGGTATTAAGCGTAGGGCCCCCCAAGCAAATTGCCAGGATCTGTAAATTCTCTTTACCACCACAAAATAGTAGGTCCTCCTTTACACTAAAAAGTAATTTCTCTGATTGTGTGCAAATTTGTAAAATATTATCTTCATAATCCTTCAGCTAGGTTTTGTGATTTGTAATTTGTGCTCTAAGCTCACACTAACCTAGTTAAAGCTCAGCCTGACAGCAGGGATAATAATGGCTGTTAAACAGGATGGCATGCTGGGCTGCATCTTAGGTTGTTAAGCCTGTTGTTTTATAGATGGCTTAACTTACTAGTTTGCAAAAGTGATAAAACTGACCTAAATAGCAAAAGCATATTGTGTTTTGACCACCAGCAGGGTTTATTGCAGAAGTTCCAGCTATTTTATTAAATAGAATTGTAGGCTGTAGAATGTACCTAGAAAAATAAGTATTTTTCTTATGTAACCATTTGTGTTAGTCACTGAACAGGTGTTCAGTAATTATGATTGTGTCTATGTATTCACTATAACTTCTATTAACAGAAGACTGGACTTCTGTAAAGCTATCTGCCTGAGTCTGTAGGCAGAGTCTAATAAGCTAGTAAGTACTAAAAGGCCCAATCACATATTATGTGACACTTAATTAGCACAGCTTATGGTGCAAATGGCTCAATAGGAATTGGAATAGCTGTGGTGGTGTCTCTGTATGAAGAGAGAGGTAAGAGAGCCGTGGTGGCTGAGGCAGGGCATTGGCACATCGCTTCTCTTGAGGTGGGAGAAACTGATTCTCAGCACAGCTCCTGGAAAAAGTCTGGGACTGAATGCTGGGGCAGACAGCTGAACTGTTGGAAGAAATTTTCAAGAAATTGAAAATCTCAGTGTTTTTCACTGAGAATATGCCTCTTCCCATAACCACCTTAAGTTACAATTCCTTTCTGGGAAGTTTGAAGTACTCTGTTCCAGAACTGGTCTTTTCATGCCCATGTGTTTAATCCTGTTTCATAAACTGGCAATGGTGTTAATGTATGAACTCAAAATACCACACTGTGCAAACACTACAGAACATGAAGTCTGTGATTAAGAGACTTGGTTACCTATTTAAAGCATTTATAGAAAACCTATGATAATAATTATGGAAACATTGAATAAACATCCAAGAAGATTACATGCTTTACTATATTAGTCCTCTAGCCAGGGTGGGAAAGGTCTATATTGTCTGAAGGAACCACATTCCCCTGGTAAACCACTTAGCTGAACTGCCATTTAAGACACTGTTTACTGTGGTTTTTTCAAGTGCTTGAAAGAAGTACAAAGGATAATCTTCAAGATTAAGTGCACAATTATGTTTGTTCTCAATGATAATACACACAAATAATAACATAAAAGTAAACAGAAAACAACATCTATAAGAAGTGAGGTATCTTAAGTCCCTTGCATTTGTGTATAATCAACTCTCAATTATATGGTCATGTACATCCTTCTCCTCGCATTCTTATGAAGACACAGAATTGTACACTAAAACACACTGTTGTTCACAGCATTCTAGTTTCTGCCATGATTTGAAATCTCTGCATTCAGTGGAGGAGTGTGCCATAACACATATGGAAACCTTAATGTACAGATAGCCTTGACTTTGGAGTTTTGTGAAGAAGAAGCTCCCTGCTTCAATAAGTGCTACATTTCTCTTCCCACTCTTTACTGCAACAAAAGGGTGAAGCAGGATATTTTATATCACTCTTTGTGATATTGGTGTGGACTCTGTGTCAGAGATTATATAAGCAGCACCAATTAAGAGACAGTCATTGCTTACAGTCAGAGTAGTTCCAACATTAGCCCAGTGTTGCGGTCATTTTTATTTTTCCATATTGTTTGTAACTTATTCCTTGTAGAAAAAAAAAAGCATCAGTAATTGTTCCTTGCTGGTGTGTCAGTCTAGTGGAACTGTGAAGAAAAAGTACTCCCTTGCTTGGTTTTCCACTTCCCTGGGTAGAGGCATTGTTGTGCCGTCAATCAACATTATGTGTAATATTCTGAAAATCACGAGCCCATATTTGATTCCTGTCTTGGCTCTGCTCTCATGTCCCATTTTGATGTGGCGCCCAGATTGCCTCCTTCATCTTCTGTGTTCCTTAATTCCAGTGAAAACCAAACACTGTGCATGGAATTGTTGTGGCTCCTCTATGACCCCAAACAGCAAACACTCATCTGACCAAGTGGAATTAGATTTAACTTGTTTGTTAGTTTTGTCTTAGTTTTGTCTATTTTTTGTAAAACAGACAGAGGTGACTAATGAGAAATAGTGGGTGTTTCCAGAAACTTTTTTAGCAGAAGATAGTAACACAAAGGGTACTGTGATGGTGAGTACTCAGAATTGTTCAGAGCAAAGCAAAAAAAAACATGAGAGAGGATGAAAGCTGGTTGCATTTAATTGTCCACTCCTGAAAAGGAGTTTTCAGTGTTTTCAACTGGATATAGAATATGTGCCTATCTCCAGATAGGTGTTTATGTGACCTGTCTGTCTGTAATTCCCCTGAAGGTTAATGGTTGTGCAATGTGGTTCCATTGTCATCCAGGCCTGACATTCAGTTCTGCATCTAGGGAGAGGTACCTCAGGAACAGAAGGTCTCTACTAGCTTCCTGAGAATATTTAAAATTATTTTACTACTTCTAGGCAGCAGAATTGAGATCTAGATCTCCACTCACCAAAATGGATCACTAGTTACATAGCTCACTTGTAGACCTTTATATTTATATTGGAATCCCACGCAGACAGATTCAGCTGCCTAAATATAAGCATCCTGTACCAAGTAATGAAAATTAAGTTTTCATCCCCACCACCCTCCACAGTAAGTAACTTTGTCTGTGTCAAGGATTTCCAATGAGTGGGCTGCTCAACAGTTGAAATCTCCTGAAGGATATGAATAAAAATGGTAACTGTGTAAAGTTCATAAAATCTTGCCATTTTTTCCTTTTTCCTTGTAGGTCAAATCTGTTGTGTAATATTCTCTCCGATTACTGATACTCCTACTAAAAGCCCACTTTTATAAGAGCACTGCTCATTTTTTAAGCTTTTCTTCAAGTGTGCAGACAACTGGCCATTTCTGATTTTAGACTCCTCATGCTGTGTTGTAGGTATAAGAAAAGTAGAACCAACAAAGCCAGAAAAGATGGTTATGTGAGCATGTATTTAAAGTAAAAGCACATGCAGATTCTATTTGTGTTAGTTGAACTTAATTCCAAAGACAAACAAGAATCATAAAATTCTACTTCTGTCAATGTTGTATAATGCCAGAGTAGAAAGAGCAATGTTAAACAGTATTAGGATGGCTACTTTTCTTTGTGTGATGCAAATTTTCTATATCACATACTTGTAATATGTGATAGCAGGAGGAAGCTCAGTATAGCCTTTGGCTTCTCTATTAAAGATTTTTTTGTGGCTTCATACGGGACTCTACCACCTCCTGTATGAAATAAAATGAAATTTAGTCATTCTCTACTGGTATTATCTAAATAATAAAATGGTCATGGTGAGAATTACTTCCCTCCTTACAAATGTTCATTTACCTATTCTAGAAGCAGAGATGAGATTTTACTTTCTTTGTTTTTCTGCAGAACATTCTCATTATTTTTGTGCATAAGACCATCAATTCACAATTTGTGAATCAGTTATCAGTAATTGTGTTTAAAATTCTCTCTTGAAATTTGATAAAAAAAATCTTTTAAATTTAACCTCAGGGTGATTCTTCAGAATGTGTTTTAGTTAGCATAAACCGTTGTTTAATTCAAAGCATTTCTTTATCTTCCCCTTTTTTCAAAGTAGCTTAATTTTGAAAACATGACTGAAATACAGGACACATTACACACACTCTCAACACTTTGTTTCCACTAACAGGTTTTCCTCTGTATCAGAGCAGTTGAATGAAATGTCTTTTGCCTAGTAATAGTCGATCAACAACAAACCTTTCATAATTACATCCTAGAAGAAATATGCTGAATGAAATAGCCACAATCCAGTTTTGGGAAGTCCTTTTGAAAATGTTAGCTATATAAAGAGTGAGCACTAAACATACATGGAACCATTGTCTACAAGTAGACATATAGTGCATAAATCACGAGTGCAGGCAAAGGCAGAGGACAACTGTAAAGATATTTTAGGAAGATAAATTTCAGTACTGCAGATGAGCCTGTACAACTAAATACCATGTCTGCATGGAAGCCCCTGGAAACTCTGGAATCAGAGTCTCCTGGTGAACTGATAGAGCCTGGTCATTTCAGTGCCATATCTTAAGCAAATAATATGTCCAGTGCATGAATGAGCTGGAGTCAAGTGCATTGTCTTGTTTTTGGGAAGTGCTTGACTTCTTGCAAGGGACTATTTCTGAATGACTTGGTGCAGAACTTGATCCTGCAGGGTGCTGAGCACTGCCCTTGATTCAGCAGAGCAATCAGGATTCATGCTGTCATCAAAGGCATGGGCAAAACTTTTCAAATCTTTTAAAATCCATGCCTTCACAGTATTTTTTTGAATTTTGCTTTGTTTGTGTACACAGGCGAGGACATTTAAGCATGTTCTGACCATATTCTCGTTCACACAAATTAACTTACTTTTCTCACTTTATTGGGAGGAACTTTTATAGAGTGATCTACAAAATATTATGTAGACATGCAGTAATATTCAGCAAGGAAGAAATACTCCCTTTTTCTGTAAAACAATGATCTCCTCATGGTGAGTTCTAGCAAAAGTTAAAAAAAAAAAAGGAAAGAACACCTAAACTTGCACATAACAAAAACATTTGATCAGCTTTTGCTGCCCTCCTGCTGGGAAAAACTGATTTTGAGTATTCAGAATGACCATGACCTCAAATTGTCTGACAGAATAAACTCTGTTGTGTTGCTTCGGGTGTCTCTCTGNTGCACAGCAGAGTTATCACCTAGAAGAAGATTTGAAGGTGCTACACCAATTCAAATAATATGTTTTTATTTTAAAGCATATTATTGAAGTATTTCACATACTGCTATGTTGTGGCTCTTGGTGATTAATGGCTGTTTTCATTACATATTTTACAGGTACAATGGCATTGTAACGTTATGTTTTAAGGTTGATGGCATTGTTTTCTTTATTGTTTTGGAGTGGCTTGAATCTTTTTAGTTCTTACTAGAAATGTAACAAATACATTTTCTCTTATAACCCTCCAAATATCCCTCTTAGATCAGCATAAGCTGTTTATCTCAAATAGTAATGTACATTCACTTGAACCATTTTCTGTGAAAAATGCATTTTTAAAGTCTAAAAGAATAAGAAACTCTCCAGCAATCTCTGTGATTTTGCATCCAAATATGGAAGAGTTTAAAATAACAATTTTGAAGAAATGAATAATGGAGAAAATAATTCTCTGTCTTTATTTTCAGTACTTCAGTAGTCTGAGGTCAAATTTTGCCCGCATTGAGCACATTGCTACAGTCAGGAACTAAAAACATGCTCCACAAATTCAGCCAGCTCCTATCACCATTAGTGTTTGTGCAAAGGATGATAACTGATATGAACAAATTGCTTTGCAGAACCTACTTACATATTCAAGAAGCAATGTCCTAAACATCCTAAAATACAAAAAATAAACAGTAGAAACACTCCCAATCAGTATCACAGACAGTTTGGCAAAGCAGTGAAGATGTCAGGGCCATAATTTGAACGATGGTTTTAACACGCAAATAGAGAGAGAATATGTATGGTGAGTTAAGCTGCATAAAGCCTTTCTTCTAAATCCAGATGTAGGCATTAACTCCCATATTTGAGATGGCTGTATGCTTATTTGCTAAGTGCAAAGATGGCTAGAAAAAGGCTTTCCCGACTGATGATAAAAGCTGGAGTACTCTTTAATTTTGGTTACTGCCAAGCTTATTTCAACAACCACAATAGTTATTTGGCTTCATACCAAAAAGTGGCAATACAGTACTTACATGTCTATGGATCAAAATCAGATGAAAAATAGCTGTTTCTCATCTCCAAAGCCATTTGCCACACATTTTATAGGCCTCAAGATGCCTTTTGTAATATGTGATAACAGAGCCAACTGAAGCATCTGCCTGGGAAGAGATTACTTTAATTATGGACTCAATGTCCTATTTTCTGCAAGTGTTCCCCAGAGAATTTCTTACTGCTGGATGAGAGGTGTTATGATGCACATTAAAACCTACAAGTCAAACAAAAGAGGTTGTAAAAGTGAGACAAGGACATCCATAGAGACCCCAGTCTTCTATTCAGTGGCTGAAAAAATAACCCTGAATTCTGTTATGATAACTTTTTAATTAATCTAATACCTGTTAAAATAAATTTCAAAAATACATGCATGTAAAAAAATAATGATAGAAAAGCTTGCCATTTTTTCCTTATCCTGTTATGTTTTGTAAAGCTGATTGATCTATAGAAGTCTTTAAAATGTTCATGTTTTCCTTTTAATTTTTTCAGTACAGTAGTTCCTAATGATGTAATGTGGAAAATGCAGCAAAGGGGTTTCTTGTTAGCTTCTATTTTTGTTACATGTGAAGTTTCTTGTCATTAAGAATTCATTTGCCTTCTGCTGTAGTGTCATTGATCACAATTAACTCACTTGATATTAAAGTGGATGTGCTGTATGTTCCTATAGAAATTCTGGGTAAATCACCATTGATTTAGCACAGTTTAATGGATACTTAAAATATTTGTCATTCTCTCTTCATCAGTTAGAAGAAAGCCTAAAGATCTTCATTAGCAGCTGCTGCAATGATGAGCTAAAAGTTTTCCTTTACACAAAATACGATGGAAGAGCTGTAAAGAAGGCTGCAAGATGCTGTGACAGCATGTGAAGTACTGGGAAACTTCCTTAGAATTTGGAAAATTGCCAAAATTACAAGGGAAAATGACATCTCTAAAAGATACGGAGCTTTCAAAACAAAACAACAACAAACCAAACACCAAAAACTCTTTGGCATATATTTAAAACAGAGGGCCATATCTTCCTCTTTGATTTTGTACAATTATTAGAAAGGTTTATTCTCATAAAACATTACAGTGAAAGCAATGCTCATCCTTTATAAATAATATCAACTAACATTAGGGATTTTTCAGTTTGCTAATTTTATAGGAACTGTATGTCTTCAGTGATGCACAACCAATTCTGAAAAGAATGGTCGGTAAATGGTCGATACTTCCCTGGTCTGGAGGAAGGTAGAATGGATATTTCATAGCACAGCAAATGAAAACACTTAGCTACTCCTGCAGCATCCAGCTTCAGGACGAGCTTCTCAGGTAGCAGTCATCCCATGTGTCTCTTCTTCATGTTTTTCAACACCATTTCAGATGCCTGGGGAACACTTGCTCCAAACTTGGTCTCTGCTGCCATATAGGCTGTTTGCAAACCCAGTCACAGCATGATGTGCTGATGACTGTGGCTCAGACATACCTGACCTGCAACTGCAGGATTGAATCTGGGTTTGGAAGTGGTGGCACCTGTTCTGTCTGGACTGTGGGTATGCTCGTTAAGTGTCATGATGTAAGCTTTAGGAAGTGGATGGAGAAAGCTGAAATATTGTGGGTGGCTTTGCCTGGAGCCGTTCTGGGTGAGGGGGAGAGGGAGCTCAGCTCTCTGCTGTGTACAACATGGTAGGACATGGAGACACATGGCCTCTGGCCCCACAGAAGGATTAAGGATGAAATATTAGATCCCTTTTCTATCTTCTAGGCTTTTCATTGTTATTGTTTGGGGGTTTTTTTCTGAATCCTTCCTCTGGCTGTAAGAAGCTACACAGTGCAGGGTTTAATGGAAGTGAAATGGCAAAAATTGCTCTCTATGAGGGGAGATCCTTGGACCAACCCTGGACAAAGTTGGGAACTGAGTTAATATCAGCTCTTTCCAGGCTCAATGCTTTGCCTTTTGGTTTATTACTGACAAGATGGAGAAAAGGGTCAGGAGTATACATGGCTTAGTGAAGTGGCTGAGGCCAATTTTCTTGGTCCTGGATTCAGGACACATAGACACATGGGAGCATGGCTGGTCAGTTACTGGTGTCCCCTCTGAGATTTTGGGAGAGACCCTCTCCCTTCATCAACTGTGAAAACTACATGTGCCTGAATGCCTGTGCCTGAGAATCTTCCAGTGAGGCACCCATGTGCATCTAGAGCTGGGTTGCTCTCCCAGGCCCATGTGCCCTACATACCACCTGATCCCCTTGCGGCACTTGAATCATGCTGAAGGTCACGTAAAATTTCAACTGTGATTTCTGCAAGGGCAAACATTTCAGCTGTGACACTTTAGCTTGCCAGAAGCCATGAAATCTGTTCGGATATTTTTCTGCTTGCCAGGGAGAGCTGACCTTTCCTTCGGGTGAAGCGTCCAGCTTTGGAGCTACTGTTCTTTGCTCTTGGAGTTGGCACTGTTTTGTGGATCATCAGTACTCCTTCTCAGAACTTTGTGCTTTAAATAGTATGGGCAATTAGGTCATCATTCTAATTATTTATGTGCAAATTGTTGTCTTTTTTGTTTCAAAAAACATTCCAAAAGGCTGGAGCTCTGCTGTTACTTAACGTGATAAAATGTCATTTCTTAAGGATGGCCTGTCTTCCATTGGCTTTGAGCACTAGATTTCTTATTCTGTGGAGCTTTTAACTTCTTAGGGAACTCTTTTTTCTCAGTGTTCTCAGCATCAAGAGTCCCAGAGTCAGGCGAGTAAAGGTTTGGAAAAGACAAGTCTGTATGAGTTACTTCTTGCACTGTCAGCTGAAGTCTGTAGCTCACATCTCTCTCCTACTTGACCTGGCTGTGACTGTAACTGCTGAGAGGTCTCTGCCTATCTGGACTGGGGGCAATGACTGCACTGTGGTGGCTCCTGACTCTTCCCCCAGAAGAGATCTGGATCTTGGATTGCCTGGGGAGGGACGGACCTGGTGTTCCAATCCTCCTCTCTCTTTCAAAGCCACATGAGGTGTCCCTTGACTGGAAACCACTGGTTTGTCACTGTGAGCCATTGTCCATGCTGGTGGATGAGGAATGTCAGCTTTTTAACTTCTCATGGGGGGAGAGCAAGCAGATCTGGAATCCATGATGACACTGTCTTTGTTCTGA
This sequence comes from Illadopsis cleaveri, assembly GCA_013399915.1. Classification (NCBI taxonomy): domain Eukaryota; kingdom Metazoa; phylum Chordata; class Aves; order Passeriformes; family Timaliidae; genus Illadopsis; species Illadopsis cleaveri. The sequence continues at coordinate 410,275 of VXBB01024394.1, forward strand.
AGTACATCAAGGATACATCACATTTCATCTAACCTCTGCAAGGACTTCAGTGTCTATTAGGGTATATGAAGTCTGGTCTCACAAATATTTCTCCTTGTTGGCATTTTCTCTAACATAACAGTTCATCTTTTTTTGTTGTTTTTTAAACTCCTCCCCAATATTGCACAGAACATCCATGTCAAGTGTTTTCTCCTTCTTATGGGGTTCATTCTTTGCTCTCCTGTGACAGCAACATGCCTATCAATAGTGAAAAATTTCATAATTCTGGCAGAGCATTATGGTCTCCATGAGTCACACTTCAGAAAAGTGCAAATTATTTAATGTTAAATTTCTAAGAATTATTTAATTCCTCATGTATTAGTACAAATGTTTGTGCCACTGTGATGCTGAAATCACATCTAAATCTAACTTTGCATTGCCATATGGCAAAACCTGTAGACACTAAGACTCTAGGAATTCATGTATTAGGTTGCCAGACTTATGTGGTGGATAAGTAGATTGTCATAAAAGTAATTAGTTTCAGTGTATGTAGATTGTACTTGGCCTTTTCTGTTGTTAAGCTTTTAAGCATTGATTTTTTAATGCTTGGCTGTGATACAAAAACAAAGCATCTCACAGGAGGACTATTTGCGGTTTTTAGTATATGTTTGCTGAACAAAATAAAAATAAAATAGATCTCACTCTTGCTAGTGTTTAGGATATGTCAGGAACATTTACTTGTATTTGTAAGGATATTTCTTTTGTTGATTTGTAACCCACCAGGCATCAAACTAGTAACTAGGTTTGCTGATTGTGACTATGTTCCAAGCTCTGAAATACTTTTGGCTACAAGCCCTGTGGACTAGGATAAAAAGTAAAAAATAAATTTAAAAAATCATAAGCAAGTTTTTAAGAGGCTGACTGTTGTCATGCAATGTGATATAGATGACTATTGGATGGCTATTACAGTGGTCAATAAAGGCAGTTTAGTTGCAGTAGTGTAATTTGGTAATGGTAATTAATTTGCAGCAGCAACTCACTGCTCTTAATGCCGATCTATCTCACAGGTAGTCAAGCTGGATTTCAAGGCTGGGTTTTTGTCTCACTTTTGGCAGCAGCGATTTTCTGTTGCAGGATGTGACTTGGAATGCAAATTCCCAGCTGGAGCTACCAGGGAGTGCCAAGGCCAGGGCAGAGCAGCTAATGGTCCCTTTGACCTGAGAGCCCATCCTGGAGCTGTGCATGCCCTGGATTTCCAAAGGCTGTAGCACATCTTGGGGATCTCAGCTGCATGGAGCTTTTTGTGTGAAGCTGGAAGGTTCAGGACCACTGAACACCCAGTGACAAAGAGAAAGGGAGAGATACAAACCTCAGTTAAAGCAGGGATATTAGCCAAGTTTATTAAGTTTTCATGAGTTTAATTAGATTTTCAGACAGTAACAAAATTATCGAGTAAGCGCAGCTCAGTGTTTGCAAGTGCTGGAACTGGAAGCTTTGCAGTGCTCTGTTCAGCAGTGCTTTAATAGTATTTTTAAATTTTCGAGTTATGTTTGAAAAATTAATAAATAGAATTTTAATAAACCCTCTTTCTTTCTCTCTCTCTTTTTTTTTTTCCTTTAAATTGGCAAAATCAAGTCATGGAGTCTTATTCAGTCTATGAAAGTGTGAGCACAGAATACATTTCATGGTTGATTTATGAGCTCCTTGAAAATATGGTTTATAATGAAATTCCTACAGGCTCTTAACAAAATTAGCATAACAAATAGCTATGTAATAATACCTTTCATGTCCGTGCATTCCTGCAGATTCACTGTCAGTGAGCACTTGCCAAAGACCAGAGCACTTCCAGCCAGGGCTGGGCAGCACACCCAAACAATGCACCCCCGAAAGCTGCCTGCCTGCTGCATGGATGTGGAGTTATGGATTCAGAGAGTCTGCATGGGCAAAGTTAAATCAGAAGCCATTCTAGCAAAATAATATCAAATTAAGAATAGCTGTCTTCAGCCACAGAGTTATTGCTATTATTACTGGTTATTACTAGTTGCTTAGATATTACTAAGGCAAAACATGAGAAGTGTAACTTTCACTGCTGGCAGTACTTAATTTCAGGGTTTTGTGAGAATTAGGAAATATAGCTGAGATGGTAGCTACAAGACCAGTAATGGCTTGGGCTGTCATTGTCCATATAGAAAAATCTGTATTTGTACTTTAGAACTTTATTTTGATGAATGTTACAGTTGAACCTGGTCTCTACAGACTGGTATCCTGATGCTTTGCCTGTGTCTAATATTTGCAATATATAAGTTTCTGCCGATGTGTTTCTTTGGAACACTTTTTTTTTAATAGAATAACCTGGGCCAAAGCTGGATAACTGGGTCAGAGTCAGTAAATTTTATGTAGAAAAGTCTGGGCTATGGGCATCTCAGATTTAATGTCCATAACAGAAGTGGTTTGCCACTAGGAATTTCGAGGGCATTATACTGACCTCAATCTGCTCATACAATCACTGAAACAAATTAAAGAGCAAAAGTACTATGCATCTGTTAGTATGCAAAAGGATGTTGGAGGCTGTTGAAATACAAAGCAAAAGACAGCGAGTAGCATAATTTTTGGTCTCCCAGCAACTGATGCACAGTTATGGATAGATGAAGTTAAATTTTAGCGTTGAGGTTCACATATGCAGAGTATAATTACATTTTTATTCTAAAAATGTCATTAAAACAATGTTAGACTAAGCGGTTTCTTTCCAAAGGAAAAGTTAAAATGGGAGATATAATTCCAGATGAGATAGTTAGAAAGAACTGTTTACTGTGTTTCTCATTGACATACTGTTGAGATTATTTTGGGAAATACAGAAATGGGTGGGGTTACAAAAATACAGTCTGGGAAATAGAAAAGGGCAGCAAGCTTTTGATGAGACAGCAAAGCTCATAGGGGGGCAGGTTAAGCCAGGCCTGGGAAGACTTCATGCAGAAAGCCAGCACCTTGCCTACAGAAACTGGGGAAAAGTAAAAACCCTTGAGAGAAAACTTTGTTGTTCATACAGAGCTGTTTTGTTTCATTTTAGTGGCATGTCTGTGCCTGTGGCAATCCTCAGGTTTCCACTATCAAAACGTCAGGTTAGGAGGTGACTCAGTACTGGAGATTAGGGTTTACTAGGAAGAGGAGCAGAGAGAGAGGAGCCAAAACAGTTTGGGGAAGCCCAAACCAAGGCTTGACATTTTCATAATAATTCAAGCAATTTTATTTCTTTTATTTGAACACTGTTGGGTAACTAAGGTAACAAATGATCATGAAAAGGTTTTATCTTCATTTATATGAAATGGAGACAGTGTCCAGCTCCTGCACTCAGCCTCAGCCTTCAGCTTTCTCACTGTCATTTTTAGTAGGAGAATTTGCCCTTTTAGTTAATAGATTAATGGAGGAATAAAACAGCCACTCTAAGTTCAGTAGCATACAAATTGTCACGCTGCTTTTTTCCCCTGTTTTTTGACTAGCCAGGCAAAGTATCCTGAAAGATTTGGGCTTCAGTCAGCATGGTCAGTGCATTAACCAGATTTCTTAGGTTTCCAGTCTTACTCTTTTTAGCACAATTATTTTTCTCTCATCATCTCCCTTGTAGCCCTTAGCTGATCCAACAAGGAGGGAGAGAGATGATTCCCAGGAATCAAACTACTTCCTTTATAACTGTTACATTCATGACATTGCTCATGACAAGAGGGACATAATCCAGCTCTACAGCTGTTACCTCACTAATTGTAGACCGTACGAATTTGGGTCTCTAAAGGATTCAAAAACTTTTAACCACTAAGTATAATTGGTTAATGCTTTACCATTTCTTAGACACAGACAAAAAGATACTCAACTGGTGCTGAGTAATTGCAGAAAAGCCAACATTTGAAATACAATTTCCTCAAATACTACAAAGTAGACCATAAGAAGCAAATTATCTGGTTTCTCTGCCAAAGACTCTCAACCATAACAACTCTTAACAATCTTCAGTGTCAGACAATGTGTAAATTAACCATTCATTGCCCTCCAATTTCAATTTTCTCAAGGAAAATATTTCCTAATCTCAGTTAGAGCAGATTATGCTGTTTTAATTTCCATGCACAGGATGGTGTTGTGTGAGTATTGGTGTACACACAGGACATGAGAGCTTCCCATGTGACACTGATAACTCACAGAGTAAGAGCTCTCAAGACATGGGGCTTCATATTTAAGCTGAAGAGCTGCAGCAACACTCCTATCTGTTGGGAGAGTTGCCTGTGCAGTCAGGAGCTTGAGAATCACAGGGATGAAATGCAGGTACTGGAAGTGGTTTGAGACACTGGGTTCTTGGGCTGCCCTGAGGATCACTTAACTGCTATATTGTTTTTGCAATCTGTGTCTTGTTTTAAAGAAAGGAGGTCTAATTCAAATCCACTTAATTTGAAGTCTGATATGTATGTTGTGATTTAATAAAATTGCTCGGTCAGAAGTTGCACATTTTTACTAGAAATGGCAGGTATTTATAATTTGCTGCACAAGTAGTTTTCATGTTTTAGCATAATTTAGAGTGAATTAATGGCTTGTTATTTATTGCCTAATGCTCTGTTGGAGTGATTTATAAAGCCATACTCTGCACTGCTTGTTACTTTGTATTCTTTGCATTAGGTGTATCATCAATATCATTAAATGAATTCACAGTGACATTGCTCTGGAACTATGGGTTTTGATACAAGGGTAACAGAACATAAATCAAGAATTATGTTTAATTCATAAGAGGCACCAATCTCTCATTTAAGTGTAGGCTGGGCTAGATGGTGTCAAAAATATGCTTTACAATACCTCTTCTGATTGCATTTCAGAGCCTCTCTATATGCCCTTATGTTCTCTGCAAGAATAATAGATAGCAATACAGTGCAGTTTGTCAAGTGAATAACATTTCTGGTTTTATATATTTGGGTGCAAATGCTATCATTATTTTTACCACAAGCCAAAAAGGAATATATTTACATGAATACACTTAAAACTATTCTTAAGGTAATCTATAAATTTAAAGACAAGTTTTGCCTATTCTCTGCAATAAATACAATTATTAACTATATAAATTACATTTAAAAATCCAATATTTTGTAGTATTTCTGTTATTTTTACTCCTAAGCAGAAATATAAATAAACTTTTATTTTAGTCTTTCTTTTTAAATTTCTCTTGAATTAGTACATTAAAATCCAGAGCAGTGAAAAACCTGTCAGAATATTTAACTAGTATCTGTTTACTTTTTTATAAATTTTATGTAAATATTTCTTTTCCCTTTGACTTTTGTGAAAAAAATATTCTTACAAAGCCTAAATTTAGGATTGGCACTGACTTGAAAACGCACTTTCACCTCACTATTACTCCAAGTGCATATGAACTCTTGACAGTATCATTCATATATAATGGCAATTTTGATGCAAGAAGATTTAAATCTCTGTGCCTAGGACACAGTTTACTGGAAGTGTTAATTGTGCAGGAGCTAGGGCTGTCATTTGCTAGAAGTTTTCTCATCACTTTGCTGCAAGATGTGGGACGTTCTCTTTGACAATTCTTGGAGTTAACAAAATAGTTGTCATGTATTTTAAATGGCTGGAAGGAATTACATTAATGGGAGAATACTAATGTTTACACATAAAACTAGAAAAAAATGTTTTGTGAAAATGAAGGAATTCTTTTTTTCAGTATTTTAAACTTGTTCTCAGTGGAAACTAAGGACAGTAAAACAAATAACATATATCTGGAAAAGGAGAGAGAAATTAGACTTCAGGGCCTTTTTGTCCCTGCTTTCATGCCATATCCTGTGTGCCCTTTCATTAATATTTTCTAACATTTGTTAGAACAAGAGAAAAAAATCAATTGAAATATATGATGAAGTTTTTTACACAAAACTGAAAGAGATGGTTGGGATTTTTTTAATTTTCGCTTAAAAATAAGTTGGAATAGGACACTTGCAATGGATAATTCTACTCAATTTGTAAACAAAACTTAGATACTGTTCTATAACAAAAGGTATCCATATGTGAAAATTAGAAATTCTCACTGTGCCACCTGACATTGAGCAGCCTTCCCTCGCATGGTTGTGCTGGGTGATGTTAAGGTGAGTTTTAGGAAGGTGTGTGGACTCTGAGGGATCCTTTTGTCTCAGGAGCTTGTGGCCCAGAGATTTCCAGGTCTTCCTTCCAGCACATGGGGCTTCTCTCCCATCTCTGCTGGCAGCCATGCCCAAACTGCAGCAGAGTAGTTTGGAACACCTTCTGCTCAGTTCTGCAAATAAAATGGATATCTTGTTAGTTCTGGCATCCTTAGGCTGGGCAAAAGGGTGCTCAGCACAGAGCTGTCATGTACCTACTTAATGTCATTAATGTGCTCAAGACCACAGAGCTCTTTCAGGATCAGAGGTTAATGGTGCAAGAATTAACTGCAAGCTCATTTCATTTACTAGTACTTCTGAAATAACAGTGACTGGGGTAATTTTTCTTCATTATGTTGTGTGTCCTTTGGTTGGGAGGGTGCTGTTCTAAGAGGAGTAACTGCTGTACATGGTGACACAGTACAGATCCATTCCCTGGGCAACTGTCTGGTTTCCAGACACTGATACTAAAATTTTCTGTCACCAGCATTAAAAGGTGCCCATGTCAGTTAAAACCACAAAGACAAAACATTCAGGGAAATTCAATTTAATGTAGCATAGGTTGTATTTCTGGAGTGAAAATGCTGCTTGTCCATCCCTCTTTCTCCCTGCATTACTTATTTAGGTCCATTCCAATGAAAGTTGACAACAACTTAGCTGTCTGTAATAATATTGTCTTGGATGTCTGGATATAGAGGACCATACTGGGAAGGATTATTATATACAAATGCAATAGAATTTGAGGAAGCTCAAGCTGGGCAAGAAGCTCCAGCTGAGTACATGTTTTAGCAAACTTCTCCTCAGCCAGGAGGAGATGGAGTTGGGAGACCAAGAGAAAGATCCTACCAATGTGGCTGCAAGTGATGAGCTTTCAGTGGCTTAGAAATCAGTTCTCCTTACTTCAGGTGTGGAATGACTATGTACACACTCCTGCTGTGTGGAGGGGCACAGGAAAATACACTAGGTCAAACTAGTACCAAATAAACTCATACTTGTCGTGAAGTCATGAAGCAGCATCATTCAGCATACCTGACACCAGGAATGCAGACATGGATTCCTGAGTTCAGGAATGCAAGGCTTTAAACAGGATCTTTTTAAAGTATGTTCCCCAAAATTTAAATGGCATTTTCTCATTTATTTTGATACAAGTTTCAGAAGTGTTAGTTAGTGCAAATGTTTTTTTTCAGACCATGCATAGTATTTTAAAGAGATTATTGAGAAATGTAGCTGTGGCTCATTTAAAATCCCATTCAACAGGACAGATCTTAGAATTTGAAAAGCAAAGATTTTCTGAAATTTAATGTATTTTGTTGTGCATAATGAAACATGTGAAATAAATAGCCTGTGGAGAAAAAAAAAAAAACCAGTTTCATTCTTGCATCCTAAAACCAACAAGTCAATATTCTTTACTGTGTTCCTATTGTAAACCCCTCAAAAGACCAAGTATCAGCATGAGAAGTATTGAAAAACAATTTTCCATGACACCACTAACAGCTGCAAAAAAGGAAAGTATTTCTCTGCAGCAAGACAACATGTAAATTTTTGTGGTAAGCACAGATCAAAAGATTTGTGAATGGAAACTGAGAAAAGAGTCATGTTCTGGTTTACTAAAAGTATTTAAAATATTCAAAATGTTCTCTGTGTCTCTTAGTTTAGGAATTATGAAGTCAATAGTACAACCAGAACAATGGTCAAGTGGAATACATGTTGTGAGATAGAAATAAATAGACTATTTGAAATTCTTAAGCTAAAAGGTACATGTTAACATGTCTTCACTGAGTATTATTAATACATAAACCCAAGTCTTTAGTTTAAATGCAAGGGATTGGCCTCAGTTCAACAAAATTTAAAATTTTTAAAAATATAATTTTTTTTTAAAGGGCATTAATATCGTGCAAGGAATCCGAACTTACTGTGAGCTATTTGATTGAGGGATCCTCAGAAATGGATGCACCTGGAAGCTAAAAGCCACACATCACCAGCTGTATTTTAAAATATTTTATTTGTTGTTTACAATATACTGTTTTTAACAGTTTTGTTATATACCATAGAGTTATCATTGCCAGTGGATGAAGTCTGCCTGTTTTCTTAGCCTGTGCCAAACAAGTGGTACAGCACAGTTAGTGCTGCTATTGTTTATAGCATTGTTTGAGATGCTGTTCTTGGTTATGTGTTTTTTTCTTCTAAATTTATAATTGTGTCTCTGTCATCCCCACACCTTTACCAGCTAACAGTTCACTGCTATTTGTTCCGTCCCTCTGATGGGTCTTGCTTCAATTCTTTTGACTGAATGCCACATCCATCTCATTCGTAGCAACAAGGCATCTTCTAGCTTATGTTGTTTTTCCATTGTAGTTTTTCAAGGTTTCAGCCATTCTCTGTGCAGACTTGGGATTTTTTTTTTTTTTCCTGGAGATCAACACATTCCTGATGATCATTCAAAATGGGAAAATGCTAATTACACTTGTAGTACCTTTATGTAACTTTTCATGAAATCTAATACCTGTTATGAATCCATCCTTAGTCTGGTCAGTTTTACTTAGATTGCACGGGGAAGATTTATGTCACATATGGGATGTCATTGCTTCCCATTCCAGGGCACTCTGTCTGGAGTCAATACTTTGGATATTTTTGACAAAGAGAGTGCTCAGAAAACCAAGGTTTCAGAAAACCTGATCGATTTACTGTCACACTTACGAATTTATCCCAGGCAGCTCATGGGGAGTGTCCCTTCCATAAGGGTAGAGAGAACTGGACTAAATGCAACAGTGGACCTACTACCAAAAGTTCCTCAGTTGAAGAGGAGATATTTGCAAGAACAAACCCATATTTTTTTGTTTTTGTTTACTTGATGCAGTATTTGCACAAAATCTTAAAAACTCTATCACTCTGAAAACCCCATTAGAATACCAGTTATGAGAAGAGATCCTCTTTTATCGTTAAGTGTTAGCTTGAGTTTGATGTTTTATTAATCAACCATAAACTTCTTAGCTACACAAATTACAGATGAATTTCTCTAATTTCTAGCACCACTCTGTTGTGTACAGCAGCAGATGTGCAAGTCTCTAACGAATGCCTTCATCTGTAGTACTTGGAATTTGGGATTCCAGACAGGGGAATTTGAGCTCCCAAGCAATATTTCATGTAAAAAAAGCAATAATTATTTGTGTGTATTTGAAAAGTTCACCTCCCTGGCAACTTTACTGAATTGAATTCCCAATGTATTCATTTTGATAGGAAACTGTCATTAGCAAATAAATGAAGAGTTGAAGTCTGGTTGTGTTTCACCCAGTATCACCATTTTTTTGTTCACCAGAGGGACATAAGGAATCCAATGCTGGTGCTAAAGAATCTCAGAGCATCAACAGGATATTTTCCTACAAAGATTCATTCTAGTGTTGTGCTCATTCTGCCAGAGACTTCTGAAAACAAATCTGTGCTCAGAAAAAATTAGTCAGTAATAAAACAGCAGGAGCAACCATCTATTCTGGAAGTATTTACACTGTTGCTTAGATTCTCTGTTACTCTGGTTTCTTTCGAGGCTAGGGTTATAAATCTCTTCATTATTACTTTGCTCTAAGAGAAAGGTTTTAGACTTCGATGTCTTTTTTAATAATGGGTTTAAAGAATTATTATCCACACCGTATCTAAAGGAGATATTATAGCAATGTAGCTTAGCAGGTAATTTGTTTCTGAGTAAGACAAATCATGGATTGTTTCCTGGTGAGAAACATGGATTCAAACTCATTATTGTTGGAACAGTATATTATATGGGAGGCTGCTGTCCAAATGAGTTGTAAATTCAGCGTATTTATGCCTGTGTCAAGTGACTGACCAATTCAAAGTGAAGTTCTGATTTTGTTTAACATAATTTTGATGGTCCTATTATTATTTTATTATGTAAAAGCATTCCCAAATACCAGAACTGTGAGCCTTGATGTGCTGTTAGGCAATGTTGTAGAAAGTATAGCAGAGCTGTTTGTGTTTTATTAGTATAGTCAACCCTGCTCTGAGCAGCAGGTTGGTCTGGAGACCTCCTGATGTCCCTTCCAGACTGGATTATCTTGAGATCCTCACTGGGGTGTGACAGTGAGTCTCTGGGCAGGCCATGGTTTCCCGGATGGAGGAAGAAAAAACTGCCCATAACTCAGAAGCAGCTGAGTTCTACAGTTCTGGAGCTGGCAGCGAGGACAGAGGGTGGGTCCTGACCCCAGCTGTGGCTCACAGAGCTCCCACCCACAGCACAGGTGGAAGTCAGCACCAAGGGATGCTGAGCCATTGCTAACAGCCTGCAAGGGGAGCTCAGGGGCTGTGCTCAGCCCTAAGAGCTGCTAAAAGTTGCTGGTTTGGAAAGCAGGGCTGGAGGACAGGACTTGCTGTGGAAGGACACAGAGAACAGATTTTTCTCTTTTAAATTTGATCTCTGTGGTTGAGGTGGGAAAGGCTGGATGTGATTTAGGCATCCACGTGTCTGATTGCCTCTTAATCCCAACCCTAAAACAGCCCTCTAAGGGGCATCTCTGAAAAAAGCCCGTGTTGAAAGAAAGGCCAAACTATACTGTGAGCAGCAGGATCCATGGATCCAAGTTTCCTATGTCTTTGGACAGTAAACTCCAAGTAAGTTTACCAACTCCTAACAGTAAGCACCACAGTACTTCCAGGGGCCCTCACACTACACCTCAATCTTGCCTTCAATACTTCTAAGGTCCCCAAATAACCTCCTACGCTTCTCTAGGACAACCAGCTTCTGCCAGGGCTCCACACCATCGTCTCTCCAGTTTATGCTGTGTGCATGATGCCATTCCACCTGCTTCTTTTGTCTGGAGTTCTGTGATACTTCACAGATTTTTCTTTTTTTTTTTTTAG
>VXBB01024394.1:421316-451050 GCA_013399915.1 Illadopsis cleaveri
TTTTTTTTTTTAGTGACTGATGGAATTAATTACTCTCCTAAGGCAATATTTCACCTGCCTATTTCTATTTGTAAGCCAGTATGGTCTTCAGGGATATATGCTTTCTTCCAACTCATAAATCTGGATGAAAATTAAAAACCATGCAGGAGAAATAACTGTCCTTTGTATGATTAGTGACCCTGCATTTTTTTTCCAGAGGTTCACCATATTGACAGTAAGAATAACAATTCTTCACTAATAACTGTATCAGGTTCTCTCTTAGTTTGGTTTTGATCAGTCTGTGAAAGATTACCTTGTTTCATTTGTTTTTCAGTCATCTGAAAACATTTAGGTTGGTGAGAAGAGTGCAAAGACACATTGAATAAGAAGGGCAATATTTCAGAGCTTGGTGAAGCTTTAGGAAGGGAAACATGCCCCATGTGCTGTGGGGTGCAGTCTATGGAAATTCTGATTTTTGTTGAATTATTTTCTATCATTAGACAAAAGAGGCAGGTGGCTTGCACATTGTGGATGCACCAATTACATATCTGTAATTATTATTGAAATTAGTTGTTTTTAAGAAAGAGAATTAATTTAGCTATTGAAGATTTCTTTGTGAGGGTTGTAAAGCAAATACAGGGGATAAGGTTCCAGTTTTTTATGTGGTCAAGCTTATCCACAGCTATTGACAATGTCTTTTGGGAGCAATGGGCAGCTAAATCAGGATAGAGCAGACTGGGGAAACCTTAACTAGGAAATGGATGGTGAGTGCAGATGGCATGAGAGCAGTGAACTGAAAAGGTGGCATTAAAGTCATCCTTTTTCCCATTATTTTGGATCTTTTAAAACTAATGTTGTTTTTATCCCAGCATCTTATATGCTGTTTCAGATTTTTCTTCTTAGTTTTTAATCTTTTTAAGTTTTCAGTGTGTTAGCTGAGTATGTTATTTATTATGAGCTTTCATTTAAAAGCGTATCACATCAGAAAACCCCAGAGCATCAACTACCTTTAAACTCCTGGTTTTCTGAGATCATATAAAACCTTTGGCACTTCTGGTTGGATACTCTGAGATACCCCACCATAAACTCATGATTAGGGAGAATCAATAACACAGAAATTTATGCAAAGTGTTAAACATAATGAACTGGTTAGTTCTTTTGTTCTGTGAAAATCAGTTCTCAAGTGATGATTAATCTGATTAGATGCAAAACTTGCTTTCATTTCTTTGCTTTTACCAGATATACAAAACCTTAGAATGGTGGTTCTGCAGTTAAATGCTGGAAGGGACCTCAGGAGGTCTTTAGTCCAAAATCCTGCTCAAAGCAGGGCCAGACCAGGTTGCTCAGAACTTTAATCCAGTCTGGTTTTAAAATACAGCCATGATGGAGAGGAAGTGCACAAGTTCCTTTGGTGGCTGCTGCCATGTTCCCCCAAAATCATCTCTGCTGCAGGCTGCATGAGCCCTGCTCCCTCAGCTTCTCCTCACAGAGTATGGGCTCCAGCCCAGACCATCTTTATGGTCTCTGCTGAACTCCCCCCAGCTGATCAGCACTGCCAAACTTAATTAGTACATTTTATTAAGAAAAGGGTCATTGTAGAAGCATACTGCAAGTCCATTTACTTAATAACTCTGTGTTTAGAGATTTCAAGAATTTTAAAATTCGTGGTAATTGCAGTATTTATTTTCATACCAGAAATGACAAAGGTTTTGTTGTTCTTGAAGAATAATTTAGGTGATTGAATAATTTAATCTTCATTGAATATGGGCTTTAAAAGATTACATAAGCAAAATTTAGGAAAAGCAGTATTTTTTTGTACCAAAAAATGTACTATATTCATTAGCTTAGAGTTAAATATAGATTTCAAATGGCTATAAATATTCCATGCATTAAAAACCTAAAATTCATCCAATCGATGTTTCACTAAATAATAAAGTGCAATAGATTGCAAAACCTAAAAGAGGACAGAGTCTTCTCCCAAAGACTGAAAAAGGTGGAAAACAGGGACCTAGTTATTGGCACTGTGTCAGTAGAGAGACAATGGATGCTTGTTCTATTATTTATATGAGCTCTCTGCTTGGCAGATGCCACTGCAATAACCCTTTATTTCAAGTACAGAAAAAATAGAATTTGCTTTCCTTTATAATCGCACAATGCAAAATACTAATGAAAATGTTGGATTTCCTGTAGCTGAGAAGAAAGTATTGTCGTAATCTGCTTTCAGTTAGCAAGAAGCTCTAATCATTCCAGTCACATAAAAATAGACAGAATTTTTAAAAACCTACGTCTTTTTATTCTCTGAGACAGAAGAGAAAGGAAAATGAAAGTGTTTATATACTGTTTAAAATGGGAAGTCTTACTTTTTACGTCTTTTATAAGGTATATAAATTGTTATGTTGTATCCATCTTTTATACATGCACCTTGCAACCAAACAAAAGTTTGGTGTTCTTTAGGACAACAGAAAAGGGTTCTTATAAATTGTAACATGTAGGGGCTGGAGGTGCCTGTGCACCCCTCTGTTTCCAGTATTGCAGTGTTAGATCCATCCTCTAGAATATGGATTATAATTATGGAACCTAGAATAGAATCACAGAATGGCCTGCTTGTTCCAGTGCCTCACCATTCCCACAGTAAAGATTTTTTTCCTAATGTCTATTTTAAACCTGCCCTCTTCGAGTCTGCAGTCATTCCCCCTTGTCCTGTCACCATATGCTCTTGTAAGAAGTCCCTCTCCATCTTTCCCTTCAGGTACCAGAATGAAATTTCTGTAGGCCCTTCTCATTTATTTTCTATTTAAGGATGTTTGTTTCATTCAAATCATGTTTAAAGAAAGTCCTTAAATGTTTATTAAATCAGTCTTTAATCAAGCTTTAGGCTGAGTACTTTTCCCTGCATGTGTGGTCCCCAGAGATAAATTCAGAGACAAAAGCCAAAGCCAGGTGATACTGATTCCTCTTGCATTTACCCTATGTGAAGCCCCACCCATGAAATAAGTTATGAGCATAATTTATTCATGTGAACCACAAACTTCAGCTCAGGGCAGTTTCCCCAAATGAAGTTATCGTTCTTTGCCCTCTAGCACACACCCTGGCTTTTGCTGGCCATTTTAGTCCTTTCCCCCTGAAGCATTTTCACCTCTGATTGAGGTTTTTAGAGCAAGTGTGCTAATTCCAGTCTCCTGAACAAATGTCTACATAAGTAATTGCATCTTTCTTGCCAAATTTCCCTGACAATTTCAGCTGAATATGGTCAGGACAGATGACTTTCTCTATAACATCTCAGTGAGGAAACCATTGGGGACAGGGAGAGAAAAGCAGAGTCAAAATGTGTATTTCAGAACACACAGATCTCATTTCTGCTGCTTTAATTAGACTGAACTTGCATGTCAAGTGAAAACTGAAATAACAACTTGGAGGCATTTAACCAATCAGTGGAAGCCTCCCACCCAAGTGCCTTCTGGATCAGCAGCCATGAATGTTCTGTGCATTTTCTCTACTGTCCCCAGCACCAGAACCAGCATCATCTCCCAGGTTTAACATGTTGGTCTGGCTGCTCTTGAAGAAATTCTCACTGAAAGTTCCAGCCCTGGTAGGAAATACGATCCAAAATGCACCCCAGCCTGACCTCACCTCCTGCCACAAACAGTAAATGGTCAATAAACCATCTTTGCAGGGCACTGGAAGAAAATGTTTCACACTCCCACCATGAAAGGCTGTGCACAACACAGCTCTATGTTCCAGAAGGCCTCTTCTCCATCGTACTTTCAAGTTCTTTTATTCAAGTTATTTTAATCAGGCGGTATTGGAGGAGAATATATATTTTTAAAGACAATGGGCTAAACAAGACAACCTTGCAGAGATGATCATGCAAATTTAACAATGTATTAAAAATAAACCCATTTATTTGCATAAGGAGGGCAACTGTCCACCTCTGGGCAGTGTGGCTGTGCATCTTTTCCACAGATGGAGCTGGCAGAGCCAGGCAGTAGAGGCAGGACACAAGGATCAGTCCCACATAGCCTCCTGCCTGCTCTCCTGAGCCAAAACACTCTCTTTAAAATGCAACCTGCTAACAAGAGTGTGTAAGTAATCCATGTGAAGCCAATGTGAACTGTGAGATACTTCAACACAAAATTCCCCCAGCAATCATTGGATATGCATTATTTTCTGCTCCAGCCCAGGCTCATAACTTGCCCAGCATCAATTGTGTCCCCTGCAGTGGTGGGGAAGCAACACAGTCTGTGCTGACATCAGACCTGGTTTAAGGAGCATCACTGTGGGGTTGGGGAAGACCAATCTCAGCTTCATAAATTCACTCACTGATTTTCCTGGAGCCAGTGTTGTGGATGTCACCATGAATTTCCTCGAGTAGAAGCAGCCACTAAACATTAGTAGCTGGCACAAGGTTAAACTCTGCTAGTGCAGGTAAGAAATAACCTCCTTTTTTTTGATCCTGTAGAAAACCCTTTTTGGTGCATCATGAGATGAGGTATTTTACTGCAGAGCCTTTTTGAAGCCCCCTCTCACATGAATTTGTCCCAGTGCCTTCTCTCAGTAGGAAAAGGTGCAGATGGCCAAGCAGCTGTGTAAGGGCAGAACGAGCACCAAGCATGTGAACCTCAGAGCTCCAGGAGAAGGCCCAGGCCAGGTACTCTGCTCTTGGATGCACAGCTCAGCCTGCTGCATCCAGTCAACAGCAGGCAGGAGGGAGGACTCTCTATCATATGCAAGTGTCTCTGAGTTTGTTCCTCTCAGATCACCTGGAATGATTTGTGTCATCACACAGGAGACAAATTGATACTGCTGGGGCTATGTTCAGAGGAGCTGGCAAACTGCACTTGCAAAGTGTTTTTCAGCTTGTTGGCACTTGAGCAGGGTGGCACTTCAAGCCCCATTTCACAGGTGATGTGGATTATAAATAGTTCAAGTAAAGAATCAGCAAGTCTTTTTCTTTCTCTTTTTTTTCAAATTTATTTTCAGTGACAGATAATCTGAAAGTCCTTATTGGCATCCAACTTCAACTCAAATAGTTGTGGTTTAGGAAAGAAAAATTCTTTTTAAAATTGCTGTAATTGAAGTGTGGGGTTAGCAATGCCTTGAACTGCCAGTGAGCCTTGGCATCTGATGTAGTGTTTTTGTGTTCAGACCTCTTTATTCCTCTGTAAGCAGTTCATCCACTCTTGCATAGCCTCAAGCACACAAATACATCTAGGCTAATGGAAGAATGAGGTTAATATAAAGAGGAACCTTATTACCTCTAAGTTGGTTTTCTTTCAAAGCTCTCACTTACCATGTCAGGATGTTCCTGTTCTCTTCCATTTTTCTTTTATTTCTCATCCCTTTGGAAAGATAAATTCCTACTTGGAATTATCTCTGGGGATATATGGAATATGCATCTTGCCTTTTGGCTGGCTGACACATTAGATCTGATTAGACACTTGCCCTTTGGCTGGGAATAAATAGCAGACAATGTCAGAGTGGGACTATAGACTGGTGTGGATTAACACCAAATAGTAGTTATCAAGTGCCATTCCTCGAAGAGATATTTAACTACATTTAAGACAGCACAGAAACTTTTCAAAAAGCACAACATTCAGTTACTGGATATATATCTATATGTCACAAAAGCAAAACCCCAGAGTTAATAGTTGAACAATTTTCTTTCTTTAATAGAGTCTCTTTCAGGCATTGCCAGTATTATTTTTGTAATAATTATCATAAATATTATGTAGTTTTTAGACTGGAGTGTGAATATAGGAATTGAGATGAGTTTGGATATGTTACTTGTCTTTATAAGAAGAGAATCCAAGTTCATGATTCTCTTCTGTGAACCTCATCTGTCAGGTAGGAACATCACCAACAAAGAAAGCTCAATACAGAAAAGGTATATTTTGAACTTCTTTCTAGACGTTTGTCAGTTCCTGCATAATTGTGCTGCATTATTTTCATTTGCTTCATTAATAAAGCATAAATACAGAGAAAATGGAGCAGATAATACTGGTAAAGTGGCAGTAGCAACACCTTTAGCAGGTCCCTGAAGCTGCTGATGCCCATGGCAGGACAAATCTGACGTGAGCTGCAGCAAGCAGTGCCCCTCCTGCACTGCTCTCTTGTCCCCAGGGTGCAGATCACTCCTGCTATGGAACAGCAATAATTGGCTCCTAGTCTGCATTATCAAACAAGGGATGACAGACACAGAGAGATGCCGATCATTCAGCTGGTTGCTGGCTCTCTGCCCAAGTCTCCTTTTTCTCACACGCATGCAGAGATCCAGTAAACAGTACAGAGTTTGGTATTATTGGTATTACTTGGTATTTGTTTGCATTCAGACGCGTACTCAAGCTCTCCTCTGCATGTGGTCTGTGTTCCAAGAGTTTGTTCTTCTCTGCCTCATAAAGGAATGCTCTGGTTGCCATTGTTGTTGTGTACATTCTGAATTGTATCCTGGGCCGTTGCACAAACAGCATCTCTGAAGTCCTGGTCCACTGCTAATAAAAGTTTTCTTTCCCACTGTCTGCAAAGTGTCGTCTCTTCCATCCTGACAGCTTGGGGTATAGAACTGTTGTACAAAATACCTTCTGTGCCTTAGGTGTGGCTTTTTCTTGTATGTTGAGCCAGGGAAGCTCAATACATGGAATTCCCACACTGAAACACATATGCAAAACGTGTCTGTTGGTGCTGCATTGGCCACAAAGCTGGCTCTGGGATGCCCTGCCATTTCAGCTGCCAGAGAAATCCACCATATCCAGTCCTTCTAAAGAAACCTAGGCATGTTTGATTTTGGAAATTTTTTGGACGAATTCTGACTTTCATGACTGAATACAACTATGTGTTAAATTGCAGAAATGTATGTAGCAATCATAGTTTTGTACGTATTCATCACAACAGAGCTTAAATAAATACTTTAATTCATATTTTTAAACGAGACTTAAAGCCTCAGCTCTCTTGCCTTTATGTGCTGGAGCAGTGTATTTGTTTTTGGTTTACTCTGTACTTAGCATGGTCACTGGTCTTGTCATCAGATATAGAAATGCTAATGTAGGGCTATGGCATGAAGTTCTGCTGTATTTTATGAAAGTACTGAAAATCCTAAAATAGTTTCAATAGGGCACATGTCAGGGAGTGCAACCAAAACCTCACACTGGTAATGTGGTCCTGGGACTGTGGCCAAAATACTCTCACTGCCAGGTGAGGCAAGTCTCCAACTTTGCATCTGCCTCTAAAAGTCCAAGATGGAAAAGACAACACAGTTCTCCTTCCTCAGGCAGAGGAAGAGTGTCTAAAGGCCCTAGGAGCATCAGGTGACCATAGTTTTGCATTTCAGGACACACACATTGGTGTAAATAGAGCTTTCCTACATGTTCACAAAGCAAAGTAGATTCCAGAGAAATTTTGTTCACTCCTATTTGTATTCTGACAGTTTGAAGATGGGTTTTACCCTGAGGATCCACTGTATATGAAAAATTTAGTAATAGATGTGTTACTTTTATTCTTCTTCATTTTCAGGGTGGCTGGCCTAGTAGCCAAAAAAAAATAAGCATTTTGACTTTCATTTTCACACCATTCCTTTCTGCTCTTTTCTGACATTTCATAAGCAAGCTAGGCATGATCCATTAGAGAGGGCACACTGCTGGCTGAGAAACTGCACTCACAAAGTAGCTTTCAATGTCTTATTGTTGAACTGAGAGGCTATTTCAAGGACTTCACATGCATCTATACTGAGCTCTTTAATATTAATTAGAGAAAGGCTAAAGGACACGTATGAAGATCTTGGAAGGACTTTGACTGAAAGAAATCAGACCTCAAATATAACACTTGCAAATACTGAAAGGTTTTGAAATCTCTGACATAAAACTGACGTTGTGAAGCTATACACTTGGAAAATGATTAAATGAGCAACTGGAAAGAAAGTAAAATGATTACTAGCATGACAGCTCTGTAAGAGAAAACCAAATCACGTTGCATTACATGTCTACCTGATCATGAGGAAACAGAATGACAAGTTTTGTGGTACATTACTGTGGGTAACTAATGGGAATTAATTATTCTTTAGACAAAACCTTTGAGGCCTCAAATATAAAGACTCTATGTGGAGCTACAGGTATATGTCAAAGACATCCCTCATTACTTGCTAGTGATTTTTATTACCAACCCAGCCATTTTGGTTTAGAAATTTTCTTTTGCTATGCACAAAACAAACACTGCAAATGATTCTATAAATGTAAAAGAGTACAAAAAGAAGAACACAGAAAGAAAGTAAAATGGAACTTCTGATTTGATTAGTCATGCACAAAGATATACATATACATATAAGTTTATATTATTTATTGTTGTCTTTTTTATGTTCACAGGGCTACAGCTACTCATAGGGGCCAAGTTATATTCAAGGATGCCTTAGCACAACAGCTGTGTGAACAGGGAGGTAAGAGTCATCATAATTCTAAAAATATCTGGCAAATGTGGTTTTCCATTGTACCTGCATGTCAATGTTATTCTTCATGAAAGCTACTCTGAGAAAACCTTGTATCAGGATCTTATTTACATTCTTGAAACTGAGTTTCTTTGTCTTCATACTTGCCATTATCTATCCAGGAATCTCACTTTTCCTCTCTGCTAAGTGTTGGGGAATATACAAAATTTAGTAGCATTATACACATGCCTGAAATCAGCCTGTAATAGGCAACATTTCTTTTCTGTCAGAACCACAAGCTGAGTTTTAACCCTCACTGTATTAACTTTAAGCAACATGGCTGTAGCAAAAGCTTTGTTTACTATCCAGCTCAAACATGTCCTTGTAAAAAATCTG
This sequence comes from Illadopsis cleaveri, assembly GCA_013399915.1. Classification (NCBI taxonomy): domain Eukaryota; kingdom Metazoa; phylum Chordata; class Aves; order Passeriformes; family Timaliidae; genus Illadopsis; species Illadopsis cleaveri. The sequence continues at coordinate 430,102 of VXBB01024394.1, forward strand.
CCTCCCCATTTTGTGAAAGTAGGCCATTGAATTTTTGCCTGTCACATACAATATTTGATCATTTTTATAGCTAAACAAAATGTTTGACTTGCACAAACTTTAAAAATGTAATTGTTTTCACAGCTTACTCTTTCAACGAATAACCTAAAAAATAAATGTCCTGTTATCATCTGTTGTCTACAAACAGTATTATGCTTTGAACCTGCTTCATTAAGACAGTGAGAAGTAGAGAAGGTATCCATCATTTTTGGTACAGGAAAGAAAGCAATTTCCAGTTATATCAGCAAAATTCCAGTGATATTTCCGTGTGAGAAGATACAATGAAACATGGGCCAAATGATTTAAAATAAAATCATTTTAAAATGGGAAATGTGTTGTCCTATTAACGCACAAGAGAAAATCCCATAAAACACATCTCTTGGGGGCTTTAGAGCTATAGGGTTGTGGGTTTTTTTCCTATGAGTTTGGGAATATGGCTTTTGGAATAAAAAGCTGTTGAACATTATTTCAGGAGCATAAATTGAGTTATTCATATAAGGTATCAATAGCAGCTCTGTATATACGGGGAAAATATTTCAACTTTGAGTTTTCACTTTAGTTGTAGTTCAATGCAAGTAGGAAGAGGGATTCAGAGAGGTGAAAGAATGCCAGCTAGCAGGCTAAGATGTTGGTTATACTTTGGGGGAATTGGAAATATGTAACAGAGTTCTGGCAATGAGAAGGGAGTGTTCTGGTGATCAGGATGGAAAATGATTGGGCCAGACACATTTTTGCTGTGGGGAAGGAAGAACACCTGGAAAAATTAACAGGAGGTAATTGTGCACCTGTAATGGGAGTGTGGAAGCTCAGTGTTTCAGTGACTGGTGCATGGGGTCCTGGAATGGAAATGTTGATGAGATTGCATTTGGGATGTGCTGAGGGGGATGGGGAGGATATCTCACACAGGCTGCTGGCTGGATGGATGTAAGTCTAGAGTGGAAAAATTAATAGGCAGGGTAATCAGAATGAAGTGACAAACCCCCTCATAAACAGATTAAATTCTCCAAGGCATAACTACAGAGTGAGCACACCACAGCCAAGGACAGTCTGGGACAGCCAGAACAGGTAAGGAAGGGAGAGGGAAGTAGGAGTCACATTGATGGCAGTGACAAAGAGCTGGCAGTGACCAGGGTGGGGAAAGCTGTGCACAAACACGCTGAATGGAAATACATGACTGCCAGTGTCAGAACTGGCAACATGGTCAAAGAGAACATGGACAAAGCAACAAGATTTCTCCCTGCTAGAAGAAAATACCTTGGTAAGCAGAGACAAGCGGGTAGATATCCATCTATACAGACTTGACAATCCTTCTTCAGACATTCTGTTCGCTAAGATTTTACTGGGAGAGCTGACAAAAGAAACTTTTGTTCTTTCACCCCTCTCTGCTTTACAATTCTGCAATTTTGGAGCATAACCTAACCTTAGATCAACATTTCAGCAACACTTATGTTGGTTGGAACAGTAAGTCCTTATGTTACTCTGTGCTGTCCCTGAGTTCAGAGGAACTCTGAAGAACAAGGAGAAAATAGAATTTGGATATTAGTTATATGCAGAGAATAAAGGATGCTGAGATGTCTCACAGGCTGTCCAGCTGTGAAAATCCCTTTGCTGCCTCCTCCTTCCATCCAGCCACTGATAGCCATGCCCTGCATCAGCTCCCTAAAAGGCCCTTCAGCTTCCCCAACTTGTCACAGACTCCCACATCCTTATAACTTTCGTGTTTCCCATGATTTTCCCAGCAATTCTCTTTGCTTTATTTTTCTCTTTAGGCAAGGATCACCCAGAGGTGCTGTTCTGTGAGCAGTGGACAGCCTATGACAGCTGTAGCAGTGATCAGATTTCCCTGCAATACTGATGTGCAAGCTTCTCAGTTGTTCTCTTGGCTCTTCTCCTACATTTTAACCCTCACCATGGCTTCTCTCCCCTTGGTTTCCTAGCTCAGGCACAGTTTCCTTGACATGGCTATTCAACCACTGCATTACCCATTACCCTTGCTCCCACCCTTTCCACCACCAGGCTGTCCTCTGCCTTTTGGTTCTTATTTCTTCAGCACAGTGTGCATTGCATTAGTCTCTAACCACTGCATACTATTATCATCCTTACACTATTAGAATTAATTTTCCTATTCAAAGAAAAGAAGCTTTCTTTGAAGTAGACCTTACTTCATTTATTCCATTTTCATCAACGCCACTAATGTAAACAAAGGATTCTTTCAGGGAGAATTAGTGAATTTATTTAGATGCAAATATCATATTAATATATATGCAAAACAGCAAGATAGATTGACATAAATTAAGTTTTATGGTCTGTTTCTAGTCCTAAACATTACTATACTGAAATAGTGCAATGAATAATGTGACATATTAAGTAAAGAAAAATAAAACCACAGGGCAACTTCATAGATTTATTATGGGACATCTTCTTAATACATATGTTTACTAGAGGTGACATCAATCTTCCTAATGTCTAGTAAAAATGATATACATGAAGATGTGAAATTAGCAAGGAGTCTCAAAAATCATGTTCACTGTGGCTGTCCACCCTCAGATGTACATTAATAAATCCTAGTACAGTTAATGGAATTTGTGCAGTGAAAGGAAAGTGGGGTTTTTTGTATTTTGAAGAGAATTAGAGGATAATAAAGGGTAATGTTAAGGGATGGCAATGCCATATGTATAATGTAAATAGAGTAAGAAACGATGCCATAGGGAAAGACACCAAAGAAAATAAAATAATTGCTTAAAAAGCTCTGTGTTCAGAATATAATACATATTTTAGGAAGCTAGGGAGATGTTTGAGAGGTGATATAAGCTTTAAATTTTATGAAAATTATATTGAAGAAAGGAGACATAAAAATTATGATAGAAAGAGTTAATCTACCACAAACAGGAAGCAACCCAAACAAACAAAAACTGTATAAGAGAAGCGAGAAGCGGTAGATATCTTGTAAATACTTTTAAGGATAAGTAGGGCTCACTATGACTGATGATATTGTTTCCAGTAAAAATATATTTAATAAACCATATATTTAATCATTGATGTGGTACTAAAATAAATGGAAAATAAGGTAAACTTAGTATTGTGCATGTTGATTCATATTTATTTCTGACTTGAATAGAATAAAAACTATTCATTAGTAAACAGTGGCATAATTCAAATGGAGTTGACAAGACCTCAGACCTGGCTGCATTGCACAGAACTCAGAAGGGTTTAGATCTGCATGAAAATAAAAATGTTGGTGGAAGGAGCATCTTGTGATGCACCACTCCGCCTGCCTTTGCCACACCAAGTAGGGTGATCAGTTAAGGAGGCCTTTTCCCTGGTACACTGAAACTTTAGATCAGTAGCACCATTCTTTGGAAAAAGGACCATACTGGAAGATTTGTGTAGAGTTTAGTTCTGACTAACTAGCAGAGAATCTTGGAACAGTAAAACCTAAGAGAGGGAAAAGACGAAGGAAGCTGTTCCCTCAGTGCTATATCATTCCCTTCTGCATAATTCCCAGAATTTTATGCAATCTCATGGTCAATGCCACAGATTACAGGACTGGGTTTCGTTTCTAAAGAGACCCTCTATAGTCTGACAGATATCTCCATACTGAAAGCAAATCCTGAGAATTCACCCAGACTCTCTTTTATTTGAAAACTTTTGCCTGAATGTTTGTACAAGACCTTTTAGGTGTGTTTTGTACCTTGTAAAATTTAGGAACACTCTGGAAAAAAAAATGCAAAAGAAATTTCAGGATCTCAGACTTGTATTTTACAAGCTTTCAGAGCAGTATTTTACAGAGCAGAGGACTGGAATATAGAGCTGGTGTAAAGCTCCTCAGTGCATGTGTCAGCAAGAATAACACATCCCTCAGACAACTCACTGACACTCCCTAGGGGATGCCCAACCTCTATCATTCAATTGCAACTTTGTTTACCAGAAAAGAGAAAGTATTGGAGGGAGTCTAAATAAAGGCATTTATTTATTATTTTTTAATCTTTATCTGGCTGCTAATGACGAGGAGATTAGACTTCATAATCTGCAAAGCAGAAGATACCTCTCTCCACTCCTCATCTGTCATGAATTGATGAGCAACAGCTGATGGCCCCTGGCTGTAAAACTCTGAGTGTGGTGTTTGTCTGGGAGCATGTGGGCATTTGTACAGTAATAGATTATTACCATGTTTAATGATTTTGTTTCTTATTTTTTTACTGACAAGACCACCAAAAAATTGTTTCTTTCCTCCTCACATTCCAGTTTCTAGAAGATGACATTCCCTTACTACTTCTTTCATATTTCTCTCCCAGTTTAACCAAAAAGGGGTGTATTTAAATTGGCTTAACCTTTCAGTAGCCTTACTTCATCCACAGAAAAATTTAACCTTTTACACCAAAAGATCCTCTCTCATCCCATTGACACGGAGCCTCACAATGTCCCCATTGACTTTTGAATTCCCCATTAGCTTCCTAAAGATTCTCATGCTTCCAAATTGACTGTGGCCTTTCTCTCTCTGAATCACTTTGTATTGCATACTTTCTCCTCTGCTTTTCCTTGCCAAATGGATTGTCTTGTAAGACAAGGCAAGCCCTCTACATTTCTTTGCATTTTCTCATATCGTATTTGCTGATGCCTCTTACATTGTGACCTCATTTGAGCTCTGCTTCCATTCTTTGCTGAGTACAATTCATCGCTTGTAAAGCTCTGTATATACCCAGGGTGTTAGTTAAAATCAAATAATAAATTCATTTACTTTACTTTTTAAAAAGGTACAACATTCTCATGCAAGCTAAGATGCATTTTGGGGACACACACATACTGGTTTTAAATTTAAAACCATCCAACCACGTGCCTAAGGAACATCTAACAGAGTGAATAATGGTTTAAAATATGAACTGAGATAGTCTTCCTTTTTCCCTCTCAGTCTGATATATTGTATAATATCTTTTAAATTATAGATTTATATCTTTACACTGTATAGTTACTCTGCACATTGTCGTTTCTTTTAGCTTTGTCATATTGCACAAAAAAAACTTCATTTGACTTTAGCCACACTGTATGACTTATGGAAAAATCCATGTTATTTTAAAGTAAGTAGTTCTATAAATTTATTAGAAAGGCAGATCTGAAAAGATTTTAAAACAACTACTGTTAGTTTTGTGTTATGTTTTGAATTTCTATTACTGGTGGGCCTTAAATACAACAGTTGAAATATATACATAAAATGAAATATCAAACGTAACACAGAAATTGTTTGTAGAGAGAATAAAGTTTATCACTCATTAAATGGTACCTTCACAGTCGTTCATCATATTCAGCTCAGGAATTTGAATTACAATCAGAATACCTGAGGCAAAAAGACTTGGGCCTCATAGATCCCGTAGAGATTTAGGAAACATAACCTCTTCCCAACATAAAGTCTGTACTTGTAACAACAACGTTTTTGTCTAACATGAAATGTTTGCTTAGTTCCACCTCTAATTTTTAAATGATTGATCAGTAGCATTAGTATGCACATGCACAATTTCCTTTCTCTCATTCCATTGGTAAGCAGTCTTGTTTTGCAATGTACTATGCATATGGTGGAAGGGTCGTTTCAGTAAAAAATCTGTATTTTTTAATCACACAAACAGCCAGTTTTATTGAATAATGGTGAAGTCAAAAAAGGCTGCAAATGTAAAGATGCCAAGTTGGTGCTATACCTGTGCCTTTTTGCTGAATGCTGAAATTTTGCATAATAACTTCAGGAAGCATCATTCGTGACTGTGTGTGTCCTTGGCTGGAGCCTTTTCCACAGAAAGCCTCCTTCAAAGAGCCATACCAAACTGCCTAGGGTGAATGATAACAGTCCTTTGTTTTCATTTGGAGGTCTGAACTGCTCTCCTTGGAGAAGGTGGTCTCTTGCAGTTGAGCCACTTTCAAATGCCAAGCTGATGAGTCTGCCCATGATGTGTCCTGGCATGACCACGCTCCTCTTAAGTGAGCATTGGCAGGATGGCTTGCAGCCACTCTGTGTTCACAGCAGATCACCCCTCAGTACTGCTCTGGAACTACTGAGAAGGGGGTATTCAGAACATCAGGGACAGATATTTTATTTTAAACCTAGCCTCTTAGAAGAGGAGTATTACAGGAGTATTACAAATCCCATGCCATAGTGTGCTTCTTTTCCTGCAGGCGAAATACACAACGGTTTGTGTTGCTCAATCTGAGAAATAATTCAATTAATCCAGTTCAATCCATATATTTGTGCAAATAATTTTTAAACTATTTGTGGTGAAATTTACACATTCCTACAGAGAAAAACAATATCTGGGGCTGCAAGGGACAAATGCAGTCTTTTTCACTGTAGGGTTCACCAGTGCAGTCCAGGCACTATTCTGGAGACAGTGCCAAATTTAACATGCAATAGTTGTGTTTCTCCAGATTTTGTACCAGCATGATGAGAGGTCTTGGCCATTGCTAGAGTCATTATTGGCATTTTTGTTAGGGAAGACGAAACAGCATGGGTGAATTTCTTGCATTAAAAATGGAGCAAGTTAGCCACAAAAGGAAAAAAGATTTCAAATTTCTGAAACAACAACTGACATTTAAGGTCTTTTCTCTCAGCTGCAGTAAAGTTTTCAGTGGTGGTTTTCAGTGTCGTGTGTATATATACACACACACCCCCCTTATACATGCATACATACATACCTATATATGCCTATGTACATATGTATGCGTGTACATATATGTGTGTGTATATACACATATATATGCGTATATGTATATAAGGTTAGGGGCAATATATATATACACATGTATATGTATATATTTATATGATTAGTGGATGGTGTCACTCTTCTAATTGGTAAGTCTGTTAAATTGAAGTTCTGTGTCTAAGGTAAATCCAGATTGCTTGCGATCGTTTTCTGGTCTGCAGATATCTCATTTGTTTACTGCTCAGTCTTCTTCATCACCTACTTCTCCATGAAATGTTGCAATTTCATTACAGAATGGCATGCCTCCTTGCAAACCCAGTATTTAAGACCTAAGCAGGAAGAGCAAAACCAAAATTCTTGAAATTTGTTCTGGACTTTCTATTCAGATGACTATGTGAGAGCTCTACACAGATTGCTGCATTTATTTTTATGTTTATTTTTTAATCTATTTTTAATTTGTCAGATGTTATGACAGAAATTGCAGTACTTCAGTATTTTACTGCAAATATGCTGAACAAATCAGGAGTACTGCTACAATTTAGGTCAGTGCCCAACAGAAACCACAGAATCATCAAATGAATTCTGGCTTCAAAAATTCTCTTTTTTGGTGGTTTTATTTTACCAAAGTCTAAAAGACAGCTGGAAATATAGATCCATGGGTGAGGTACTGATAGACAAATAGGTAGCTGCTTCCCAGGAGCTTGGTTATATGCACCCCTTTGGCCTTCGTGAAAGAGCTGTAACCCACTCTGGATGTGAGATCGAGCAAGGCTATGGGTGTAGTAGCTGCCATGGAGTATCTGACACACTGTGCAGCCAGTTTCTAGACATCTCCGTATATTTTTATGTGGCTGTGCCCTTTCAGATACAGTCTGGTTCCATTTGTATAATGCTACACCAAGAGTCCTGTTGCAAAGTGTTGGTAGAAGGTTACTTAATAAACTTGTGCCATTTCACATGTACACCCCATGCAATGTGTCTTTACAACATTCTGGTGTTTCTTGGGAGGCAGAGACCTACTGGGGAATTGAAGAACATTGCCTGCAAAAACATGCTTTGATATAAGTGTTTGACACCATGATTTGCAGAGTTAATCTGTTACTTGTTGCCCTAGGAATATTTGGATTACTTCCCCCAATAATATGCCCAGTAAAATGTTGTTCAGTGCAGTATAAAATGTCAAGGTATGGCATTTTTTGCCTATCCTAGACTATTTCTGTTGTTGAGCCTAATTTCCACTCTCTTTGTCAGTCCTTGAGCTATTGAATCTTAATGCAAACTATTTTTAACAATATCTCATAATTCTAAACTAGAATTGTTTTTACCTTACTGTAAAACCAGTACTAACTTCCATTTTTTTCAATGTTTATTTTAATTAAGAGAATAATTTTTGTTCTCCTACTATATTTTTGCAACTTTTGGGATCTATCACATTTTTTACAATTAAACTACCAGGATAGCTTATTTAAGAGAATATATACTGTACAATTTGTTTTAAGCTGAATTGATTTTTAATGCTGCAGTTGAGCCCTGTTCACAGAAGATATTAATGCACTGTGTGTCTTTGTTTTCTGCAGCCCCAACAGAAGCTCCCTTACATCCTCACCTAGGTAGGTGATTTATCATTCTTACTACTTAAACTCAGAATCATTGACTTTATTATAATAAAAAATCTGTAAAGTCACATGAAACTAGGTCTGAGGAATTCAAATAAAAATGAGATTAATATAAAATGGATTGAATTATGTCTAATTCTGACTAGTTGTTTCTTCATTGTGATTCTTATTGCTCTTTATTGCCTTTGAATCCTTGCAGTGTGAGTATATCATGCTGCAGACCTCTTGGTCCTAGTTATGTATTAGAGCATTTGTTTGCTAGAGAACCAGGACTGGAGCACTCCTGCTATGAAAACAGGCTGGAAGAGCTGGGATTGCTCTGTCTGGAGAAAGGAAGGCTGCAGCAAGACATTAGAGCACTTTCCAGTACTTAAAGGGGATACAAAAAATCTGGAGAGGAATTTTTTCAAGGGCTTGTGGTAATAGAACAAAAGGGAATAAAGTGCTTTAAAATGAAAGAGGGCAGGTTTAGATTAGCTGTCAGGAAGAAAACCTTTACTGTGAGAGTGGTCAGACACTGGAATAAGTTTCCAGAGAAGCTGTGGAAGCCCCATCCCTGCAAGTGTTCAAGGCCAGGTTGGATGTGATTTTGAACAATCTGGTACAGTGGGAGGTGTCCCTGCCCATATCAGAGGTGTTAGAATTAGATGATCTTTAGGGTCCTTTTCAACCCAAACCATTCTCTGATTCTATGACCCATAACCTTCAGTGTGGGACAGCACCTCACACCAGAGCAGGGTTACTCTGAGGAAGATTTTGCCCCAGTGCACCTCCAAGGTGGACCCTGGTGCAAGGCACTGCTGCTCCTGCTCTCCAGCCCTGCACCCACCAACCCTTGTGCTGCAATTTGATTTGTCCAGGACAGATTCTGGAATTCTTCCTCAGTTTAAATAGCAGGTGACAGTTACTTCATTCATTTAGTGGATTTGTAGAGAAGGGTCTGTCTAACACAATCACAGGTGCCAAAGCTTGGGGATTTTAAGTGACCTCACTGGTCATTGTACATAAATGAGACGTCATGCTTAAATGTAAATCTAGGTGGAATATTGGAGTCCAAAGTTTGCAGAACAGAGGTGAGAAATATATGCATAACATAACTCACAGTTTATGTTCTTTAGATAAGATGACCTTTACTGCCAGAGAAATTCCAGTGAGCTCATGGATTTTGCTTATGAGTTGTAAAAACAAATCCCCTGACTATAAGAGCTATAATATACTCATTAGGACTTCCCATCCCTTCTTGTGCCCATGTTTGCAAAATCTGGATTTGGAAGGGGTTTTTTTCTAAACATTCAGAAAACCAACAATTTGGAACAAAAGTTCTTAAAAGATTTAGTGTCTGCTTGATGACTCCATCTTTCCATATCCATCACACTTTCTTGATGGAGGCATTTCTTAATTTTTTGTGGTACTATGATCCATAGTAAACAAAAAAGCCCTGTAATGAAGAAACCCTGGATTATGCATGTAGCATAACCTGAAAAGCAGATTTTTAGAAACCTAAAATGCATTTTACAATGCATTACTTTAGGTAAGGCAATATTTAGAAAGCATGGGATGATTGCACTGGGTTCTTTTTTCATATACTGCTTTGTTTTCTTTGCAGCTGAAATGCACAGTGACAGCATTATCCTACGAGATGACTTTGACTCTTACTACCAGCAGGAATTGAATCCTACCATGTGGTGAGTTTCTGCACTCCTTTGTATGCATTTGAGCAAATTTAAACATTTATTGAATGAAATGAAGTATAAACCAAAGTGTTGGTTTGCTTCATTAGGACCTAAATATTTTGGCTTATTAATAATTTATTAATGAGTGACTGAGAAATTCTAAGCACATTGAAGTGGGTGACAAATTCTTGTTAATTTCAAATTTTTAACTAATCCAAAAATAGAAGGACTAGAGCTGAGCTCAGTGAATATTTATGAAAGAAGATTTTGGTTTCCTGAAAACACAGCTTTTCATCAAAAAGGAGAAGAATTTCAATAATTAAACTTTGTTGTTTTGATTTTTCTTTTTTAATTTCATGTTGTACATGTTTTTGGTGAAGCTAGCTATAGCAATAATTCCTTCCAAACTGAAATGAAATGTTTCCAAATGATTAAAAAAATCATAAGATAACCCCTCCAAAAAACCCAACTGGAATTAAATACCTCTGTCTAATTTCCATATGATGAAAATTTTTGAGGTTGAATTTTTATCTTTTTTTTTTCTTTCTTTCTCTNTTTTTTTTTTTTTTTTTTTTTTTTTTTTTTTTTTTTTTTTTTTTTTGTGGAAGGCACACTTTTTCAAAACTTTTGTATTGTGTAAGAAGGAAAACACTTCACTTCCCAGTTCTATACAGCAACTCCCAATTGCTAGGGTTTGGGGGGTTTTGGGATTCGTGAATAGAGTCATTCATATTATCACAGTCTGTGTCTGAAACAATCAGCACAAGATGTTACCATTCTTTAACCAGTAGCTGCTATAGAAGAATCTCAACCTTCCCATGCATAGTAGGGTAGGTACAACTTAGGACAGGTCAGGCAGCAGCTTTATGAACTGTGACCACAGTGGGAGGGGTCTCACACACCATCTCTCCCTCTGCTCCTCCTTTCTCTGCCAAGTGATTGCAGAGACCCAACGCACCCAACCAACACTTCACTTGCTGTCTGAACCCACTGGTTCAGAAAACAAGGGAAGAGTTGAGGAAAAATAATCATCTCAATGTTAATAAAGTCAAGTATCAATCCCTGGGAGGAGTGGACCCCTTAAGTCACTGCCACAGTCCTAAGTTGTCCGAGAATAAATAACAGGACCACATGGAGAGAGGACAGTTGATGGAGCCTATAGCAGCGACCCTCCAGTGCTCTCTTAGCTCAGAAGAGGGGCGTTGGAAACAGTGGCAGACCGTTAGCTTTTAGTCAAAAGAAGTGTTCTTTTAGCAAAGATAACTCTTAGACAGACCTCTGAATCTTAAATATTAATAATTTTAAATATTATTAATTTTACCACCACCAGTGATCATAGATGACAATTTTATATGATAAATGTGTACAATGTCCCCAAAGAGGAAGTTATACATCTCTCTTAGTAACAAACTGATTCTATTCTGTATAGTGAGTATCTATACCCAGAGTATATAATACTAAGATAAACACATCTCTTGGTCTTAATATGAAGTTTTGAAGTTTGGAACCTCCTTTTTTTGTATAAGATTGTTTCTGAGTTTTCTATTTCTTTCAATCCTATTTCATAAATATAACTAACTTTATTGTTTTAATTCATACAAGACACAGAAATATTTTACTGACTTAGTTTATCTTGTTCAAATAAATCCTTGATTAGCATTTTAGCACTTACCTGCATTTGTTAGTTAATACAGTCATTCTGTGACATTTGACTTCATTCTCCTTTTTATTAAGGACTGTCACAACTTTCCATCTGTGCAGGTCATTCATAGCTTAACCATCTTATGTAAAAATCTGTAGTTTACAGAATTTTGTGGATATTTTTATTTTGTACATACTCATTTTAATAGTTTTTAATATGTGCCTACAATTTTTGCTCCTTTTGTTCCCTTTGTGTTGGCTCTTTAAATGTTTTTTGTGGACTTGAGGCATTAAGGACCTGCAATACTACAACATAAAATTCCCTCTTTCTTTATGGGTATGAACAGATCAAGGACTCTTAATGGGTTGCAGAATAGCTGCCAAGGTAGATAGCTTTAGCAGCAGTGTGTTAAATGGACTTGAGTGGAAAGAAATGAGAAGAGGCATTATTTCCCTGTAGATACCTCATAACTCACAGAGGAGTTGTCTGTTGGGAGCCTCCATTATTTATTTGTCCATTGCTCTCAACTTTAAATTCATCCTTGCTTATAGAAGCCTAACAGAGAAATTTCAGATTAAAAGAGCCCCCAGTCTTCTACTCCTTTTGTCCCCAGGATGCGAGGCCCCTCTGGAATAAACTTCACCACTTCTATCAGTCAGTACAGAGAGGTGGGTGCTAGAAGAGAGTCCCAAAACTCATCACAATCCTGAGACAGATTTTCCTGGAATAGCAGAAGGGCAGCATTTTCAGCAATCCTAAACAGAAGTGGAGTACAAATAAAAGAGAACCATAATGAGGTATCACGAGCTTTTCAGCACAAAGAATTTCTGCAGTAGCTCTGCCTCCAGTGAAGACCCACTTAGTGGAAGAAAGCTCGTTCTCATTTGATTGTCTAGTGGGAGTAAAATCAGGAATTATTAACAGTTGTTGCCATCCACCCTAAAATTGCGTATTTTCCCCTGGCAGCTGCTAAAATCCCATCTTTACCACAAACAATTGCAGTGAGTGCTGGAGCAGTATTTCCAGCTCTGCTCGGTCTGGTCTGTGCGGAGCAGCTGCTTCGTGTGCACAGACACCCCTGCAGGGCCGTGCCACGGGGCCACTTACACCACTCTAATCATTTCTGAAGCCATTATTTGTGTACAGATGAAAAGAGAAGTGTTTGTATTTTCCTCCTATCTTTTCTTCCCAAATCCTACCTAACACTGGCTTGAAAGTGATTAATATTTTCCCACTCCTCCTGATTGTCCTTCTGGCATGTGCAGCTCTGGCAGAGATGTATTGTTGAAGTGCACAGGCTAAGCAGTTTATATCCTTTCTGTGTGTCCAATTTTATGAGTCCCAGCAGAGCCTGTGTGTCACTCCATTGCTGGGAGAGGCCTCACATCAAATAGCTGTTTTGCACAAGGGCACTGTATGATTTCAAGAGTGACTGCCTTCTCTTTCCAATGCAATATAAGACACATCCTTCCCAGCAGCCATCTAAACAGGGAAGGAGTGGCTATGAGTTTTTGGAGCTGCAGAAGGAAGAGAAAGGGAAGATTGGGATATGACTCTTTGTAAAAGAAAAGTCACAGCACCACAGGTCCTGACCTAAATCAAAATTTGGTGACTGAAAGAAAGTAGGAGAAAATACTGACATGGGAAAGGGACAAGGAGAGGAGGAGGCAACAGGAGAGGACACATCCTTATGTGAACATAGAAGAAACATAGACTAGAGAAGGACTTCGCTGTTGGGAATGCAGGAATGGGAGCATGTCCCATCTTTCTCATTTTCTTGGGAAGCCACCCACTATGAGAATTTTCTTGTGTGGTGTGTCCAACTAATGTTTGTAATATTTTCTTCCAGTGTCAGAATATGGTCATTCCCAAAGTCCCCAAACCATAGCCAAAAGCCTGCTTACTTAAGCAAAGATTTCCTCATTTCTTGGGTTTTATTTGCCACCAACCTTACAAAGATCTCTTGTCTTGTGAAAAAAAAATGCTTCACACAATAATAAATGTCCAATGTATTATGTATCTGACATGTACAAGCTGTGGAAGTTAAGGTAGGTGAGTGATTCCCACACCACTGTAGATGTAGCACCAATGTCCATGCTCAGCCAGCCACTGCTGACCTGTTGAACTAACTAGAAGTGTTGAGTACATTTTTCTATTAGAAAATTGAAATAATGCAAGCAATTAGTGTCCATGAGACTTTCTGAAAACTGACAGGAGGCTGTTGGAGCAGAAAGCTCAGGAACAATGGAAGTAACTGATTTCTTCAGTAGGGAAAGGAAGTCTGCACCAGGTAGCACTTGCCAGGAAATCGCTGAATGAGTAGAGGTCCAATATGTGTAGTATGAAGAAGACTGTCAAGGTCATTGAGCACCTGTTCCTGTGACCATCTTGCCTCCATGTAACCTCATAAAACTGCAGTGGAGAGCATAAAAAAGCTGCTATATAAGAACTAAACCAGGCTAAACAGGAAAAAAGTAAAAAAAACCCCTTTTTAATCCTATCTTAAATGACCTAATGTTAAGAAGATGCATAAATTAATAAAGAATAAATGCTGGAATTAATGCATGCTTCTGTGTAAAATGCTTTTAATAGTAGGAGTGGAGAAACCAGGGGATTCAGTACATTTAAAGGAGAAAGAGCCAGTACAGAAGTGTATTGCTGGCTAAACTCTCCTTTCCAATCTGATGTCATGTTTCATCTCAAAGCCTATCAGCACACCAAACAGCAGTCACTTACAGAAGGCATACTTGTCAAAGATGACATGAAGAATAGCTGAGCATGTAAAATCAATCAATAACAAACAGAGATTCTCTTGGTCATCGCTTCTTCATGGCGTATGAGAAATGTACAGGTACAGTGATATTTCCAGTGGCAAAGAGGTTGAGGAAAGCTTTGTGACAGGAGAGAGAGGTCCTAAAGTGGTTTTCAAATTGCACTAAAACTGTGGGATTAAACTTCAGAAAGATTTATGTCTAAAAATCTCTTGGCAGTTTGAGATGTTTATCTTCTTTATGGTTCAGACATCACAAAAGACATCAGTCAATATAATGTCCACATACTCAGGTATTGTAGAGGCAAAAGAAATGACAAATAGGGGTAGGGAAACAGCAGATGTTTCCCCTTCAGCAAAGTGAAGAACAATAGCAGAGAGAGGTGGGACTTTCTGAGTCAGAGATGAGAGAGATGGCAGGTCTGTGGAGAAGTCATCTAGATAAATGCAACACATGTCAGCAGTGGCAGCAAGGACCAGCTGCGAAGGGAAAGCTGAAGCGATTTTAATGTACTAAGATTTTACACCAGGTAGGTGAGAAAGATAATGTAGAAAGCTGCAACCAGTCAGGGCAATTAATAGTGTCTTCTGTTTGTATAAATAGAATAAAAATTAACCTTCCTGTCTGCACTAGGAGAGGAGCAAATTGGATCGTTTCTAAACACATAGTACTATGACGATGATCTGAGGAACAGCAGATCAATTATCTTGCTCTTCATGCATTCTTGTCAAGCTAATGAGCAGTTTATTGTCAAAGGTAATGCACTTCAAAGAGAGCACAAAGGTTTGAATGAGGATTATCAACAGCCATCCAATTTTGTATGAGAGTAGTCATCCTAGAAAAGACAACCGATGATGAAACTGCTGTATTAGCAGGACAGTGTTTCTGGATTTCCACACAAAGTTTCATCGACCACATTATAGAAGTAGAACAGATGAATCAGCTTTTATTCATTGAAATATGAGAATTACAGAATTAAAATATCCCTTGGATTATGTAGCCTGACCTTTAAGGAAGGACTAAGTGGTCCCTACAAAGTATTCAAAGCAAAGTTTTCCTTCTGTGTCTGTCTGTTTGCACATATCAGAGTCCAGACACATGCTCCACTATAAAATTCAAAAATGTAGGGGCAGACAATGAAAATAATTTTTATAACAGCCAGAATCCCAGGAATTCTTCTAGTTCCTGACCCTCTGCTCTTCAGTTGTTGGAACTTTGTGATTAAGTGAAATTTAGATAACAACAAAACATGTCCTCTGTGAACTCTGCTTCTGTGCTTTCTCTAAAAGTACCATTTTATTCATTCATGTGCCCCCTTCTTGTCTTTTATTGAGAAATAAAATTATTTGCTGACTCTGACTTCTATAAGTAAATATTAATTCACTGAAGTTGATTTGAACTATACTGCTTTATAAGAATATTTTGTTTTGCTGCTTAAATTAAAAATCGTAAGTGCTATCAGTGTGAATTCCTGAATTACTTCACTGGCATGCTCATACAGGAAAAACAACTCAAACAGTTTTATGTCTGACTTTTTTCTGGAGTAAATGTTTCCCTGTAGTTTTGATGTTTAATTTGAGCTTTGGATGCCCAAAGGCAATGTTGGTCAGCACCACTGGAGGCAGCTTGTTGGGGACCAGGAGTATATCCAATGTTTTTTAAAAATATAGTCCTCATACCAAGATCTGATACCCCAATCCTAGAAGGTGGGGGAGGCAGCTCTTTCCCTATGCTCTGCAGTCAGGCTGCCCACAAAGTCCTCCATATTAAATTAAGAACTATCAGGACAGGTGTAATTGTTTCTGCAGCACTTACCAGCCTCTCTGAGAATTTCTTCATAGTTTTTCCCCTAAAAAGTGAGCAGAGTGGCAACTCTGTTACTAAGAATATGGAATATGACCAATACAAATAGAAGCAACAGCAAATGCCGTGTTACACTGCAGCCTCAAACCTGGCCTTTGGAGAAATAACCCTGCTAGCAGGAGTGGGGCTGATCCCAGTTGCTTGACCTTGGCTGTTCTTTATGGTAACTCCATGATGGTGGTTTTATGTATGGTAAATCAAATGCTCACAAGAATTTTGTAAGAAGAGTAGCTTCAGGGTAAATCATACATGTAAGATTTCAACTTGGTTTCCCATGGTGAGATGTTTTGCATTCAACAAGCAGGGACACCCCACATTAAAGGAGGGACAGTTTGCAGAGAGCAAGTACTGAATCATCAGGGCCTTTCACAAGAGGCAGCTCCACTGAATCATACTCACAGTTGCCCAACCTTTGTGTTCAGCACCATGATAACAAACAGTCCAGTTTGAGCACCAAGACACATCAGTCTGATTTTACAATTTACCCAGTCTCAAACATCCAGTGTCTGATTTCCATTCTGAACAAGGTGTGCTCTCCCTGCAGGTCTGAGTGCAGTAACTGTGAGGTTGGGGAACACTGTGGAGTGATCATGCACGGCAATGCTGCCACGTTCTGCGAGCCATATGGTCCCAGAGAAATGGTAAGTGAATGCTGCCTCCTCTGCCAGGGCTGCAGGCTGTGCAGCTGTGCCAGCTGCAAGGATGTTGCTGTGCTTTCAAAGTTTAGTATTTAGCAGGATGCTCTTGAACAAGGTGACAGGTCCGTAGAAGTAACCCAGCAACATCCCAGTGTCTGAAATTGTGGATGCTAACCAAAGGTTATTGCCATAGTTGGCAAAGGACAGTCTCTTGATCCAGCATGTATTCAAGTCATTTAAAGTATTTCTGAAATACTGAAAAGCCAAGAGCATAGAACTGTGTTTTGGAACTGGCATCATTCTCTTTATATATCTAACAATTAAATAGAGACAGGGTTCATTTTTCTTTTATTATTTTATTAGTCTTGTCCCATTTTTTCTTGTCCTGGTTGACAAATGCTTATTTGGTTGTAAAACATCACTTATGAACAATGCATCCTACAGACTTAAATGCAGCCTGGAGCAAGTACCTGCCAGTCACAGGGAAGTGTATGTAACAGATAGAGTCATGATGAATGGAACAGAATTAATTTTGTTGGGGGGTAGTTTGGTCATAAAATTGCTGTAAGAAACAACATGGTGCAATTTGCATTAACTTGAGGTCATCTGGGTGTGGAAAATGAATTGCAATACATAAACCAATGCCCACATGCTGATACTGGGCAGCTAGCTGCAATGGTGTACATAAAAGGGGAGCTTTGGAAAGAACTGAAAAATTAAAAGGCCAGATCGAAGCCCATGTAATTCAAAATTAATTTTCATGTTTTCAACGGTCTTCTGAATGGAGGGAGAGGCTGATTAGAGCTATTTGAAGAGCAAACATGGAAGAGGGCCATAAAGCAGAAGTGGTTTTGGCCAGGCATCTTCCCTTCATTTCAGACACCGACAATTCTTTTCACAGGGTTAATTTTACATCCTTAATTGGGACCAGAATTACACAAATGCAATGTAGATATTGCTGACATGGTGCATAAAAGTCATAAACACATATAAAACTAATTTAGAGATTTTACAGATAAAGAAGAATTTCCCTGGCAGCCAGCTCCAGCCAGGGAATCCTGTCAGGGGTGTTAAATGGCCTCTCTGCTACTTCACATCCTGTTTGAATGTGCTGTGCTTTGCTAACTGCCTTGAGAATGCATGAATAGGTTTATGTCCTGTGCAAAAGGGAAGTCACACCACAGGGGTATTTTTCCCTGTTTTTTCATTCATTCTTAGTTGTAGTACTGAGACTAGGTAAACTACTTGGAAAAAAATCTATTTATGACATTTAACAAGCCCAGGGTCCCAGCTCTGAGGGTTTTGAACTATCATTCATTAGCTGAATTCTCCCTGCTGATACGCAATTTAGACTATCCTTAGCAATCAGGAATTGGCTTCAAAATCCTGTCTTGTACTGCATTTTTCATACTGCTGTGTGGCAAAGTAGCACTACCATAGCATCAGAAATTTGGAAAAAAATTTTTATGCTACCAAAGTGGTGTGATTAAACAATCATCTGGAAAAAATCATCATCAGTTACCAGCCTAAAAATGAATGTATTTATAAATATTACGGCAGTGTTGCAGAAAAATCAAATCCTTCTGCAGGAACATGCTAATGGCTTAACATTATGGATGAGCACAAGAGTGTTCAGGCCAGAGGTTGGATCTAGTTTTATTTTCGATTATGGACATATATTTAAATGCCTATTGTCTTAGAACCAGCCTATTTCTCATTTGTAGTTGTTTTGGCAATTTCACAACATACCTCTTTCTGTCAAATTTTAATACCTGTTTTGTTTCCCCATGATTTTTGTCAATCCTGTTCTGTCCCTGCTTGAAATGGATCATGAAATCTCTGTTCCTGCTAATGGCTCCTAGTACATGAATTACTGCTTTAAAATACTTAGNCATATTTTAATACCTGTTTTGTTTCTCCATGATTTTTGTCAATCCTATTCTGTCCCTGCTTAAAATGGATCATGAAATCTCCGTTCCTGCTAATGGCTCCTAGTACATGAATTACTGCTTTAAAATACTTAGTCAA
This sequence comes from Illadopsis cleaveri, assembly GCA_013399915.1. Classification (NCBI taxonomy): domain Eukaryota; kingdom Metazoa; phylum Chordata; class Aves; order Passeriformes; family Timaliidae; genus Illadopsis; species Illadopsis cleaveri. The sequence goes on from VXBB01024394.1 coordinate 449,055, forward strand.
GAAGATTTGAATTCACAAAATATTTTGCATCAGCAGCTGTAACAGCTGCTGATTTGCTACCTTGACCTCCTTCTTTTCTCCTGATTTCCAACAGCCACCTGTTACTGTGGGCAGAGGGGTTTTTAATACCAACTGTCTCTGTTGGTGAGAATTTACTGCTGGCAAAATCCTGGGAAGGTGTATAGCATCAGAGATGTTGCAAGCAAAGGAAAATATCTACTAAAGGCTCCTTACCGTGCTCTCTGCAGTGTCTGAACTAAGCAGTCCTATGCAGAATTTTGCAAAACTTGTTAGTAGGTCTAGTGCTTTTTCCCAAAGCATTGCTGAAATGATTCACAGCACAGTCTAATTCTACATGAACGTCTCTTCTGTGATAACTGATATGTTTCATTTCTTGGTGATATGAGCTACTGAACCTCAATAAAGGTTTTGTTTTCAAATTATAACTTGCACAACATAATTAATTGAATGAAAACTAATATAATAGGTGCCCTTAACTCAAATCAGAAAGTGATTTATTATTTGGCAGGATAAGTGTGATACCTAATACTGAATTGATCCTGGCAGAATGACTTAAATGGGAATGTGACTGTATTTTTAAAGAGCTTATGTAAATGCAGCTTTCCTATTCTTGATTAAAAATTAAAATTACCTGTTGGGACATGTAGTCTTTTCATCAGCTAATCTTCAATGCAATTCAGAGAAGATCCCATTCCTTAATATTTATAAGACATTCTTTTCTGTATATAATATGTATGTAGAAAAGAAACAAACCAGACCAAAACCTCATGCCAGCTCATGCAAATCTCCACACATTACTTTCAAAGGCATCGTTTAATAGATAGCTCAACAAGGTGTGCACTGACACTGGAAGAAGTCCAGTCCCTTTTGCTCTTGGATGCCTTGCTTGTTACATAGCAGTATTGTTAAATCTGACGTGCAAAATAAATTGAAAACAATTAGGTATCCTTCACAACACAGCATTTTCAGGAGAACCATTTTAATTTGAACTACTAAAATACGGAGACATTCAAAGAAGGGAGAAAGAGGGGCCTCAGAGGAGGGTGGTTTGTGGGTAGATTCTGCTACAACATTGCACTGTACATACTGTACAGTATCACCAAGGTTTTTGTTTGCTTTGGTGTGCAAGATTTAAGTTCTTTTTTTCCTCTTAATATTTCATTATTTTAGTGTTATTTGAAAATTTTTTTAGTTATTTTTATTATTTATTTATGATCATTTTTAGCCCTTATTCTGTGCTGGGAAAAGTGAGAACCATTCCATATATACAAATTCACACTAAACTGACTATAAACCACAGAGTTCATTTTTTCAGTCTTCTAAAGAGTAGTCAAGCGACCCTGTTGCACATAAATGTGGGGGTTTTTTTAGACATTAGTATGGTGGAAAAAAAATTTGACTTTGACATATGATGAGATTTCAATAATCAGAATGACATAACAAAAATGTCCATAATCACTCAACCTGAAAGGGCTGGTGATTAACAGTCCTATGCACTGGAGATGTAGGTGTCTAGAGATTTTCCATGCTTTCAAAGAAAAACAAGTGATGAATGTATTGTTTTGCTGATCTAACGAAAATATTTGCTTCTCTTTCCATAGACCACCACTGGCCTTAACACAACTACTGCATCCATCCTTCAATTTTCCCTTGGTAAGTTTAGATTACCCTTTCACCCAAGAAAGTGCAAAAAGTAATTTCTGCAAAGAAAAATGGCCCTAAAGTTCAGAGTTGCCTTTTTGGTTGACATTACAATCAACATGAGGGGTTAAAAAATATTTTAAAAACTGCAGTGTATTTATTCTTTTCCTGATATGGAGCTACTGTTTTAAGTTTTGGAAATGAAAAATTCCAGTGGATACTCTGATGAGCCATGTTTGAGCTTTGTTTTTTTCTCCTGTTTTATAACCTGACGTTTATTATAATTTCTTGCTCTTTCTCTGAAGTGTGATTATAGTTAAAAAAAAAAAAAAAA
>VXBB01024394.1:451090-519099 GCA_013399915.1 Illadopsis cleaveri
AAGGAAGGCTTTTACCATTTAACTCCTCTAATATATTCCAAGTTACACCTATTAAGTCCATATTATCAACTGTGTGGTTGTATGCTGTATTACTTAGAATACTGTGAGCAATTGCACATTTCACTGGGCATTTGTGGCTATAAATTATGGTAGAGGCTGTGGCTGGGGCTGAGGGCAAATTTGGAACACATCTGATTTGTTAACTCATATCTCAGTGTTCAGAATATGAAGGAAAAATGTTCTTTTGATATAAATGGTTCAATAAATGTGCAAGCAGGAAATGTGGTCTGCTTCCTCTGTGGACCCCTGGATATGTGTTTCCAAATCCTATTCCTATTTTTAAAAAAGTAATTCTCCAAAAGTAACTCAAGAGACATATGATTAAACTCTGGAAATCTCAGTTGAAAATAAGAACAATCATGTAGCTTGGAAAACAGCTTGGGTTTTTTAATGGATTGGAAATCAAAATCCTTGAAGGCTCAGAAATACATCATTTAAATTTGTTTTTTACCTGAAGTTGTTCATTTGGGTATTGGAAGTCATCAGTACCTGAAACTGACTGCAATGTTAATACATCAAAGCACTGGTATCTACCCTTTTATTTTGAATTACTGGTTTTAAAAAGCCAGAAAAATGTATCCAATCCTCAGCTGAATTAGTGCATAAATATTGGATGCCTCAGATGAAAACCAGCCTGTTGCTGTCCTGCAATTTCATTCAGACAGTGGAAGGGTAGCAGCCCACTTGATCCACTGCGATGTGTTGCTCACCAACAGAAGCACAAGGTGACTTCTATAAAGCTGCGAGTTTGTGGTGATGGAGGAATTTCACTTTTCATGAAAATTTACAAAAATCTTCTTTGGATTATTCTTGCAGTGACCCAGGGTGGTTAGCAAGGTATGGGCTGGTAGGTGTGTGTTTACTGTCACAGTCCAGTGCCTGGTGTCTGCTGCAGGTGAACTGCAGAACAGTGCAGGCTCCCAGAAGTTTCAAAATGAGACTTGATATGTCACTAGGAGCCTTTGTGCCTATCAGATGGGAAAGCTCAAATAAAAAAGGGGTAAGAAAAGGCTGAGCAGGAAATACTCCATATGACAGGATTTTCATGAATATATCTTAAGAATTCCTGAATTCATACCAGTAAAATCCTCAGTATGATGGAGCAAAGAGGGGTGGATGCACATCCAAGTAAATCAAATTTCAACGTCCAGTTGAAAATGTATCATATTTCCCCATGTGCCTGTGTTGAGTCTGAAATACAATGCAGATTGGTTTTGTAACTGAAGCCAGCATGAGCCAGGGGACTGCTGCTGAGCTCAGCAATACTTGGCTTTGGAATCCAGTTTCCAGCTTATTCCCAAATGTCCGATTTAATCATAACCCTATTTAGGGATTGATCCAAGGGAATTGCTTTTTTTTTTTCTAAGAATGATTACCACTTTCTATCACCCATGTAACAGCTTAAGCTGTAGGCTTTTGGGGTTGTCTTTATGTTACATTTGTCACATAGCTTTGGCCTCATTAAAGAGCACACATTTTAATTTCTCTTGCCACTAATTATCAGATGGAATTTTGTATTTGCAGGTACGTAGGCAGTAGAGAACTAGGAAATGAAGCTAAAAATTCTGAAGCTAAATTCTGGTTTCATCATGAATTCCAGATCCTTTTAAACTCTGTGGTCAGGGTACACAGACTAGTGAATTTTTCATTATTTGATATTCTGTGTGATTTCCTTCATGCATCATATATTTGGTAGTTTTACTCTTTAAAGGCCAAGGCAGTTGGAAAGGTGCCCTTAAGGAGAGGGTTTAATTAGGATGAAAAGGTAATTAGTAAGGCATTTTCAGCACACAGGACAACATTTATGTGCAGTATCCTTTCTGAATGAGAAGAACTTCTCTGTCATGCAGCATCCACTCAGTGCTGGTCCAGGGATGGGGTGATATTTATATTCATGCACTCTGTGCCCAAGTGTGCAGAAAATTTTGATTACTTAACTGTCTTAATCATCCATAACTATATTTCTCCAAGACCCAACACTGACATGTCTAGGAGTTTCCTTAATGTTCAGTGGGATTGTTAATTGAAATATTTAAAGCAACGCCTTTGGGCTCTCTCAGGCCAGAACATCTGATTCAACAGCTTGGGAATTGCAGGATATTGCACAAAAGCCTCTGGACTCAGCTGCCATACAACATTAGTCTGATTCATTAGCTGAAATATTCTCCATTTCTCACTCCAAATTTGAGCCTTTTTCTCCTTAGCTGCATGAACATGATCTGTCATTCACATGGGCCACTGTGGTGGAAGGTGACTCATTGTACTGAGAGATTGGCAACTGAGCTAAATACAGGAAGAAAGAGACATAAAATCCCATGGGGAGGAGGGAAAGGCTCTGAGGAAGCAATAGCAAGGTGTGAGGTGAGCAAGTTGTTGTGCTTATGTTTATTCCTTAGGTGTTCTCCTCCACCACAGGAGGCACTGGTGTGTGTGGGCTGTGCAGGCTCTGTGTGAGCAGTTCAGCACTGCCGGTGCTTTCCATCTTCCCTCCTCTGTAGGGCCTCTGCTGCAGCTGAAGATGCTGTGATGAGCATCAAAACACTCAGCCTGGCCTCCAGGGCAGGTGCTCCTTGGAGCCATGTGTGTAACAACGTGAAAATTGTTAATGGAAAATATTGCCTTGAAAAGCTTTGTTCCGTGGGTCTCTCCTTATGTCTTAGTATTACTAGATCATTTCTGACTGTTTAACAGTATTTGAAAATGAGAATAACTTGATAAGGAAACTTTCCAACTTTCAGCTTTGCTATGAAAATTCTTTCACATTCTTCTGAAAACAAGATGCCTTTGTCAGTATCATATAGTGGATAAATATATAATATTTGTAAAGCACAATCCTGCTTTAAAATTGCTTTCCCTTCAACTTTCATGCTATTGTCACAAAGATCCTCTGTCATTACTAGAGCAAATTAGCAATTCTTCTTCCCCCCTAATTTTCTAAAAAAATCTAACCTCCCTACTATTTTAAATTAGACTAAAATTGGCTTACGAGGAAAAGGTTTTTTTGATATTATGAGAAGGAATAAACCTTCAAATGTTACAAAAATTTGGCACTTCCACTCTGCTTCTTAACGATCAAGCCATCAGTCTTGCAAACAAAGAAGTAGACACAGGTTCAAAAGGTTTTTTGCTTTATTTGGAAATAAAGTTTGGACTTGACCACTCCCTTCCAAAATATTATTACAACAAACTCTTGCAAAAGTTGGGTTCCCTAATCTATCAGGTTTTACTTTGAGTCAACCATTAATGCTTATTTTCAGTCCCCTTCAAAACTATCTTTGTATGGCAAATACATGACCTGCAGTATTCAAAGGTTGTTTGTAATCATAAACCATCTTTCCCTAACTGATTATGAGTGATCTGAGTTATGGTCACTTCATATGTGTAATATTGGTGTATATGCTTATCTTGACAAATGAAACCTCTTACAGGAATCTCAGTATGATGCACAATACTTTTCCTACAATAAACAAAATAATAAAGCCTGGCCCTAAACTTCTGGTGGACCCTGAGAATATCACTGAGCTACCAAGGAAGGGGCTGCTCTCTGGGAGCATTATTTGCTGTTAACATGAAAGGCTTGAAGATGCATGAGCAAAGGTGATCTTCAGTGCCCGAAGACTGTCAGGCCTTGACACTGGAAATTCTTTAGGCATCTTTGCTGCATGGATCATGTGCTTAATGCCTTAGCTATTGCTAAAGAAAAGACAGAATCAAATCTAGCACATCAACCTTTGGTGAAAACAATTTTCAATGAGGTTTTAGTGTCAGGTTTTAATCTGTGAGAGAGCTTTGTGGTTTGGCCAGATGGAGTCTGTTTGTCCTCCCAGGAAAATCCCAGTAGATATTATCCAGAAGATGAGTCACTCATGTTGTGATTTGCTCACTGGGTTGGAACCACAAGCATTTGGACATTACTTATAGATTAAGAACGGCCTTTTTCTCCTGCTGCTTCTGGGATGGATAGGATAGGATAGGATAGGATAGGATAGGATAGGATAGGATAGGATAGGATAGGATAGGATAGGATAGGATAGGATAGGATAGGACAGGACCATTTCAGTTGGAAGGGACCTACAATGATGATCCACCCAACTATTTCAGGGCTGACTAAGAGTTACAGTTTGTTGTTAGCTTCTTTAACGTCATCCAGTCACTTCTCTGCCATCTATTGCTATTGCACCTTCCATTGTTCCAAATTATTTGACCAAGTTGATTTTGATTATAGCATTTGACAAGTATTCCATAGAGGGTTCCACATATATTAAATTAATGTATTACAATCACCAACAATACCTGCCAATATTTTATCAAGGTCCCTTAGTATCTTTTTAATGGAACCTGTAAATGTATATGTAAATGTAAGTGTGTGTATCTATTGGTTTTAATGTGGTTAAAATATTATTAAGAAATGTTACTGTTGGTAATATTTCAACTATTGAGGACTTTTTGGTAATCCAAAGTGCAGAGCTGTTGCTAGGGGTGATCTTCATTCTATAGTACTCACTTTTTCCCCATTTTCTATCTTCCTCCAAAGGAAATAAAATGTCAAACTCTCTGCTTTTACATGCATAAATATTTCATTGACAATCTTACAGTATAATCATTTCAACCAGTAACAGAAGTAATAATTTCTCCAATCTTATTCAACACACTTGTCACTCTTGCAACTTTATTTTCTGGTTGAGTAATCACCCCTGTCTTCAGATTTCCTGAACTTTTAAAATCCATCCCACCATCAGCTGTACTTAACTGCAGAGTAATTGTGTTACCTGTGATGAATTTACATTTATACTATCATGTTTTTTAAGTGTTTAGGTATATGTGCAATTCACACACCAAGGATTTCTATGTGGCTTAGTTTATTTACAATCTGTTTTTAATGCTGCTGATTTCACAGGTCTCTGTGACTATGATTCAGAAAACTATTTAAAATCTGCTATTGATTGCTTTTAATTAGTATATGAGTAAGGGTCACTGATTTGGATGCAGATCTTTGACATACTGATTCCAAAAGAACTTTCATGTCATGTCCTGCTTCACCCTAAGACATCAGGTTAGTGAATCATTAGCAGCAGAATTATTTCTTTCCCTGAACTACCAAGGTCAAGGATCTATGTGAAAGCTGTTTTACTTAGAAAAATCCATGGCCTAATGGTCTTGGTGATGGTTGTTGAAGACAAAGCATGAATAGTATTCATCTTAACAGAGTAAAATGCAATTTTTTTCAGGCTTATTTATTCCACCAATTATTTGTAGTGGCAATTTGCCTTTCTTACCAGTGTAGTCTTGCAGAATTAAATTATAAAGTTTATTTGATTATGTAGATAATGGAAATACTATTTTACCTTGATGTGTGCTCAGTCTACAGATTATTATTATTGTTATTATTTTTATTATACCATCAGCATCATCATTAGAATTGTTGAATGTGCCCTTTGGATTAGTCCTTACCTGATAGGATTCTGTGCTTCAGAACTCACGTTTACTTCTCTATTAACCTCAGCAAATAGAAGATCATGATGAAGAAAAAATGATCTTACAAAACGAAATAGTGCAGCTGATTCACTGAGCTCCATATATTTCTGTGGAGGAAACAGCAGTCTCTCACTGCTGGGGCTGTCCCCTAGAGCAGCATCTGGAGGGCTCTGCAGAGATATGCATGGGATGATGATCCCTTCTGCTTCCCACCAGAAACACCCCAATTCCACTTTGGCTCAGCCACGAGAACAATGATGACTGCATTTAGCCCCATGTAACTGTCTGAAGACTTTTATCATTTATGTTCTTATCATGTTTTAATTCAGATCTGGTGGAAGCTGTTATATTGAAAATAGTGTTTTTGTGCTGTTTATCCTCTGCTTGAATTCAGACCACCTGATAGAATATTTCCAAATATACTTTGCTATGTAGGTCTTAGCTTTGGCTGAAAGGAGCCACTGCCGATCATTTTCCCCTAATTTCCAGTTCTGTTTAGTCAGTTTTACAATTACAGAAGATATTGGATGACTGACAAATGGTGTAATAGCATTTTGTGAGATAGCCTCAGGAGAATTGGATAGAGATTTCCTTCAGGTTTGCTAGGAAAATTCACTCACACATCTCTAGAGAAATACCAAAGTGAAAAATAAATCCCTTCTAAAGTCAGCTTGGAGGAGCACTTGATCTTTTAAATTCATCACTATCTTGTTAGCTGAACACCAAAAAACCTCATAGAGGAAGCTGTGGTGCCAAATGTTTTGGGGATGTTGAGCCAACCCCTTTGCTTTAGTCACCTGCATGGATGATTTCCCTCAGTCACACAAATTTCTTTCTCCAGTGCCTTCCAGGAAGCACCAGGTTTCCTGGGCAGGTATGGCATATCCACACAGTTGTGTTGATAGTGGTACCAGCAGGGAAGGCCAGTTCTGGTGGCCACAGATTCATTGTTACTAGAGTTAGATTCTGTCCCTTCTAAGCAACAAGAGCATAGCATTAAAAATATTTGAACCCTCATGTTGTTTTGTCCTAATTTCTTTCCTATACATTTGGGAACAGCTTGAGAATTTACTATAACATAACTCAATATCAAATTGGTGTCATTCACCATTCTGCATTTCTTATGCTTGCTTCATTTCCCATTTTTCTCCATAAAACACTGGGGTTTTGGGGGTTGTTTGTTTGTTTGTTTGGGGAGAGGGGGTTGAGTTTTCTTGTTGTTGTTGTTGTTGCTTTGTTTGCTTGTTTGTTTTTCGATTGGCTATCCAAATTGCCATTTGCTATTGTCTGATATGAAACCTACTAATTTCCCTTTTCTGATGAAAAAGCTCTTTGTGTTGATGCATAGGTTATACATTACATCTAATGTGAAAGAATAAGACAGGTAAGTAATATAATCAAGGACTCTTCACACAGCATGTGGAAATGTTAGGTGGTGTTTATTGATATCGCTGAGCTTTACAGGCTGCCTAGGCAATACCTAGATTGAAACCAGGGTTTAAAGTTGATGCTGTATTTGAAAGACATTTTAATGGCCTTGGGGCAAAATGATTTGTGCTGTTTTGGCTAGCCCAAGGTTACAGTGAAATATTGTCTTTATTACTTCTGTGCCAGGGTTTCTCTGCCACTGTTGGGAATTAAAATGTGAGCTTTTAAGATTTACTACATGGAGAAAAGCAGAAAAGATAAAGAGCCTCAGGATTCAGATCCAGGGCAGGTGGCCACGCCACCACCTTGCAGTCAAACATGGGCCATTATGGAATTGGTCATTGCAAATAATGAATGCTGGATTACAGACAGACTCATCTTAATCCTGCTCATATAATTGTATGAGGATAACACTTTTGTATGATTAAAAAGGCCCATTTTTGAATTAAACAACAAAGCATCTGTAGTTCTTGGGGTGGAAACTGAGAAGCCCGCAGCTCAGCAAAACCGTCCTGGCTGTTCCTTCAGTGGGTGAGGGACTAAAAAATAAAACCAGATAAAAATAGAAAAGCCCATCAGGAATTGCAAAAAACAAATTTTACCTAGCTAATTATTATTTATCTCCATATACATTTAAAGGTAGGCAATCAGTTTTACTGGTTTCCAAAAAGAGAGACACCTCAGTGCAGAATTAGCTTGAGAAAAATTATTTCCCAAATTTTCTTGGTGCCAGAGAATTTCACTAAAGCAGCCAAAGAAAGAACTTTCATATCTGTGTATTCAAGATACCTCCTTTTACACAGCAGTTCTTGGGACCAATGTGTGTTTTCTACTGCCTCTCTAGACTCGACTGGCTGTAGGGATCTAAATAAAACTTCATGTATTTTCTTACAGTATTTTAATTCCTTTACCAGCGCCTTGTAGTGCTAATTTTCATTATTATAGACCTTAACAGCTGACCCTGGCTGCTAAACACAGTTACACAAAGCATCTCTTTCTATACTGATAAGTGTTAGTGTACTACTGAGCTACTTTCACAAGATGTTTACATTTTGCCCAGCTTCATTGAGAGGTCGCCCTCTCACTTAGAGGACTTCCACATAATCTGACATTAACTATTTAATGGCAATAATGTTGAAGTGTAGAATGTGGGTACCACAGTAGGAAATGCTTCCTGAACACAAGGGTTTTGTCAGACATCCAAGAGCAACTACAAGTATTTTGGGAGCATTAATGATGCAATTGTTTCAGTAGCTACAGTTCCTGAGTATCCATTTCAGCCAGGTCTAAGCAAGTTTGCTCACTTTGCCTTCAGCAAGGTGTTTTGTTATACAGTGTTGGTGCACTTAACAACATGGTTAAATTTAGCATCCTGTAATTATTTATTTGACATCAGACTTATTACCCAAGCACATACCTGCTGGCTGTATCTCAGAAAGAGACACTATAAATAGCTTTACATCAGAATAAATTGGACACTGGCATGAGGAAAATACAGTTTTCTGCTTGGCTTATTTTTCTCTCCTTAACATTCTCAGCACAAAAAGCTGAGATATGCATGCAAATATGAATTGTGATCTGAGCTTGTTCATTAGAAGAGAACAAATTTGTGTGAGCGCAGGAAGCACATCGGATCTCTGAATATAAATAGACTAAGAGGAAGTTGAACCAGATAAGTATTTCCTCAGACTTCTCATCTAAAGGAAATTAGCTGCATTAATTCATGGAAAGTACATTTGCTGTTATTGGGAATCCTGGCAGGAGGTGGATGGGAAGGGACCCCTGGGTGATCACCTGCTCCATGCTCAAACGGAGATCACACCCTGGGCAAGGACAGCCTGCTGAGCCCCATCCTCCTAGAGTTTAACCTCAGATCAACTTTTTGGTCTTCATTTATGAAGTTCTTTTGATTGATTTTTATCAAATGTATTTACTAATTATTTTTCCCCTCATCTTTTACAATTTTACAGTGGTGGCTTTTAGCCTGCTTGTCAACCCTTTAATTTTATATAGATGTAAATAACTACCCAGCATTTCCGAAATGGAACAAAGCCTAAATCTGCCAGTGGAACAAAAATCAGCTGCTCTCAGAAACCTGCAGAAAATAAATAGCTGAGACTTTATATTACAAAATTTGTATTTCTCACTAATGCTAAAGTAGATCTGATTTTTATGAAAAGCAAACACAAGCGGCATTTTTTTTCCTAGTGCCAGATATTTATTTCAGATTGTTTATCAGAACACATACAAGACTACAGATAGTCAAAATCTGTTTCGCACAAGGGAAAGAAAAGCAGCCAGCAATAAAAATATTTGTTTCCATGAACAGATAGACTATGATTATAAAATAGAATGCAGTTCTTACAGTTTTTTATTTGAATATTTTTTACACTCAAAATACCTCTTTTTACTCTGAATTCACTCTATGAATAAGGAAAAGCTGTTTAAAAAGTCTAAAGATCTAAAGTTTCACAATTAAAAATCACATTTGTAACTAAATTCAAAGTTGTGACTTCAAACAAAAATCAAAATGCTCTTGTGACCTCTTGAGAAAGTTTTCAGAAGCTGAATGGAATGAACAAAACATTGCATATTTTTTACCAGTGCATCTCCAGTATATCCAGCACTAAATATTCTATATTTTAAAATGGTTAAAATTCTTCTTCTTCTTCTTCTTCTTCTTCTTCTTCTTCTTCTCCTTCTTCTTCTTCTTCTTCTTCTTCTAAAATGGTTAAAACCATCAAAAGCCAATGTAAACATACACTTAAAAAATATCAGAACCTGTGGACCATGCATTATACCAAACTGTATGGTTCATTACTTTGGAAAAAAAATATTAGTAAGCCAGCCAGATTTGACCACTAGTAATTTATACTATCCAGTTTGGCTTAATTCAAGTGATATCACAAAATTATAATCCTTAGCAAACACTAATCATTATTCATCCCATTAACAAAATTAATAAAAGTGATCTTGGAGCATTAGATAAAAGAGATTCTTCCCACTGCCCTTTTGTTTTTCACACTGCATTCAGGACACAATTTGAACCCTTCTGCACAATTTTTGTGTGAAACTTTCTTGTGCAGCTCCCATTACGCTCATTCTCCTTAAAGCCAGCATTAGATATCTCATCTGCTTCTCCACGGAAGCACTCGCAGGAACTATCAAGAGGCTGTCAAGAGGCAGAGGACGTCACACTCTATAAGGAGCAAAATATTGCTTCCCTTGCAGATGGCACCCAGTTTTATCTCAGCAAAACACCAGCTTCTGACCAATGTTGTTAAGAAATCTTAGAGACCAACAGCTGTATGACTTGGGTTTCTGTAAATCTGACACAGTTGGAGGCAAAGCCGTAGTGAGAATTAATTTTGCCTGCCATTGTCAGCCTGGATACAAATAACTGAATTACCTGGGTACAAACAGCTGATGTGTGGTGCCTCCATAACATCTTTCCTGGAAGACTATGCTCTTAGTACTACTACCTACATGACATTTAAAAAATAAGGTGGTAAAATATTCACCACTACTTTAGATGGCCAAAATCAGTTTAAGAAGACCTAAAATTAAAAAAGACAAAAAACCCATGACTGTTTCAGTTGGATATGCTGAGAGTGGTCAGTGCTGGTCCGGTCCTGGCTGTGGGTTACCTGTCCTGTGACACAAGCAGCAAAACAATTGAGAAACATACTTTTGTTTCACTTTTCTATTCTTTCCTGTTTAGCTAAGCAGAATCAACAAAGCAGTTGTCAGGATATGTTTAGCAATCCCATACTCTGCCAGTCAAAACCCTCTTCTATTAACATCGATGCCTGGACTCAACTTTGATAAAATTTTGTTTTATTGAAATTTGGCTTGGGAAAAAATCCAAACGTGTAAAGCACCAGCCAAATAAATAAGTGTTTCAGAATATTCAGTATATGGAAATGTCTGGGGTTTATAATAGAAGTGGCTCATAATTTTTGATAACAGACAAAATTGCTGTCTGAGCTTCAAATGTATAATTTAAAATTAAATCCGTGAAGGTTGTCTCTACTTTAGTTTTTCTCTGAAAATTTTGGAAGTCTGTGAACATCAGATAAAAGTCTATCAAAAGGAGTAAAATAACTCCAAAGGAAAAAAAAATACTTTGTTCCTGAAACACAAGGAAAAGCCTTGTATATATGTAAAGAAAAAATTTGGCTGTTCTTGATTGGAGGATGGTTTGGGGTGCCCCCCACTCCTAATAGATAGTTACTCATGTAAGCCCTTAATATTGAAAATATAATCCTCTTAGCCAGATTTATCTAGCAATAACCTCACCAAGGCATCAATCTTGCTGTGACATACTCATCCTAAGGTATAAACAGCATTTTTTCTCAAATGCAGTAGCTTACTAACACAGACTTGTTTACAGTAATCATTGTGCAGGTTTTGCTACCCATTTTCAGGGCTAATTCAAATCCTGGGCTTTCCTGATTGAAAGTAAACTGAATCTAATCTCATTCAAAAGGTTTTATGTACAAATTTTCCTTCAGAGGACAGGAAGGTGTGAATATTTATGGCATGATATCCTTCCCCTGCTTCTCTGCTCAGAGCTGACAAACTGTTTATTACCTTCTCTGGGAGCAGTGGGAAGGACACCTCCCTCCCGAGCTGAGTTGGGCCCCCATTCCTGCCATTTTTCTCTTGAGTTTTGATCACATATTTGTTCAGAAAGTCGGAATATAGCTTTGCTGGTCAATGTAGAAGCAAACATCCAAGAAACAGATTTCTATTTTAAATAATCCTAGTTTAGGATTACTGAAATAACAGTGATATAGACTAACAGCCATAGTATTAAGTAATAGCCATATTGAATGTAATATTGAAAATTATATTGACAGGTAGTGACTCACAAGACCATCTCAGTAAACCCTGTCCTGTAGTGCAATTGCATATTCACCCTCCTCCCCTGGGGAGAAATTCTTAACATAAACTAGGATGTAGTTCTGTAAAAGATTCAAGTACCGGATCAATACTTTTAAAATTTTTTTTGTCAGTTTGAGTTTTGCAGAATTAGATCGGTACATGAAATATAATCTTATATTATGACTATAATCTTATATATAATCTTATATTATATATATCTTATATATATTATAATCTTATATTATCTTATAATCTTATGATTTTGAGTCAAGAGCATACAAAAGGAGGGTTTAAACACTGAAAAAACCACATTTGTCATCATAGCCAGTAATTGCTGCTTGAGGACTTTCCCAAACTGTCTTTAATCTTAATACAATCCACCCTGCTTGCTAAAGTAATAATAAAGTCCAGCATTTGTGTCCCCTTTTTTTATTGTCTCCACTGCTCTTTTTCCAGTATCAAAAGTGAAATACCACATCTACCTTGCAAAGCCATTTCTGAGTGGCCCCATTTCTTTTAAGCAACAGCTTTGATCTTCATTGCATAGTTGAGGGCATTCAGATCTAAAGACAACATTTTTCATGTTGATTGTGCACCAAATCTGGCCTTTTCCCCTTTTTAAACATCGTATTTTGACTTAGCTTCGTGCACTTTTAAGTGCACTGTACCAAAAGTTGATTGTAACACTAACTGGAATGGCACATGTTATAAAATCTATATTGCTGGTTATTTTTACTGTTTATGTTCTTTTAATTTCTGTCTGACATAAAACTCAGTATGTTGCTGTTTTACCTCGCAGCATCTGACTGGCCAAAGATGTCAAACCGGCTGTAGTTCCCTGATTTTTGATTTCCTCTAAAATAAAATTAACAAATGTGATTAAGGGTTGGAACTCCTAAATTCCACAGAAGTAGGAAGTGACAGCAGATGTCACTCAGTAAAGGAGACCATCTCAGCAGATGGGCAAATATGAAAAGCAAAGGCTTTTCCTGACATCGTTTGGTTTTAATATGATAGAAATAAAATGCCTTGTCAGTAAAATACAACCAGACAGTTGCTTTGTAGTCATTTTGGATACATGGCTGGTAATTCAAAGTCCTGCTGCCTTTGCAATATTAATTATTCTGTGCCTCTTTACAGCAAGAATACGTGTCAGACCAGCTGAACATACCACATGCAGCTGTAGTGGCTCGGAAGTATCTGTTACTCTATTTGCAATTTAACATTAGTGAAAGATACAGGAAAACAACTTTGTGGATCACTTCCAAGACTAGCTGATGTATCAGACAAAATTATAGACACAGGACTTCATCCCATGTTTTGGAGTGGTTTTCCCCCTGTAGAGGTATGTGATGTGTGTCTCAGAGTAGAAAAGCAGTTCTGTAGGGCTGAGAGCTGTGAATGTGAACTGCCTCAGGGGAGATGGGGCTGCAAGCTTTGTGCTTAATGACATATGTTCCCATTAAAATGTGTAAGTTGTTCTCTTGTACAAGCAGTTAACACCTTTTTAATCAGGCCATTTATTTCTTTTACAAAAATAAGCAGCCCGGGTTGGAACATGATAGTATTTTATTTTCAGCAGTGTGTACATACATTTTTACAGATATTAAAATATGTATTTGCACAATTTTCAGTGTGATTGAACTTATCTGAGACACACATAAACATAACATACTACTTGTGGCACATATAATACATATTCGTAGTGTGAGCAAAGCTGTGGTACTCAGTAGTATCCTGATGCCATCAGAGATTCTATATAATTGAAAGCTGCTTCTCTTAAACATGGAAAGTACATGAGGTCTACTGCTTTGAATCTCACATGCTTATGAAATTTTGATCTTTGGAACACAGGCTAGGATGTGTCTGTTTCACTGAGCATCGAATTTTTTGACATGGATGAATTGTCTGGTGTCTGAGGAAAAATAGTATTTTTAGTGTGTTTAATTACAACTCAGGTTGTTTATCATGTTTTCTGGGACGAATTTCTCAATCCTGTTTTCATGTTGTTTTGACTGCCCCATGTATTAATTGTTAAGCTCATCTTTTGTGACAACACCCAGAAGGCATCCTTTTATAAATCAAAAGTAAATATATTACCCTACCTTGCAGGGGTGCCATAAGGCTTAATTAGTTCATTTTTGTAAAGTGTTCTGAGATTCCCAGATCAGCATCAAGTGTTTGTTATTAATTATAGGATCTAGGGAGTATATTGGATGATTTCTTAATTTAATTTCCTTCAGGCAACCTTAAAATAACTAATTTTGTAACATCTTTGTTCTTTTAAATTTCTAAATCACATTTGCTCTTGGCTCAAGTAATTCTGTATGTATTTTCCTCTCACTTACTGTATTATGATTTCTAGATTTCTTTATTCATACAGTTATATGAAAAACAGTCTTTTACTGTATTCCCTGTGAATTCTGCTATGTGGATTATTCTTAATAAGAAGGTTTTGTTTAAACATTAGATGGTGGGTTTTTCCCTGCAGTTGGGGGATGTTAAGTAATTTACTTGGCTTCCCCTGGGAAATTTCCAGAGATTACATGGCACTGCTGTGATTTATCATTTCTACTTTATTTCTGACTCATAAAGCATGCATTATTTTGTGTTTACTCTCAGCAACAGATCACAGGAAATTTCATCATCAATCAAAGCACTTTAAAATGGGGAGAAGTGATAAGGTGACAAAGGCACAGTCAGCAACTGTGGTTATTGGAGAATCATTTATGCTTCATTGTGTCGTAACACTTCTCATTTTATTGCTTCCCCAGGATCGGGTTCATGTCGCTTTAGTTACTCAGATCCCAGCATCACGGTGTCCTACAGTAAGAACAGTTCTGCAGATTGGACTCAGCTGGAGAAAATTAGGTTTGTTACAGCTTTTTAATAGTTTTCATGTTTTCCAGCTGAGCAGCTGGTGTTTGAACCTGGCTCTTTTAAAACTTGTTTTATTTGTTAACTTTTCAGTTCTCCTTGTTCATACAAAAGATGAGTGGTGAAATTCCTGGCTAATTGCAGAACTGCCACCAGGTTTGGTAAATCACAAATTCATCCATTGAGTATGTGGGAAGTGAGGAAGAGAATCACTTCACACTTAAAATGCAACTCCAATAACCAGCAGGTTAAGGTGCCTGAAAAAACAAAACTTTGATGACTTTTTGCATTTTAGCACCATTTTTAATGTCAGCAAGGGCCATATTTTATAATGTTTCTTCTTTGGTAGAGTAAAATGTTCAATATAAACATTTTATATTTTGATATGAACACTTGGCTCTTAACGTTCTTGTAAGAACAAGATTATGATGAATAGTGCCTTGCTTTTAAAACAATTGGCATACATGAAAACACAAAGGATAATGAATGGAAAAATTATATCTTTCCATCGCAATATCCACACCTTTAAAGAGAGAGCCAGTGTCAGAGATGGATTTTTCTAAGAGAGCATATTTTATTAAGTAATAATAGGAAAGGCATTTTGGGCAACAGCATAAAAACATTATTATACAACTGGGGAAGAAAAAGCTCTTATCTATATGTCATGTACTCATAGCATCTCAGTGTGCCTTCCTGCATTACCTCAGTGTCAGTGCTATACAAGTGACTTGCTTGAGCCTATTTTCAGTCCATTGAGGCAATTTGCAGAGCAAAAGGATCCTTAATTTCTGATGAATAAGCAAAACTCTAGCTGGAAGGCTGTGTATTTCAGTATCTCATCCTCCAACTCCATGTGGGAGTGGGACTATAATATCATTGATAAAACGTAAATTATATTCAATTTTAGTCAAACAATTGGTGCTAATTCTTATCTCAGAAAAATATGAAGTGAGAGTAATTCACTGGAGGCACTGAAGTTGCCTCAGAGTAACCACACAATACATTCTGTTTTTCTCACAGTGATGCAAAATTACACACCTAGTCCATAACATCAGCTCAGTTGCTCTCATAGCTCTGCAAGGCAGGAAACTTAAGAGTTGTGAGGATGCAAACACAAGCCCTTGAGACCAAGTTTTTTTGAAGCTAATGTGCGTGCAGTTTGACCTCTCTTTCCCCAACTTTGATGCTGGAGCCAGCAGTAGAAAATAGGTCAGTAGAGCAGTGTCGTGCGAAGTGGAGAGGATGAATTATGGAAGGATGCTCGTTTCTCCCGTGGTCCATATGAATTGCAGTGTTTTTTCCAGTGTGCTTCAGCAGATTTCACAGCGCTACATGCAGCTCCAGGGAACGGTGGGAGAACTGAGGAGAGCTGAGACAGGAGGGCAGCTGTGAAGGGGAGGTGTTGTGTTTTTAAGTGAGATGTCGGCTCTGCACTCCTGGGAGGGAGGGCAGGGATGTCTCGGGAAGGCGGGTGCTGTGTGGGCCTCGGGAGAAGCAGGACCCCGCCCCAGAGCAGCGCTGCGCCGGAGGGTGACAGACGCGGTGCTTAGAAAGTGCAGGGCCATTTGTGGGGGCACACTCTGGGTGTGAATATGGGACAAATGCAGCTGTTTTTCGGCATTTTGCTTTGCTTTCAAAAGAGAAGCTCCTCTATTTTCTGCTACAAAAGCAAGCTATTGGTGCCCTTTTTCCTTAAAAGCCCTGGATTGGCTCTGACAAACTATTCACCCTTCAAAATATCACTACCAAGGCAGATAGAATGTTGACTAGCTAACATCTTGCAAACCTCAGTTTTGTAACTCCTTGCAGCCTGAGGATTGAATATAGCTAATTCCCTTGCTGGGTGGTAGTTGAGGTTTAGCCCCACACAGACACTCTCTCACTCCCCTGCCAGCAGGACTGGGGGGAGAACTGGAGTGGTAAAAGCCGAAGAGTTTGTGGGTTGACATAAAGACACTTTAATAGGGAAAGCAAAAGCGGTGCAGACAAGCAAAGCAGAACAAGGAATTTGTTTTCACTGTTTTCACCAATTCACTGCTTCCTGTTGGCAGGCAGGGCCCCATCACATGTGATGGTGACTTGGGGAGACAAACACCATCATTCCAAACATCCCTCTTTCCTCCTTCTTATCCCACTTTATAGACTGAGCATGGTGTCACATGGTCTGAAACATCCCTTTGGTCAGCGGAGGTCACCTCCTCCCAGCCTCCCATGCATCCCCAACCTTTTCGGGGTGAACCTCAATACTTTCACAGCTCTGAGGACAGCTCTCTGAAGAGGAACTCAAGGCCCTAATCACTGCCTAATAGTAATGCTCCAGGTCTGACTCTCCACCCCTCATTCTCCATTTTCAGCAGCAAGAGGGAGGACAAATAGATTGTTTCTTTTGCATTGTTCTTGAAGCAGAACATGAACAGAAAGACAACCTGACCCTCTCCATCCACAGAATTATCCTGACAGCAGGAGTGTGGGATAGGAAGGACATGTTTGTCAGAGCTTTCCTAGCTTTTCTCTCCAACCATTCTGCTCCATCCAAATCCTAAGAGACTGAGACATCAGAAATCAGCAGATTCTTTTGATAAAGCAAAAATCAAATTTTGTGAGACCTGTTTTTGTAATGAGCTTCCTTAACATTTCCTTTGAGCCATACCTGCAAAATACCTGACAATACCCAGTCACCATCTGTGACCAGCACTGAGCATGGACATGGTCCTGCTCTATCCTCCTGCTCTCCCAACATCTGCAGTGATCTGTTGTTTATTTCCTGAGCTTGCACTCTCTTAGAAGCCAGGCTACCTGTTTGGGCTGGATGTGCACTGCCTGACCCAGGGACCCAGGGACTCAGCCTCAGGGCAGGTATTTTCTGATCTCCATAGAAGCTTTATCAGCATACAAAGGATGTCAGCACAACCGTGTCACACCTAGTAAATGTGTTAATTGAGGGAAAAGTGTTCCTGACTATGGCTTAAAATTGATCTAATTCCCTATCATTGTTTTTCAGTGCCCCTTCCAACATCAGCACAATCATCCACATCTTGTACCTTCCTGAAGATGCTAAAGGAGAGAACATCCATTTTCAGTGGAAACAGGATTATGTTCAGGCTGGTGATGTGTATGAAGCCTGTTGGGCATTGGACAACGTCCTGATCATAAATGCTGCTCACAGAAAAGTTGTGTTAGAAGATAATCTGGATCCTGTGGATACTGGCAACTGGCTTTTCTTTCCTGGGGCCACAGTTAAGGTTAGTCTGATTTTCCATGGCTTAATGTTATTATTACTCTTTTAAGTAGAAGGAGAGAGTAACATCTAACCAAACTGTGATCACAGGGGTGATCAGGCAACTCCATCTGCTTCTAGCTTTGGGTTCTTTTTAGCTTTGTTTTCATCCTTTCTCTATCCCATTGGCTCTCTAAAACAATGCAACTTTTTTGCCGTGACCAAAACCAAACGGCAGTTTATACTGCCATGTCAAAGATCAAGTAACAGAAAATGGAAAACAGCTTCCTTTTAGCAAAACAGTGCAATGTTTTTGAAACAAATACAAATTCAAATTCAAATTCTTTCTGTTAGATATTAATACCTGCTTTTTAACTTGGTCCTGTTCAGCTATAGCTACTCACTTCACAAATCATCACAAAAAAAAGTTTCCCATTTTTTTTCTGTCTGTGAATATCTTATCTCCTTTGCAACATGCATTTGGGTAATGGCTGCTGCTTAAGAGTCTCTTTTTCAGTATGATCCTGTTTTGATATGTGAGATACAGCAAGATCAAGATCCATTCTGCCTTGAGAAAAACTCTAAGGAGGCCGACGATCTCTGTGCACAGAGTACCTTCACATGCAGAGTTGTTCAATATTTGGAAAACAGCTGGGTTCTTGCTGTCTATGTTTCAAAGCAGCCAGAAGTTCAACAGCTGATGACTTTCTGGTTTCATCCTATTTTCATTCACAAAAGCAGTTTTGATGTCAGGGTTCATTTATGACACTGTTAATGATTTTGGCAATTGCACAGGAAACAGATGTCAAATACTGAGGGCAGTAAGAGTTTGGTTTTGACTTCATCCTTTTCCCACAGAACCTGATACAAATGGCTTCAAATTATTAGGTTAGGAAATAAATATTCCCACTGATCTACTAATCATAGTGCCATCTTATTAACTTTTTTTTTTACTTCAGCAAGTAAAATACTTTTGTACATTGGCAAAGATTTTACATGACATTTTAGAATCAAATAATGCCCTGAGTATTTCATGAATATTTTGTGATTGGTTAACACAAGTTGTTTTGTCAGTTTTATCTCTGTATTTTGAAATCCAGCCCACATATATGAAGGTGTGAAAGAAAAGCAAGGATTAATGTACCACAGGCACTGTTACTTTTCTCAGTTGCCCAAGCCTAAACACTGCTTTACTTTTTCTGAAACATCTATACCATCTAAACTTCAGCAAATAAGCCTCTTTTTTGTTGCTGTTTGTGATTTTTTTTGTTTGGTTGTGGAAGTTATTTAGGGGTTTGTTTAGTTAAACTCAGCTACTTTGTGCCAATACACAACTAGGTGCTTATGAAAGACTAAGGACTTAAACCTGGAGATCACTGAGCATTAAGAATTTTTAGACAGAAATCCAGTCAAGTTTGAACATTATGAGTGACATGAGTGAGGTGTCACCAACTTGCCATTCCTCCAAGCTCATCTGCCATTTTAGGTACAAGTGAAATGTGCAAATGTCTGTTTCCAGCTGCCCTCTGACTGTGTGTAGCCACTTACACCAGGCTGAGGCTACATGTAAGACTGTGGTGTAGGCACACTGTATTAAGGCTATGTATGAAGCAGGCCTTTAATTCTTCATGGGACCCTGAAGTGTGTCTGTATTGTCACCAGAACACTGCTTCACTCAGTTCATTTTTAGCTCTTGCTGCAGTCTTCCTCAGATTTTCAGGAACAATCTTGCCAAATATAATTTGAACAGATTTTGCAATGTGAATTTCATGTTATGTCAAAAGTAAGACTATAAATTGGGTCAAGATTTACATCAGATCAGCATAAAACCTGTCATAGCATTCTAACACCAAGAACGATTTTTTGACAATTGTTTTTTGCTTTTGATATTTGGAATATTATATTAAAATTTACAAAATCTTTTATTATTTTCTTTAAAACACTTAGCTCTAATCTCAGTTCATCACAAATATAATATTTTTTATAAGTAGAAATGTAAGAATACTTGTAGATTGTGCTAATGACATTAAATATGGCATAGAGGAAGGCTATAGGAGATTTCTCTATCATACCCAAAGTCATTGTCATACAGAATAATATTTGAGAAACCCTAACAGTGTTACAGGAATAGCTTCCATCACAGATAATTCTAGTGGGAAAAAAAAATTCCCTTTTTTCTACAAGTCTTTTCGCTTCCCAGACAACAAGAACTTGCTAAATAGTCCTGATCTTTGTTCACAAAGTCTGTATAGCAATTTAAATTTTTTCTTTACATTTTTACTAAGGGATCAGCAAATTGTGGTCTCATAGCTGTCTGTAGCTTCCTCACAAGGGGAGCAGAGGGGCAGGCACTGATCTCCTTTCCGGTGACCAATGATAAGGTCTGAGGGAATGACATGAAGCTGTGTCAGGGGAGGTTTAGGCTGGTTATGAGGAAAAAGTTCTTCACCGAGAGGGTATTTGGGCCCTGGAACAGCTCCCAGGGCAGTGGTCACAGTACCTGCCTGACAGAGTTCAAGAAGCATTTGGACAATGCTCTTGGGCAAATGGGGTGACTCTTGGGTTGTCCTGGGCAGGCCAAGAGTTGGACTTTGATAGTCCCAGTGAGTACCTTCCAATTCAGGATATTCTTTGATTTTATGAAGTTTCATTGCTGTATCATGCTTTTTAACTCTCACTTATGTGTTTAAAGTTCCCATATTCACTATCAGGATGCCGAATGTCATTCCAATCTCTTTTCTCTGGTACCCAAGCCTGTTTGTGCCATACAAGTTTCAATTCATATCCTCTCATCCTTCCTCAATTAATATTTTAAAAAAACTAGCCTTAAAAATTTTTCTTGAGGATCTAACATGTAAGATTAGGCCATTAGACCACGGTCTGTCCTTGACAGCAAATGACAGCAGGGTTTGCGTACACCTAGGCAGATGCTCTCCTCCCAGAGGAGTGGTGTCATCCTTGCTGCCTATGGAGTCCCTGGCTCGTCTTTGAGGGTACATCCCTTGAAGATAACACCACTGGAAGGGAGAGTATTACTGGGAAATTTGCAGCAATGTGTTCACTCCAGTTTGGTGGGTTTGGATGCTGTGTTCTCAATAAACACTGTGGGAACTTTCCTGTGCCCAGCTTGAGAAGCAGTTTCTCCTCCTCTCCCAGTCTGCTCGAGCTTGGCCCAGGGATTTCCTTACGTTTCTTGTTGCCCTCAGGAGCAGTTGCTACTCATTTGAAAGCACATGGCTGGTTGCAGACGCAGCTGGACCTGGCCACTGAAATAGGATGCAAGCTGAGAGATAAGCCATTGAGCTTGTGTGTTTTGGTTCCAAAGAAGACAGCAAAAGGCAAGAGAGATGCTGTTAGCAAGGCCAAGCAACCCTTAGGAGATTAATTGGATCCACTGGAACGTGTTTATCTGAGTCGGACTGTGTGGAAGGGTGTTGAACAGGATAAATTCTTGACTGAGTTTCCATATTTCCAGTGACAGCTCTGAGCATGAGCACAGCCTTGCAACTGGGCATGGTTAGGGTGTTGCTCTGGTGGTTGAGGCTGCTGAAATGCATGGAAGAATGCTGTGCTTCCATCCATAATGCTCCTTGGATCTCTTCTCCTACGGAACAGAAAAGTGATTTCAGTATGCATTGGGCACTTCTTATATGTTGTATATTTGACCAGAAATTGCTGAGTTTTGAGGTACAACATTTGTAAGTTCTTTTGTTTTCTCTGATTGCCCTAGTCCCAAATTGTTTGCACAAGCTCTAAAACTAATTTTGAGAAGGGAGAGAACCTCAGTGGTCTTAGAGTTTATGTTTCTGCAGTGCTTTGATTGCACAAAAATAACATTGAGATCAAACCACCTGTCTCTGGGATTTTTCCACGTTGGGAAAGAGTAGTATGGATCATTACAGACACCAGAGAGACAATGTGTTTGGTTGTGGTATGTTAACCCAGTGACACTTACCATCTTTGAGAAGAGTCAAGTTACAGAATTGCTGTCTCACAGTAGTTGCAGCCACTCTTCATTTGGGGGCTGGAGGTTGCAATTCAGATGGACAGCTTGGTTTGTTTGGTCTGCAGGGTTTGGGGACTACACTTGAGGCTGTTGGTGCTGAGCTCTGTGTTGCAGCATGGCATGGCATGGGGCAATGGGAGCAGGTGTGGGCCAGTCTCGCTGAGCAGGTTGCGTTTGGGACTAGGGAATGGTAACTGTTCCATGTTATTTACTACTGTGGGCATGACCAATAAACCCTGAAAATATTCCAATCCCAGTATCCTGATACAGTAAGCCCTTTAAATAACAGGTCATCACATTCAGCTTGTTTTCATTTCCCAGATATGCATGCCAGTGTGGCAGAAGAGAAAGTTGCATAAGAAAAGAGTGGGACAACTAAACACTCAGAAAAATATGCTGAAAATATGTGCAAAACACTGTGACCTTTTACCACACCCTGAGCAGAGCAGGGCTGTGCACATCCTAGATCTGCAAGTCCTTCCTGAACCTGCGTTGTTGTGTGTTGCTGAGCAGAGAAGACACGCACACAGGCCTGGAAATCTGGCAAAAAAGAAAGGCTGATTAAGCTATTTGATTCTCCCTCATTCCAAAGAGGATTTCCAAATGTCTGAATACTCTGTTAATTAATGGAACAGCTTTGGATTGTCTTCTTCTAAAACGAACATCCTGATCCATAGATATCTTTTGGGTTTGTTTGTGCTAAAATGAACAAGGGGGTTTTTTGCTTTTCTTTTGCTTTTAAATTCTTCTTTAAAAGGTGTTCAGGTATCCATTTTCTGAATCAGTTCGATTGTATTTGTTTGAAGGAGGAGATACACATTCTATGTATGCCACTGTGGAAATGGGAGACTGAAATTGCTTCGACCTTATATTGGTCAAAATTGCAAAGATGTAGATTCTTCTGACAAGATTCCTTTGTTTTTTGAGTAAGATATAACAAGGCAGTATTTGGTCTGTGGGCCAAACCCAGCCTTCTAGCCAGCTGCTTTGCCTCACAGGAGTTCTTATCCACCACATCTTCCTGGGAAGAGACAGGCAGACTTCCTGCTGCACCTCATCTGAGAGACATTCCTGCTTCTCTGTGGGTGGAAGAAGGAGTGTGAGAGGGGAGGAGAGTTGAAGAAAGCAGTGCAGGGTACACAAAACCTGTCAACTGGCTTCCTTTAGATTGTGGCTATTCTGAGCTGTGCCCATGAGGAGGCATTTGTATATCCATGGGACTGGATCTAGCCCATGGATGGAATTGCTCTTGCTTTTTTTTTTTTTTTTCCTTTTTTTGCTAATAATCACACTTGTAATTAAAATAATAATACTTAGATACAATGCCTAGGAGTTCATTAGAACTGACAGGTGGTTGACTGTAGTGCTGTGAGTCATTTGGGCAGCTGAGAATTGATGTTGGGCAGCAATGCTGAACCTACCCCTTTGCCAGTTCCCCATGGCTTGGAAGTGTTGGGAGGGACAGCAGGGAGCCAGCATTAGCTCTGAGCTTGTGTCAAAGCACAGGGGGTCTTTCCTGCCTCCTAGAAGGAAAGAATTTGATCTTCACAGGTCACTGTGAGATGCACATCAATAAAAACAACATGAATTCACCCATTAGATGCCAAAGAGTAGAAACAACTTTGGTTGATTCTTTCTCACTCTGATTTTACAGTGCTGTAAATGCATACACTTGCTCTCAGAAGAGCAGATGATGCTCAGGGCAGAGTGCTCCAAACACCAGCAGTTCCCAGTAGCATGGAGGAATAGTTCAGATCGTGCCAGTTCAATGACTCATTAAGGAAACCGGAGTGATCAGTGTTGTACAAACATCATGAAATGTCCTAGAAAATTAAGAGCCATACAAATCATACAAATCACTCATAAGAGCACAAAGTGTTTTGAGCATTAGCCTTTGAATAACAGTCTATAATCGGAAATGATGAGTGAAAACACACTTTATAAAATATTTCTTGCTACATTACAGGACAAGTTTCATCCCATTGTTTTGGAAAGGGAAAGTGCACTATAACCCTCTGTGCTCCTGGCCTGGTTGTACAGCCAAGGTTTTTGTTCTGTACCCTACATTGAATGGTGTAAAAATGTAGCACATGGGAAAGAGTAAAGCTCTGTTTTTCTTATGGGAAGGTATTCTAATCACATTGTGTTCTTTCCTTTGATTGAAAAAGGGATTTCAGGCCAGGAGCATTAACAGCCAAATCCACAGAATTTAGAATTTGAAGTTGTACCTAAATTCTGTCACCACACCTTTGCTGACTGAGACGTTGCATAGAAAGTAGAATTTTATCAGGACTTTACCTATCCTTGTACCTGCTATCATGTCAAAATTTAAAAATTTTTAAAACCTGCATGACTCATTTCCAGAAAGACACAATAACTAATTTATAGCTCCATCGACAATGCTGCTTCAATTAATTTTCTTCATCTTTCTTCTTGTTCCTCTGCTTCTCATATCTCATCTGTTTCCATTGCCTAGATTTTAATTAAAAAACCTCTCCTCTCTAAGGAGCAATCTGAAGTGGCAAAAATAATCACTTAAAATATTACAGTCATTAAAAAATTGGCTGTGGTCAAAGCCACGCATTTTCAATTTGCCGACAAATGATATTTTCGTTTCTTTTTAAAGTGCATTTTGTATTTGAATAGCATACGCCAGCCAGCCTGGCTATCAGAGATGCTCCTCCAGCTGGGTGGGCTGCGTGACAACTCCTTAATGGGGGAAATTGATGGCCCTCTGCTTGTGTAGAGGTGAAGGCATACTGGGCAGATTTCTTTCCATCTGCCGTCAGCCCTTTGCAAGCTGGCACTGCCCAAATGCCCAACACATTCATTCCAATGCAAGAAATGTCGCCAAAAAATAAATTGTGAGGCTACAGCTGTCTGAAAGAATCATCAGGGCCATTAGGCCCAGGGGAGATAATATGAAGAGGAGCATCAGTGTTCGTCACTGATACAAAGCTAATTAAATGATGGTAAAGATGACTGTGAATGCTTTAAAGGCGTAGAGGTGAACAACATTTTCATGGGAGTGCAGGAATGAACCTCAGGAAGATGATATGCAAGACCTCAGCCAAAAATCTGTTACACTGAGGAATTTCACACTAGTGTTTCCTGTTGATGCTTTGCTGAATGGCACAGTTGTATCATTTAGTTGCCCTCTGTTCCACTCTCCAAGTAAAGAAATCCCATACTGTAAAGCCAAGAGGTATTTATTGATTCACAAGTTTGACTTGAACAACCGGGACAGAAGCTGGCTTGGATGAACTTCAGTGCTTCTGTTTACATTCCTAATATTTGTCTTTTGAGTTTCTAAAAATCTTCAGGTCTGTGTCCTTAGCTGCAACAGTGACAGAGGCTGATCTGGTTGAGGCTTGTGCTGCTTCCCATTGCAGGGTGAACTGCAGGTCTCCAGATCCTCCTAGCCAAGAGGTCACACTGAGGGTAGCTGGTGTCTCCTTATGTGCTGCTTGCATGCAAGTCTTTAAAAATATAGAGATTGTTCAGACATGTTACATGGTGTAGGAGCCCAGATCTCACCTGGAGCCCTTAAGCCATTTGGATGCTGCAGAAAGTTGGTCATTATTTAGTTATGAAACCTTAAAGAGGTCCAGTTGTAAAGTGCCTGCTTCACCAAATCTGACTTTCTGCTTTTTTTGACCAATGGTTTTGACCAGCCATAATTTAAACAATTCTGCATCTCATATGATCAAGAGGCTTTCCTAAAAGAACCTAAATCTAATTAGTGTAGTATAGGATAAAGAGTGTGACAGGCTCTTGACAAAAGTTTGATTTTACAACCATGCATTTGTTTCTCTCCCATTAACTAATGTCTTCATAATGTGTTGTAGACATCTCATATGAATTATTAAGATTTGCTGGGTCTTACAGACAATTTGGCCAAGAACTGTGCTGATAAACTGGAAATATTCATAGGCAACAGCAATTTTAGAGTGCAAATGTATTTTTTGTAGTTGTGGTACCAATGTAGCACCAAAGAGCCCTGATCAAGGAATGTACCATTGCTGCCTCTCCAGACACAAACCAAAAAGACAGCTTGTGTCCCAGGACACTGCCATACAGTTATAAAATAGGAAATCACCTGGGAATGGGGACACGTGGGAGTAAAAGAAAATACTGCAGGAGGGGAGAGTGCTCATCCTGGTCATCAGTGCACTCTTCAGTGTAATTATTGATAAGGCTTGCTGAAGAGAGCACTAAGGAAGTGTCTGAAGGAAATCATGTGGGAATTTGACAAGTGCAGTGGGCAAAATGGGCAAGGGCATGCAAGTTTGATTGTCTCACTAGCACACATGGTGACAAACACTGTCAGTCAAGGAAAAGTGGCCCATGAGATGGGGCACATGGGAAATGGTGGAGGGAGGTGAGGATGAGCCATGCAGGGCCTTGAAAATGGGGAAAAGCAGTGATACCATAACTATCCAGGAAATAAGCTTCAAAACTACAGCAAATTCAGAGTGAAGATTAGATTGAAAGTAAATCAAAGAATGTTGAGATTCAGGAATACATCCAGCCAATTTTAATTTTGCCCTATTCTTGTAGAGCAATAGCTTAACAATTACAGCTAGTGAATAAGGTAGTGCCAGATTAAATTAAACTATTTGTTGCTTTTTTGGGGTTTTTTCTCTTGGGATCACCACAGTCCTTGAACAGAACCTGGCTTCTTTCCATTTGGCAACAGGCAGGGGTTGTTTATTTAGGAATTCAACAGTTTGCTTATGGCAGAGTGATAGTCCCATTCCAGTTGCAAACAATGGGAAACAGCTACTGTTGAGAAGTGGCTTCATTCAAGTGCCTATGTCTTATGTTTTATTATGTATGTGATCTGGGAGTAAACTTTGTTAAATGATGTTTATCAGATTTGTCAAAGAATTTGTTCTCTAAATTAACTTTTCCTTACAAATTAGTTACATTTCAGTGTTGTCATTTGCACAAGGACACACTAAATCTTCCACATACATTTAATCCCATTTAAACAAAATTGAATGGTGCTTTAGTTCCGGACCTACAGCTGATGCTTCCATGGTAACAAGGACAAATATCATACAAGTTGCTTTCATTTGGCCCTTTTAGTTACAAATTTTGCATAGCAAGTTAATTTCCTCTTATTGTATAAATTATTTAAATGTAAATTAAAATTAAACCGAGAACAAATTTAATCTGGAATTCATAAAAGAGGACCCTACTAAGTAATCCATGGGATGTCCAGTTTAGGGAGAACTTAATCCAGTTAGTTTTAAAACTCATTATGTGTCCATTTGACATTTTTTACCTCTTGAGACTAACAAAATAAACACTTGTGAAATTCAGTCCTTAATACTGGTAGCATGTAGACTTCCACCACAAGTGTAAAGCCTTGAATTCGGGAAAGAGATAACACAATATGTAAATTGTACTTTAGGAGGTTTTTTTCTAAAGACTTGAATTCAAATCTTGGGGTGAACTCAAGAGAAAATGAGTCTGATGGTTTCAATTCTGTCTTTAATCTCTTCAAGCCCTACTGCAAACCCACAAAATAATCCAACACATTCAGCAGCCTCCTGGATGCTGAACAAGACTGACGAGGTAGCTGGGGGCAATGCTGGTGAGGGACCATCTCCTGCAGAGCTTCTTTTGCTCCTGGAAAATTTGTCTGAGTGTTCTCTGAGGTTTTTCTTCTCTCAACAGCCCACTGGGTAAAAAAAAAAGAGCAGTAAAAGCAGTGACAGATAGTGACTGCTTGGAAAATTAAAAGAAAAAACCTGAGGGTGTCGGTTATACAGGCAAGGAAAATGTGGCAGGTGGGAGAGAATAAGATCATGACTGGAGGAGCGCTGGCCCTTGCTTGGGCAGCTCAACTCATGGAGCTCATCCACATCTTCTTCTCCCGTGGGCAGGTGTCCCAGGTCCGGGATGGTGGCACTGGGGCAAAACCAGACAAGAAAATGGTGGCACTCCCTCAGAACTTCTTTAAAAGCCATACCTGTATTTTGAGCATATTTCTCTTTCTTGCTCTTTTTAAAGGCCACCAAGGTCATGAGCTTCTATTACACATTTCATAGGTACTTGGAATAACGGGGGAGTTAATCCTCAGTCTGAACTTCTCTTCTATGTAACTGTTTCACATGAGCCAAAGCTGACAGGAGCAGATTGTGATTTGAGCCATACGTTGTGTGGTTCATTAACACATAAAATATGCATAAAATACATATTCATAGATACTATGGAGCTGTGTATAAATGCATAAATATAGCTTTATAGGACTAATTAAATAAATTATGATTTTGAGCTTTTGTAAAGGGTTGATCATACACCACTGTATAAATAATTATTTATAACCCCTTGCCAAACTGCCCATTTATTTGTCTTGACAACCTAAATGACTCCATTCAATAAATATTCTGCTAGAAAGCAGAGGGATGTACAAATATTAAAAGATAATGTGGTTGTATCTGGTTTGTGTTTATTTTAATAGATGGTTTTCATCAGACAAGAGATTACTAATTACATACTCACTATCAAATGCATACTTACAGAAAACTTAGCACCTGAGATATAAATTGGATTTATAGAGGATTTTCCAATGCTTGTATGCAATTCTAATATCTAGCTCAGTAGGATCTATTTATGTATTTGTTTCCTAAGATGAAAGATTATGTATAAATTTGAATAAAGTTTTAGCCTGAATATTTGTTTTTAGTGTATTTGACTGCCTGCAGATAATAAGAGTTTTGTGGCAGATTGATTGACAGATAAAGGATACATTATTTGTGTTCAGAAAATTAAGAAAATTCTGAAAATCAAGAAGCACAACAAACAAATTATTCTTAAAATTCTGATGTTAGCAATACCAGTGAGTGTGATGGTTAAAATCCGTAAACAAAAGCAATTTCTCAGTCCGTTTCTCAGTCTGTTATAAATAACTGCATAGTACAACTGCTGTTTTTCAAAGAGAAGATTTAAAACTGTCTCATTAATTTCTGTGACTTATAATATATTTGATGTGTAAATTATTCTGCCTCTTCAGTGGCATGTATGGTGTACTTTGTGTATGCTGCAGTAACAGACCAGGGAGAAAGGAGACTTGTGACAAAATCTATTTAATTTCTGTGATAAATTATCAACACTTCAGGATCTTTCAATTGCTTTGACCTTTCTTTGGGAAAAAAAAAAAACACTTTAACAGCAATTTGTTTATTTTAGCAGTTGAAACAGTCTTTACATTTTTACAATGTGTGATATTTTTATGTGATATTTGGTCTGTGTTAATAAACATAGAGCTGTTGTCATTCAAGTATAGACCAGGAAGTCTTTATACAAAAATCAGACTTCAAGTACTCATAAATTTTTTGAACAATGTGTAGGCACCTGTAGAAATATAAAAATTACTTTCCTCTATATAAATTAACTGCTGAGATATTGACAACCATACTTGAAAATCATCAATAAAAGAATTTCAATTTTGTCACTTTCTTGCATTGAAAAATAAAGTGTTATAGAATATGACAAAATGTGTTATTTTGTACTTTGCTCGTGAAAACCCATAGACAAAGATGTACTGAGCAGTTTTCATTTCTTGCCCCACCTTTCTCTTTGTTAAAAATCTAATTATTCCCTTATGTGACACTACCATGACCTTTTTAAGTGCAGAAGATGTGATTGTCATATTTTCCCTTGGTACGTTATGAAGGGGTTCAGAGACAAGAGGGCACTGCATAGATGATACTGAAAAGGTCAATGCAATTTGGCTTTATTGTATCTCTTTTTTAAATACTGAAATGTTGTAAGAATGCAGAATTATCCTAATTAATAATTACTGAATCCAGCTTCCAATTTTAAGAAGACCAAGATCACACACACACACATTAATAAAAGATGCATTTGATGGAATTATTAATTTTATCAGTATTTTTTGTAGTATGAACAATTCAAAAACTGTAAAGTGCTCAGTTTGCATTAAGATAGATCTTCTTTAGAAGCTTTTAGTACCTGTTTCTGCCTCACAGATTTGGCAGACTGTCATTTTATCACACACACGAGAAGGTAAAAAGTAGGATGGGAGAAAGAAAAAAATCTATACTGTAACCCCCTTGTGCACCTCACAGGCAGCTTCTTCCAATACTCCTGGAGAGCTGTGGTGGTCATGGCATGTTGGGAGAGACACATGGCATCATCATTTGATTTTGCTGAGGTAGTATGTGCAGAAATGCAGTAGGAAAAGCAAACACACTGGGTTTGGGAGGAGTCTCAGGACCCTTGGGATTGCTCTATCACAAGAGCTCATTGCCTCTAGAGCTATTTTTTATGCAATTTGGACAAAATAAGGCAAACACAGCCTTTTCACTCATACACTTGAGGCCCAAACTGTACTGTATGGCAATGCATAGCAATTTCACACACAAATACCTCTTCTGGCAAAAATTCAAACACAGAGATCTGACATGTTTCACAGCACAAAACTCTTACGCCTACAAAATCCCCACAGCAATATTTGATATACTACTGAAGTTATTTGCAGACACAGTTGTGTGTGGGCCAGACATAAGGGCAATACTTTAAAACAGAAATAAATACCATGACTTTTCAATGCAAACACACTTTTACCATGGTCTGTAGTGGGTTTGTAGGGAAGCAGGTACAAGATTAGGAGACAGTAATTGTTGGGGTGGGACGAGAAAAATACAAGATGACCATCTGGTTTTTATTTAGTTTCAGGCATCAGTGAGTCCTTAGATAAAGTGCAGCTCACACTGAGAGCTGACAATGTGTGAACACTGTACAAACCAAACATTACCTCAGCTTCCATGTGCTCCTTCTGCCCACAGCACAGCTGCCAGTCTGATGGGAACTCCATCTACTTCCATGGGACAGAGGGCAGCGAGTTCAATTTTGCCACCACCCGGGATGTCGACCTCTCCGTGGAGGATGCCCAGGAGCAGTGGGCAGAAGAGTTTGAGAACCAGCCCAAAGGGTGAGTGTGCCCAACCTGAGCAAGACCCTGCACAGGCAGGCAGCATCACTCCAGGGATGAGGAAACAGGATAAACAGAGAATTGCATTTTGTCTTTGCTGTATAGTCAGGGAAGATTGTGAGTAGGGATAAGTAGCAATACTGTAAATAGCCCACGATTGCAGATTTTAGGAAGGAACATGTCCAGGAGTAACAGTTTGTCTCTGGACCATGAAAAAATGTTGTGTTTGTGACTTACGTAGCCATTCTAAAGAAACGTATTATGGTGATCTGTTCTTTTAATTCACACCAGACTGTGGTTAACAAGCTCATATCCATATGAAATCGAATTCCTTGAGAAATTCATCCCCTCTGGATCACTGCTGTAAGCCTCACTTCACTGAGAGAGAGCTCCTGCTTCTGCAGGTGCCTGTAGGTGCTGGAGGAGGAAGAGGAAGAGAAGGCGGAGGCAGGAAAGCTGAAGCAGCAGTCCATTCTCATCTAGCAGCACCAAGAGCATAGCCATACCTGCTGGGCAAGAGCTCAGGGTCTGGATGATAATTTACTATTTCTATTTTGAATATTTACTGTGTGATTCAAAGAGCCCCTATAAAGCTATATCCAGCAGGGACTGCTGCAACGACACAGAAAATAAACAAAACTGTCTAGGACAACAATATTACTATTCTTACCAAAACATGAGTGAGCTTTAAAAAATGTGTCCTGATAAAGAAGCTTTATTTTATATACTTCATTCTGACAAAAAGAAAATAACCTCAGTAGGATCTTGATTCTTTTCTATTAAAAAAATAAAAATCACTAGTTGCTGTAACCCTAGGGCAATGAGAAATATACACTGCTAATTTATGGGTCTCCACTGACTGTTGATTTTAACCTACAAAGTACTTCAGATCATTAGCAACTGTTTCAAATGCTGCCTATGCTGTGCTGAAAGTAAAGAGCACCTTTTAAGAAATACATGCTAATATGTCCTGTGGACGCGTGGTATATTTGGGGTTTACAGACAAAGACCTCACTGTGAACTCTGTCCCAGTTCAAATAATCAGCCAATGGCACCAGGTGCTGCTTCAGACAAAGGGAAGAAAATGAGCTCGTGGGTGTTGTGTTCTGCATGACCATGTGGGATACCTTTGAGATGTGCTCTGTGTATTTTTTTCCATCCTGAAAAAACCAGGATGGGAGTGCCAGCTGTGGGCATCTGCTCTGTCTGTAGATCTTGTCTCTACACAACTGGGTAATTAAGTTGGGCAACTTGCAACCCGGGTTAGCAAATGTACAGTTTCTTCTGAATTAGGAGAACGACACTTTCCCTATCACGTGCTGCCTATGTCCAGCTGCAGTGGCGAGGGAGGGTGCAGCCCTCCTTCAGTTCTGTCATTATGTGTCCCAGCAACCAGGTCCTGATCTGCCCCGACTCTGCCAGCCCAAGGCCTCACAACCTTTTCCTATTTTTTCCTTTGGAAATTTTACTCTATATTAGAAACTTCCTTCTTTCTATTGTTCTATAAGAATGAAGCTTTAAATTGCATGCTGCCATAAATAAACACTAAACTTGGGTGATGTTATGGACTGCATCCTAATCATATAAAATTGTCACCTCTACTGTTCCTCTTTGCAACATTTCTCTGGAATTTGTGTTGGGAGCTGTACATAAATGCAAATACATATCAGTTTCCTTAATCACTTCTTAGAGAAATGTTTTTGAATCCTATTTAAGCTATATTTGAAATACAATTTTACTGTAATCAAACAGTCATAGAACACTGTATACCTGAGAGACAGCTTGCAGGATATCCTCAGGCACCATTTTGCCATATCAGCTGGAGCTTGCCAGCTCTCAAGGGGAATGCAAAAGCATCCCTCATAAGGGAGAGCTCAGGTATAAGGGTCACCATCAATTTCCTCTGCACCAAATGCTCTTGGAGATGAGGGCAAAGGAAATCATCACTGTTTTTAATAAGCAGTTGGTTGGTATTTTTTGCATGTGCTACCTAAAGTGGGAGGCTATGTAGATAGGGCTTGCTGTTGTGAGTACCACATATATTCCCACTGTCATTTTGCTTCTCTTTATTTGGGTGAATTAGAGCCTGCTCCTAAAAGTGGAGAGATCCCCACATCAG
Organism: Illadopsis cleaveri; assembly: GCA_013399915.1. Taxonomy (NCBI): domain Eukaryota; kingdom Metazoa; phylum Chordata; class Aves; order Passeriformes; family Timaliidae; genus Illadopsis; species Illadopsis cleaveri. Next base: position 484,128 of record VXBB01024394.1, read on the forward strand.
GCTGGATAGCAGACCTATAATTGCTTTGGACTCCATGTTCTGTTGGTCTAGTTTAGGTCCATAAATCACCTGTTTTATAAAGAATAATTCCAAGAGTCATGTGAAGAATGAATTATTTCAAAAGTAAATGTTAAATCATGCCATGACCCAGGATCCTTCTCCATTTTCTTTACTGGCAGTATGTTGATGTACTTCTATTAAAGTGACTTTTTTTTAAAAAAAAAGATGTAGAATTCTTTGGTTTTCATTTCTGATGCTGCCTAAAAGGAGAGGATCCCTGGAAACATCCATGATCTGCATCATTCATGACTCTGAGCTGTTTTGTGGGTCACTACAGAGAGTGTTTTAATTGAGCTAAATAGAGCATACTAAAGATCAATGGAGCATTGTGAGATTTTTTTTTTTGTGTAAGTTAAAGTAGGCACAACTGTTTAATTCTGTACTTGCCTTCAGCTTGGGAGACCCATTTTAAAAATTCTGTTTTGCTTATATTGCACATTAGCTTTCAAAAATCTGCACAATAGAATTAGGGTTAGATTAAACTGTGCTTCCATTAAAATATTTATATTTATATCAAAAAGCTTTTCAGTGATGTTAAACTTGCTAATTCCTGTGTAAATGACTGACAGGTTTAAAGCAGGATTTCCAAACAGGCATGTCACCAGTCTGTCACTGCTTAAGTCCATGGGGAAACAGGCAGCTTTTAAGAAGGTCCTAGAAATGCATTTTGAAGTCATTGTAATGGTTAAACTAATAAATAGACTGTTTAGTTCTTGAAATGACAGTTTTTGAAATTGTGATATGGCACATGCCTGCTAGAGATTGTCTCTTGTGGAAGGAGACAGCAAAAGACTTTGCCTCCCACAGGCAAAGGTTTCTGAACTTCCGTGTTTTCTCATTCCACCTGAATCATGCTGGATAATTAAATGTTTGGATTATCAGGATTTATTGATTCTAAATAATTTCATTATTTTATCAGCCTTATAATTCTTAAATACTTAATTATGAATTTGACATGAACAATAATAATGTATCAGACTAAAATAATGCACAAGTTTTCAACACTTTCTAATATTTCAAAACATTTGGATTGAGTTTTGAAGTAACCATCACTTTCATTATAAAAATGTATTTTCAATGTAAAATATTTAATTGGAAAATTCTACTACAGCTCTTTTAATTATCACTGAATAAAAATAAGATAAAATGTTGTACAGAAAAACTGAGAAAGATTGTATCATCGCATATTAGAAACACAGCAGTCTTTTTTCATACTCTGTTCATGTGTTAGTTAAAAACTGTTACCCTAAATGCTCAAAAAGATGAAAAGAGAGCATTTTCAGCTATTACCTACATATTTAATATTTTTGTAGCAGATATGGTGGACATGTGCCTTTTCAAGTTTCATTGATCAGTAAATCTTTTATTATGCAAAATGAATCAGAATGCATTTATATTTTAAACATTTTAACACCAGAAAAAATAATGAAGATGGTAGAACAATACAACACTACATATTTGGTAACAGCATTCATTAAAAGACTCATTTTTTATTAATTAATGCATTTCTGCCAAATTCTTTTAAATATTTATATTAACTTTGCCTTTGTTGAGTCAACTGTGTTTAAAAGCTAATATTGAATATGTAAGTAATGGCATAGAGATCATATTTGAAACTGCAGTTTTTTGTCCTCTGTAAGAGTAGAAACAGCGATTTTTGTAAGCACAAATGAACCCCTATGGCATGTTTTGTATGAGTTTATCAGTTGTGTGCTGCTGCACCTTCTCCACCCCTGCAGGTGGGACATCTTTGGAGCCGTCATTGGTACTGAATGTGGAACCCTGGAATCAGGCTCAGCCATGGTATTTCTCAGAGATGGAGAAAGAAAAATATGTACTCCATACATGGACGCCACAGGTTATGGGAACTTGAGATTTTATTTCAGTATGGGTGAGTATAAATTACTAATGTAATATAAGATGTGGAGCATGTGAGTTTTGCATTCTGCAGTGCTCCACAGTAACAAACATAACAAATCTCATGTGGAGAAACCTCTTTTTGTTTTGTATACACTAATTTCACTCAGTGCCCACTTAGAAGAGACAGTCATACCTTTGTCATCTTTAGAGGTTTTACAGATACCTCTCATATCCTCCTGTACCATATCCATGTAGACTCTGCTGCTAATCCATCAGAGAGCTGCACACGAGGATGAGATGGGAATAGCATGGAAATGGGGCAGCCTTCCCTGATGAACCCATGGAATAGTTTCCCCTCAAAAGCTCTTACGTCATTCATAAAATCCTTCCTCTGCTAATATGTTGGCCCAGAGTAAGATTCACACAGGGTGTGCTATGGTCTTGGAGGAGGTGTGTTCTATATGTGGCATCCCTCATGAAAAGCACTAGTGTGGTGTTAGTATCATCTGTGGACCTTCATTACTGGGGCAAAGTGAACATCAGTCATTTACCAAAGCTAAGAAAGCTGCCAAGAACCAACCTGTCCTGTCACTTCCCCTCCCCACTGTTGTTGTCAGTGAAACTGCACTAGTTTGATGTTGCAACAGACCAAAATCCCCATGAACATGGTAGTTAACGCTCACGGTATTTTTCCAGAACTTTTATTTTGCACATAAAGGAAGTCCCATGAGGTTATTCTCTCAACACCATGTTTAGAGAAAGTGAGGATTTTTGCTTAAAAGAGAATAATAGAATAATAAAGGAGGAAGCAGAGAGTAAACCTGTGACCTCCACAAGCAACCTTCTGTATCAACAAGAAAAAACACACTTTATTTAATGAGGGGAAGACCTCATGTTGTTGTCCTAAATTGTTGCACATCTCCTCTGTGTTACATGAATTATGGATAAAGCACAGGAAAAAGAGGATGCTTTTTCCCATTTCTTCCAAGCATTACAACACCTGCAAGAGAAACAGGAAAGAAATTTTGTCAACCTTCTGAACTTAGAGGAGAAGTTGTCAGCGGATGCAGACACAGAGGATAGCAGGATATTGTTTGAAAAATGTATTCTCTGTGTATTTTTTAATTAAATAAATAATTGCTTAAACATTCAGGTAAGAAGAATATTTGAAAGGACAAATCGATGTTCCTTACTACAGTATAAAACACATTAAAGATGCACACCTTATCCAGTTCTCTGGACTCCTTTTCCTAGGCCATTACAAGAACTGGCTGGCTGCAGCAAAAAATAAAAAGCAGAGAAAGTGTTTCAACATGTGCAATCTTTCTACTCTGCAGTTCTTTCAAAGAAGCTTCCTCATTGTTTTTATTTCTATTTTGTGATTTTTTAATACACGCAGTAACCACACTGTACAGGGAAATAATTAATAATTCCTGTTTCAAATACAGAAACTTTGTTTTAAAAACTTCTTTTCCAGAATACCAAAGTTTTGCGATGATGTTCATCACATAACTATAATGCAAAACATAATGCTCATATTTGCCAATACATTCACTCTTTCACAGAAGCTTAATAATTATTTTGGGTTCTACTGACAGGAAGATATTTCAAATGCTGCCCTGTTTCGGTTGGGCAAATATACTACATGTGTTTTGTATGGTACAATAGATTTCATCCAGCCAGCCATTCCTTTTAGGATATAGTGTAGACAGTAGAAGGAGCAGCACAACAAATAAGGTACACAGCAGTCTTTCTCACTTCCTACTTAGAACAAGTTCTCAGCTGCCAATCTATCAGCTGAGAAGTATTTAAGGTACTGTTACATGCCTACATGTGTGACTGCATGAAGTGTGAGTAGTAAATAGCAGTTTACTGTTGAGAACTCAGAAGCAGAGCATTTCTATGTAAATAGAATTTAAAGCTCACAGATAGAAGTGTTGCTTGAGGCACAGCATTTTCTATTTAAATTGTTTTGATAAGCTGATTAAAAGAGGTACTTGAGGTTTTCGTAGTCGTCAACCCCCTTGATCTCTGCCATGGTGTATCTGATCAAACAGTTCCTATACACTGTGTCCTTAGGGATGGTGTTCTTTTGTTTCAGATCCCAAGTTAAATAGCATCTGACTGTAATTATTTTCATAATTAAGGCTGCATATATGATTCCACTTTCCATAACAAGGGCTTCAATTAATTTTTTTTCTCACTCAAATGTGTGTTGTACAGGGGGAACTTGTGATTCTGGAGAATCCCATGACAATGATGTCATACTCTATGCCAAGATTGAAGGCAGGAGGGAACACATACCTCTTGATACCCTGACCTATGCTGCTTACAAGGTAAATTGTCGTAAACAAAGCCGGTGGATGGGATGGACAGATCATTCTCCTTTCACGGCATCACAGGAATACTGTGTGTTGAATTCCATAGGGAGACTCAAATGTGACCTTCCCAAACACATAAATCATGTGCAGACCTGGGAGCAATCAGGAGCTTTTGCAGCACAACTCTGCAGTTTCTGGTGGTCACTCCAGCCCCAGGCAGGACTGTGCAGTGTTAGCTGGGGCTGGGGGAACAGGCAAGAAAGCTTGTTCTAGCCACAGTGTGATACTGAGGAGTGGGGTCCTGAGAGGGTCGTTCATGGTGGATGAGGGGCTGGGAGAGGGTCTGCAGTGATGAGGGCACAGACTCAGCCGTGGGAGGCAGCTGCTGGCAGAGTGCACAGGCAGTGTCTCCTCTGCCCAAAGTGCAACCGCCGCCAACCACATCCACCACCCTCAGCCAGGACAATAGAGACCTTGAACTTGCCTTCAGGATCCTTCCTGTCTAGGGCAAGGGAGCACTTAGACCAAATCTACCCCGAATAATCTAGCCCTGAGATCTCCTTATTCTGCTGCTGTAAAACAAGAGAAATTTGGTATTTCATACTTGTGCACATAGATGCACTAGATATTGAAATGCAGTGTGTTTACATAGTCTGAGGGAAGTTTGATGGTAAAGATGCTGCTGATTTCAAGCACAAGGTCTGTGTGCCTTTTGTCTGTAACTTTAGCACTTAGAAACCAAATGTTTACAGTAGAGTTTGGCCTGACATCGGTTGAGTCACTTGCATTGTTTCATTGTGCATGGCTTCCCTCCTCGCCTGCTTCTGTGTGAAAGACAGGGTAGAACTTTTGTAAAACTAAGGAAACTGTAATTGTAAAATAATAAAATATTAATTAGAGGACTTGGGGAGAGATAGGATCTGAAATTACATGGAATTCATTGTGGAGGTTTTTTAAAACAAGCAGTTTTAGAGCTGACATCCTCTTTTGACATAATAAAGTTCTAATTACATTGCTTTAGGACAAAGGCTAAGCTTTGTGAGGCAGTGCTTTCATTTATTTCAGCAACATAACATCCTCCCCACTTATGCCTGTGAACTCCTGCTGTTACTCCATTCTCACGTATCCAGAGTAGACACGCCCCTACCCTGCCTTAGCTTCTGTGAACTGTAAGGCTCCAAACATCACCTTCCCTTCCCAGCTGGAATGAACAACATAAACTTGCCTTTCTCAGAACACAGAAGGTGTAGTGTTTTCTTCTGTGCCTTTACAACCAAACAATCCAATTCCTCTGAGGTGATAAGCATCACTGGTACCCAGGGTGCTAATACCTATCCACATAATAGTAAATGATTTTATTTGGGATCACGTGTGGAAAAAGGTGGCTAAAAAAGTTTAAAAAATGAACTGAGGAGAGAGAATAGCACATTTGGTTCAGCACAATTAGAGTTGCTTTTTTATTTTAAATGGTACGTTGTGACCTTTTTAGCTTATTTAAGCCTTATTTAATTTCTTTTTAAGGTGCCATCTTTGGTTTCTGTTGTCATTAGTCCGGACCTGCAGACTCCTGCAACCAAATTTTGCATGAAGCAAAAGAGTCACCAAGGCCACAACAGGAATGTCTGGGCTGTGGATTACTTCCACGTCCTTCCGGTGCTCCCTTCCTCGGTGACTCACATGATCCAGTTTTCCATCAATTTGGGTTGTGGAACTTACCAACCTGGTAACAGGTAAAACTGGCAAGATCATTCTTTTGCTTATCAGCTTTCTAGTATATTTTAGTTTATAAAATCTGTATGAGGATTTGTAAATCTTTTTTCAGAAGAATGGATCCCATCAATAATGACAAATATAAGCTGCTGAAAAGCTAATGTTTCTCCTGATTTTTACAGGCCCAGATTTATGTATCCCACATGCAATAAAGAGTCATTTAATAGCTTTCTAGGTCAAAACTTGCTTTTCTTAGTCCATTATTCTGAAATATGCTCATGATTTCAGAGTGACTTTTGCTTCAGTTTCTAATGGATATGAGATTTACTTCTTAATACTGTGTAAGGAGGAAAACATTAAAGGCAGCAGCAGAAATCTGCCCTGCTGATCTCTCCGAGATTACTGATGCCACAAGCATATCTAATTCTTGTAAGACTGGTGATAAATGACCCTCATCTTAATGACCACCAGTGTGAGGAGCTCACTGTCTGTAGGCTGATCACAGAACTCTTTTGGTGGCTTTCCTTCTTCAGGACATTCAGTGTGAATTTTTCCATGGGGAAGGGGAGAGAAGGGAGTAATTTTAGGCTCCATGTTTTGTAGAATCATAGGAATGTTGGTTGGAAGGGACCTTCACAGGTTATCTGGTGAAACCTGCTGCAGCAGGAGGGATTGTTACCGGGCAGGTCAGACATGGCTCTGCCGATCGACAACTTGAAAAATCTTCATGGATGGACACTGTGCCACCTCTCTGAGTGACCTGCTCAAGTGATAAAGTACAGTACAAATGTACAGTACAAAGCTATGAAACCATGTCTTTATGATTATTGTCCTTTGTAGTGTGTCTGACACTACTGAGGAGAGTTTGACTCTGGTTTCCTTGTGAGTGCCCTCTCCACCATCACAGGATGCTGTAGCTCAGCCCATCCTGGCTTGGTGCTCGAAGCCCATCTTGCCCATCCTTGTCCACTCTCAAAATTCTTAATATGCTTCTTCAAAGGGGGAACCCAAAACCAAACTGCCCACTGTCCTCCTTCCATTATATACATATCAGAATATTTATCTTGATATTTTATGAAGATTAAGTTACTTTGTGTTTTGCAGATTTGAGAGTTTAAAGTAAGAGACTATGAGTGCTTTTATCTGTGTCCCATGGCATCTACTTCCAGCTGGAAAGAGCTGCATTAACACTGACAGTTCTTGTATCCATGCAGGGTAGCAGAATTCAAGGGGAAGCAAAAATCAAGGCACTGCACTTATATTTGATAGGAAGAGAAAGCAGCAACATTTTCCTACATGAAAAGCGAAAACTTTGCCTGTAAACACTCCTGGCCAGTAAACACGTTATATAAAGTCCCTGTCTCTATCTGTTTTCTGATGGAGATTAATATATACTTTGAAAGACTAATATCCTTCAATTTCTGAAGGAGAAGTGAGCCTCTTCAGAACTAAAGAAGCATTAGGTCACCATTTTTCTTATTTGTATTTCCCAAATACTGCAGCCTTTCACATCTCCCAGTCTGCAGCATTATTCATAATGCTTTCATTACTGCAAATGTGAGAGACTCATACTGGATATAGGCAGTAAATATAAACCTCTAAGGTATCTCTACATCTAAACCTGAAATAAATTAGTCAGAACCTCCATAAACTGTTTTAATAGATAGAATATCACAGTGATACAAAATCACATTTAAATAAAGTAATATTGTCAGCAAATTATCATAAAAATTCAGAATCCAATAGTTTAATATTGAGGAGATGAATTATTACTTTTATAATGTTCCACTGGCATTACTTAAAATAAAACAGAATATTACAAGCCAATTATATGGAAGAAATTGCAAGAATAATTCAGTAAAATACTAAATCTGTAGTAAATCAAACACTTTCTATATTACTTTTTCAAGGTCTTTAGAGTGTAAGGCATCTAAGGATTTCCTTATACTCATAGGTTGTAAACAATGTGGAGGTTTTTCAACCCAGGAAGGAAACAGCCCATGCATGAACAGCTAGTGAGTGGTCTTTTTACAGCTTCTGCAGGTGTAATTGTTAGCAGCTGGCAGTTATAGGTGTCCTGTGCTCTCATGATGCCGCCTTGTTCTGATTAATCCAAGGTTTCTCCTCATATCCAAAACTATTTCAATATGAAATATGAAATATAAAAGTAATGCAGTTCTTTTAACAGCAGCAGCATAAAAACACTGGATAGATGGTGGCCCAACAAGAATGCTGTGTTCAGGCAATTCTCAGCCTAAAAACCTTTGGGGTTTTAAACACTCATGAAACTTTGTCTCATGTTTGCATTTGCTGGATGTTTTTATTCAAATTCTGCTTAAAATTATTTCTTGTTTCTCATCAGTTATTAGAAATAGCAGATTTGGTGGTTTTTCAATGTTGGTACTTCTACATTGAGATCTTTGCCAGGTACCCTCATGGTGTCCTTCTCCTTTCTTTCCTTCAATGTGTTACCAGTGTCAGCTTGGAGTTTTCAACCAACCACGGCCGCTCGTGGTCGCTGCTGCACATGGAATGTCTGCCTGAGATTTGTGCTGGGCCTCACCTGCCCCACAGCACCATCTACGCCTCTGAAAACTACAGCGGGTGAGAGTGCTCTCTGCAAAACTGAGGTGCCAGATTAGAGATGTGAATTGTAGGTGGCAGGAGAGACGTGCAAAGCACACAACTCTCTGTCAGCGTTCATTTTTTACTACCTGGGAACAGCAAGGAAGGAGTGTTCTGAGCTCCCCGGCTACCCAGTAATGAAACTTGAAATTTATGGGGCTACTTCTGTGGTATAATAATTTCTTTTATGCTAAAGAGAAATTCCAAAAATCCCACTTGCAGACAGCATGTTGATAAGAAGAAAAAAACTTTTACCTTGTCAAAGCCACAAAAGTTTTCTTCATGGTCAGAAAAAACACTACTCAAAGCTCTATTTACATCCTCAGACACATTTACTCAAGTGGAATCCCAGTACTGGGTTACAGTGAAGCACATCCTCCATACTTCTGCAGTTGGAGATGGTTATTAGTGTCACTGTCTTGGATCAACCCTTCTCAGTATTAGATCTCTTCTGATAAATGAACTGTGGCATTTTGCTGCATAGCACAAAATCCCTTGGTATCCCAGCTTCCATAACACTTAGAAAGTGCAGTTGAAGCATTGCTATGATCTGATGACATACAGCCCCTAGTCCCATACAATTTTCATAGGAACCATTGCTCCTGGTGTGTGCAGGAAGCGTAGCCTCTGTGCATGATAGAGAATGACGGCCCAGACTGTTGCATGCCAAATCCTCTGCACCATTCCTTACCCTCTGAAGGTTTTCACCAAACAGAGTTCAGCCCTGCTGAAGGTTCAGTTTAGGAGATATTCTTGGGGATGGAGAAGCTGCTACAGCAAAGGAACTTGAGGTCTTTGCCAACTTTGTGTGTTCCTACAGGGGGGAAATGGCTGGGTTTTATAAGACAATAACTAACATTCATATATTGTATGAAAATATGGACTACTTCCTTTTAATTTGTATTTTCTAAAGCTGCTGTAAATTTATGCTTCATTTAGGCAGATTTTAACATTAAGCTTCTCACAAAGCTTCCAAGATACATAACATATCTGCAAAATATACAGTTGCTTAATAACTGTCAGTGTACAATGCCAGACTCTGTTATATGTGTTTCAGGTGGAACCGAATAACGATTCCCCTTCCCAACGCTGCATTGACAAGTGACACCAGGATTCGATGGAGGCAAACAGGACCAATCCTTGGAAATATGTGGGCAATCGATAATAGTTAGTATTCTTACCCATGATCATGACATTAGAAAAGTAAATTTTATATGGTGCTCTAAGTAAACAAGTAAACAATCACAAGTCAATGAATTTACAGTTTGTTAAATTCCTGTTCTGTTAAGTTGCATTTGATAGCAGGTGAATTTTGAAGCTAGAGAGAGATTCTGCCATTAGAAAAGACAGCAGTCTAGTAGATTTTTTTTTTCTGTTTAATTGAATGCTTTCTAGGAAAAATATTGGTGGAAGGGGCTTAATATAACATTTCTTCTGTCTGCTTAGTCCTAATTACGTAAAAAGGTTCTACACTGGCTGTTAAGGACATGTACTGCACCAGCTTAAGCAACAGGAGCAGCATCTGGGACATACTTTTCTCCTGGACATAGAAGACCATCTTCAAGAAATGCAGCTACCAAAATACTGACAAAACCTTACATTGTTTACCATATCTTGAGGGGAAAGTGCCTTCTGTTTCAGGGAACTGTTCTTCTCTTAGAAAATTATTTTTCACATACCGTTTCTTTAAGTGGATGTGAAGAACTGGGAGAAATTTATGTTGATAAATATTTATATGACTTACTACAAAGGAAAACCAGGACCAGAATTAAAAAGAAATACTTTAAAGGACAGTAAAAAGTATTTAGGAACACAGAATTGTGTATGAAATGCAGAAATAAGTATGATTGAAAGGGCTAACTAAGAGTAACTGCAAGTTTTTTTGCTTGCTTGTTAACCTTAAATGATTTGGAACTAAGTAAGCTACATTCAGAATTTGTTTGCTTAGATGCGTGAAATACCTAATTTAGAGATTTACACTGATGTACAATAGCCTGTGATATTTTGTAGTAATTCCCAGTAAGGCTTGACGTGGTGCCTAGAATGGTAAATATTTACATTTTGCAGAATTCCTAAAATATATTGATGCCTAGTACTGACAAAAAAATCTTGAAGCTGTTAAGGTAATATCATAAAGGAAATTTTGTTACTAAAAGTAATGAAAATTGTTCTCTTAATCATAATAGGAAGTGGCATCATCTCAATATTCTGGTTATACTATTAATGCTTCTCTTTAGGGATGTGATACTCATCAAAAACAAAGTAAAATTAAGGGAAAAGATAGGTGTACAAACATGAGAAGATGTCTGTGAGTATCTGCAAAGATGAGATGCTATCTAAAAAAATGCAGACTCTAAGTGTTGGAGACACTCATGAAAGGTTCACAGAAACAACAGCAAGATGAAATCAATCCAAAGAGACAAATTCCTTACAACAGAACAAAATAAGATTTTGAAAATCATTTGACAATTCATTTATCTGCACAACCTTTGTTTATAGAACAAAATACAACTCCATGAAAGGATGCTGCATGTTCCTGTGTGCACAATCTCAAGAAAAGGTTTACCAACCATGTGCCTAGAAAGTGCCTGCTCTGAATTGGAGGTGCAGAACCATGACACAGGAATCAAGTCTTAAAGCCATATTTCTGAGGTTTTGAATGCCTCCTTTGTTAAATACTAGTGACACTGAAGCTTTACACTGTATTGTAGGGAAAAACTTGTAAATACTGGCAAGCCACTCAAATTTTTGAAGAGAGAAGGAGTTTCAGAGATTCAGCACTCTGACTTTTAGCTTCACAACTGTTTCCTATGTGAATTAAGTTTTAAATGAAATCTGGAAGCTGGCCATCTTTCAGAAACTCTGGAAAAATGCCAATTGCCGTAAAGTTTTTTTCATTTTGAATGACATCATTACATCTTTAACCCTTCTACTTTTACCACCCCCTCAAAAAGACCTTAAAAGACACAAATAAATCAAACAGACAGAACAGAATTTTTGCACCCTGAGAAGTGAGAAAATCTAGAAATCACATGAAATCTGATGAGGACTTAGTTATAGGGAGTAGCTAACAGGGATTTAGAATGTGTCTGCTAGGGAGACATGTTATAATGTTGCTGTGTATATAATGTACATATAATGGCAACATTATAAAACTAGGAAAAGGAAGAAGTACTGCTTCTTATAGATTATTTCAAATTGGTGGCTATTTCTTCCAAATGTCACAATGCAAGTAGATAACTCCCAGTGATAGGATTTCTTCAACAGAAAATATGCCACTCTTCATGGTTAAGGCCTTTTAGCATATTGTATTTAAATAATATTGCCCACAAGTTATGACTTTTCTTTATTGTAGTGAAAGAGATTATACTGAGATTTTCTCATCTTTCCATCCTTTGTATTTTTTACAAAATATCAACACTGTCAATCAGGAGTCATTGGAGGAAGATGAAGCAAAAGAGTAAAACAAGTGTGGTGTATTTTTGAGCACTTAGGATGTGGTATTTTTGTTCCATTTAAAAGAATCAGTGAAAGAGTATGATAATTAATAGTTACTTAAGACATATCAGGGCAGGTTCTTATTCCCCTCAATCCAGTGAAGTAAAGTATGTAGATTTCAATGAGAGAAGCAGTGACATATTTTTTAAATCTACAAAACCACTACTGGAATGTACCAATATATAGATTGGATTATGTCTCTGAACTAAGATGAAGGGAATGTCAAAGGTCAGTGCCTACCAAATTATCTGATCTCATTCACAGACTTCGTAATTAAAACAATACTAGTTGCCACAGTACTGTATCTTTAGCCATAGATGGACATGACATATTAAATAACAAATTATCCCTGACTTGACACAGTCAAATGCTTTATATCCTTTCATAGACCTTTTCCAGGTAGTGGGATTAAGATAAATACAATATGAGCAGGTCTGCACACTTTCTCGTATTAATCATATTCTGTTTATCACATAGCCTAACCCTCCATTTAACTGATTTCTCTTTTCTGCAGTTTATATTGGTCCATCTTGCCTCAAATTCTGCTCAGGGCGAGGACAGTGTACTAGAAATGGCTGCAAGTAAGTGTGTATATTCAGTACTCATGTTCAATTTCTGTCACAGAGTTCACTTGGTAGTGTGAAAGTTGAAGTGATTTTCATTTCAGTCCCTTCTATTTTAGATGACTAAATACAAAACTAGAATAACCTTCAGAATTCATAAAGCTCACTGGAAAGCTAAAGATCAATCTTTCTAAACAGCAGCATGTTTAATTTATTTTTCTTATGATTTTCTTCAATTATATTGTCTAACTTCTAGTTCATCTTACAACATGCTACAGAGCGCACTGAAATGTCAGTGATGTATACTTTATACTGGTTGTAGAGATGATTTGTGACTTTATCACTTTTTGTATTAAATGTTAGGAAAGAATTACAATTTTAATAGTTCTAATATCCCATAGCCTAAGACAGCTCAAGGACAGAAGATCAGCACTCCAGTTTTTTCTGATAGTCTGGCTTGTTAAAAGGGTTCCACTCTAAAAAATAAAAAGGTACTTACTCAGAACCAGTAAGCACATCCTAAATATCGGTGTAATTACATTTAGGTATTAACAAGAGTGCGACCCACAGGGCAGTCACTTTCGTAACTTAATTTCTTGTAACCACGTCTAGTATGCTACAGATAAAAGCAAATTTGTCATTTTACATATGAGCAACTGTAATTATGTCAGCAGGGGTGTTGTTCCAAAAATTTAGTAAAAATATTTCTGTATTGTGTTATGTGTAGATTCATGGGGTGTTCATAAGTATATTTTTTTTTAACTCGAAAAGTAAATACTGGTTAACAGAAATCATTCGCTATGCACTTTACCTAAGTGGAGCTCAAAGAGGTTCTTGGGCCATAGATTTGAGTGGGACCTTGTGGGTATCCCCAGTTTGTGAACAGCTGCAGCCACCATGTTAGATGACGACCAGCCAAAGGTGGGTCACCAGTGGTGCTTTTTATCCTTCCTCGCCCACAGGTGCGACCCTGGCTTCTCGGGGCCAGCGTGTGAGACGGCGTCACAGACCTTCCCCATGTTCATCTCCGAGAGCTTCGCCAGCTCCCGCCTCTCCTCCTACCACAGCTTCTACTCCATCCGCGGGGCCGAGGTCAGCTTCGGCTGCGGTGTGCTGGCCAGCGGGAAGGCCCTGGTCTTCAACAAGGACGGGAGGCGCCAGCTCATCACCTCCTTCCTGGACAGCTCCCAGTCCAGGTGAGAGGGAAGGAGAAGTAGTCTGAAGCAAAGACATGGGAGAGCCCCTTCCCCTCCAGCTATACCCTTGCCTATTATGAAACCAATTGTTTTAGCAGGGGAAAAAGCCTTTAAAAAACTCCTAGTTCTGTGTTTTAATGGTGATTTCGTAGCCTTGCCTTTTTTTCCTCCTGCTTTCTAAACAACAGAGTCCAAAACAGACTGGAGAGAAGTTATTGTACAGCTTGGATGGAAAATATGAAATGTTAATATCAAACCTGAGTGTCAAAGCCAAGTTCTAATTAATTATTTATAAGGTTGTGTTTATTTGACAGCTTGTGGCAACTGATTAGATCCATTCACTATCTCTCCCTCCCCTTCAGTACCTAATAAATAATTAAATGCAGTAATGATTGGCATTTTTTTAACTATATGTGCCACAATGCATTACTTGACAATGAAAACAAATCACACATACAAAACCCCAAAACCGATATTTATCAAAATTTGCCTAGATTGAGAAGATCTGAAAACAACCTGGTTAGGGGAAAAACAAAACCAAACCAAAAAAAAAACCCCAAAAACCAAAACAAAACAAAAAACCAAGCAAAAAACCCAAACAAACAAACAAAGAAACAAACAAGCCACTGTGAAAATTATACTCTGAAAATATTTGTGTAATTCTGGTGCAGGTTCTTGCAGTTCACACTGCGCCTGGGCAGCAAGTCAGTGCTGAGTACCTGCAAAGCTCCCGACCAGCCCGGGGAAGGAGTGCTGCTGCACTACTCCTATGACAACGGGATCACCTGGAAGCTGCTGGAACACTACTCTTATCTCAACTACCATGAGCCAAGGTAGATGCACAAATATTACAAAGAGCGTTATTTGCATGCAGTTATGCTGGTTGTGGTGGTCACTGCAATGTGGAGACTGAGTACATGGTGCAAGAGGGAATGAAGAGCTTTTATTGCACATTGAAAGTGACCACTTTTCTTTACAATTTTGCAGCTGTTCTAGGCACTTCCCATTTTGTCATTCTATAAAAATGAACACATCAGTTTAATGGCTTTCAAGTCTCAGGTGATACAACAGAACAAGCTGAGGCAGTGCAGAAGGAGGGTTAGGAGTGTACTTGTGGGAAATAGGGGCATGTCCCTTCCCATGGAAGCAGCCACTTGTAAGGAAAAATTAACATAAATTATTTGTAGCTTTGAAGCCATAGATACTCTCACTACACCATCCTCTGGGATTAGGAGTTTGCAGGCAGCACAGGACAGCTGAGATAGAATCTGATTGTGAGGATCTCTGCAGGATTGTGAGGATCTCTGAAGTCACCAAGGAAACTACATCTGCTCCCACTCTGAAGGCAATTGCATTGAGACTTCATGGCTGTGCCTCTGCCCTGGGCTGGGTGCCCTGGGAGAACCTGCTGGTGACTGTGCCTGGTACTTGCACAAATCAAAAAGAAGTTGAACAAAGAGCTCATCTCCTCTAGCAGCACCTATGTTTGATGTCAGATTAGAGAGGAATGTGTCTCTTGTATTTTGAGAAGGTGTTCCTTTCTGATGCATTTATGACACCATCCACCAAATTTAGTAGAGCAGTACAAAAATCAGGAGTCTCCATGAGCCTGCCTATACCAAAAGCCTGGAACAGTCTGGTCTGGATCTACACAAACCCTCTCAAATCTGGCAGCAGCCACCTTCATGGGGAGCTGCAGCAGAGCCAATAAATGCCAAATAAAGGAGATGCTTTGCAAAGGGGCCCAGAAGAGGCAGAACTGACTGTGGCATCACTGGACTCATTCCAGCAGGTCCATTTCCTGCCCAAGGGTAGCTTTGGCCTGGGTACTGCCCTATGTCTTCTTCTCTACCAAGTTCAAGGAAAACATCTTAGTCAGCCCTAGGGGTGGGACTGTAAATAGCCTGCAAGTCACTTTAGCTACACATAGCTTTCATTATTTATATTTATTGAGCCCAGATGAGTGCTTTTTTAAAAAAACAAACAAGCAAATTAGATTTCCACGTCTTGTCAATAACACAGTACAAAATTGAAATATTCAAAGTGTAATTAAGAATACTCTAATGAAAAAAAGAAAAACTTTGTAACATTAAAATTATTTCCTGGGAGTGATAAATACTCAAAAATGTGAAAGGAGGATGGTATTTTGTAGAGATATATTGTAGACTTTAATTTTTGAAGTTCTAAATGTTTCCAAAGGAAAGACGCTATGGACTGGAACACTTATTAGTCTTCTTCAAAGTTTCTTTTGCCTGGCTTTGTTATAGTCACATATATATTTTATATGGCCCTGTTTCTAATTCTTAGATTCAAGATTACATCTGTAGGAATTATATTTCCCTAAAGGTATTTAATATATGGCACTATGAAATTTTTATAACAAAAAGAAAAATACATATTCTGGTACTGATTTTAATGACGTTTAAGATATAAATGTAATAAATTACATAGATGCCAGAG
Organism: Illadopsis cleaveri; assembly: GCA_013399915.1. NCBI lineage: Eukaryota > Metazoa > Chordata > Aves > Passeriformes > Timaliidae > Illadopsis > Illadopsis cleaveri. The sequence goes on from VXBB01024394.1 coordinate 500,421, forward strand.
ACTTTTTTATCTTTTGGAGGTTAGGTATGAAACACATTTCCTGTTGTTCTGACATGGTACAGTGCAAAGTACAATATACATAAGATGGAGAGATTTTGCCATGGGAGACAGATTAGATGGATAGATAGATAGATAGATAGATAGATAGATAGATAGATAGATAGATAGATAGATAAATAGATGGATGATAGATATTCAGTCCACTCTGGGTAGATAAAAAAATGACATACATACAAACCTGAGGCTAATGCTGGCAATAATTATGAACAAAGCTTCACCCTTTTACATTATATTGTCTCAAAATATCAGCATTTTCAGTAACATAGATGGACTGCTGCAAAGTTTGGCAATCAGTCTGTATCCACGAATTTAATTAATCTTCAGTCATACAAAAAATAATTACACATTTAATGTTCTCCTGAAAAGGTGCATTTAATCTGCTAACATTTGACAGCTGCATTTTTCTTCTGAGCAGAACAGCGGTGGCTTTTCAATATTAGGTATGCGCATAGCTTGAAAGAATGAGATCAGAGCAAAGGTCTCCCAGCTGGTTTTTAAGAAATTTAATGGTGGCTGGTAATGTAAGTAGGAACACTTTTCTTCTCTGCAGCAGAAAATTCATTAGCAGGAATCCCCCTCCCTCTCCATCTATCTCCAACAAATCAAAGGCAGACAGGAGAAGTTGTTACAACTGGAGGTGTAGTCAAGGTCTGCATACTAACATATGTGCCATACATGGTGGTTTACACCTACATTTTTAAATTGTGTTAGCTTAATCCCTTGGGATGGGGAATTTATTTTAACATGTGTTAAATATTTTAACATCTGATATGTGTATCAGTGGTGTATGCCATGATTTAGGATTTTCTGTATATTACTGTCTGTAAGAATTAGCGTCCATATGGGCAAGCTTATGAGAGTTAAGAATGAAGGGAAGATACAGGCACCAGAGGCAGCCACCAGCAGAGAAATATGCCTTGGATTATGGCAGAGCATTAGCTCACACAAGTGCCAGGTGCTTCACAATGCCTGCTGGATACAGTGCTCCTCCTAGCCAGGGTATCAGCTTTCCTCAGGCTCACTCCCCTGAATCATGGCAGAAAAAAAATATGGCTCCTTTTAACATCAGTAGCAATTTCTTGTCATTTGTGCCTTTAAAAAATTAACCCAAAAGGTTATAGAGTTGTCTCTTATGAGAGAATCCTTGATAGAAACGGAACCCTTGTGGTTTAGTTACGTGACAGAGAGCAGTGGGGCTTGGTCTTTTTCCAAGAAGGGAAATGAAGGGCATGAAGTCACTCAAACATCTTTATTTGAGTGTAATGGAAATGTACCCACTATACATAAAGTGTGTACTGTGCTTGTCCCATGCCACAGGGCCACGGGCATGTCCCTGGCTGCCCCTCCACACTTCTCTCTCCAGTCTATGGATGGCAGAAAGCAGCTCCTAGAAAAGTCAGGCAGGACTTTTTCAGTGCTTCCCACCTGTTTAGGCAAACTATTTGATTTTTTTTCTGGGTAATAGATTAATTTATTCTTCTTTAAAATGAATGTGACACTAAACAATATTATAAATCTACTCTCCACAAGGATGTTGTAGCAAGTCATTTTTAAGAGTGTGGTTTTTGCACTGAGAGTGCCATAGGCACAAGACCCTTTCATATGCAGAGAACAAAACATTACAACAGGCAGCTTAGAAAGCCTTGAGTCTGAAAAAAATTTGGTGCTAGATTATAAAAAGATGTTTCCACTTTACCTGATTTATCATTTTATCCACATTTCCTCTAAGAGAGAAAGAAAAATATCAGCTACATGATGAGCTTGCTAAAAACCCTTTAGCCAGCAAGTAATTGTACCTCAATGGAGACAAATGTCCCTGTTGCCAGTCTGTCTCACAGTTGATGTGGCTGTGTGGGGTATCATGGTCTTAGTGATTTATGGAGCTTTCAAGAAAGTGTCATTGCTGTGGCAATTAATGCACACTCCCTCCCGCAGTGTATGAAAATTGCTCCTGGAAATTAGATAATACTCTTAATTTTCTTTGCAGTTTGTCAATTCTAGGTGTGTTGACATAGCTGCCATGATGAATCAGGTGACCTTGCATACCAGAAGCACCTGGGACTCACCTCCAGTTGCATCTCTATGCAGCTACAAAAAAGAAGTGTCTGCCAAAAAAGACTACACATAATCACACTGTCTGACAAGATGAACCTTTTCCACTTGATTGTGGCAATTTACAGGGGTGGGCTCTTCTAGGACAAGAGCACTACTAGAATGATGTCAATGCAATGTGGGAAATAGTGCAGATGTTTACAAGGTGCATATCTTTAAATCAGGATAAAACCCACAGAGTCTGACAAAGGGGAGTTCTTAAATCCTTGTCAGTTCATCATTCCTTTGCTAATTTACACCTTTAAATTTACTGAGAGGTCCACAGTGGAAGCAAAAATTACAGATTTGGTAATAACTCTTTCTGGTGGCTTTGCACACGACTGGTTTTCAGTAAACTAACTGATCACTAAGAGAACCAACGATTCCCCTGTCCCGGTCACTGGTAGCACCTCTACCTGCAGATGCTACAGTATTTGTGGACTGAATTTACTCCATGATCTTTAGGGTCAGTAAGGTAAAATTATGGTAAAATACATCCCCACAGAATTATTACAAACAGCAAAAACTGGCAATAATAACTTTGTTTTGTTTTCCAGAATAATTTCAGTGGAGCTGCCTGAAGATGCAAGGCAGGTTGGCATTCAGTTCAGATGGTGGCAGCCATATCACTCCTCTCAAGGTGAAGATGTGTGGGCAATCGATGAAATCATCATGACCTCTGTGCTCTTCAACAGCATCAGTCTGGACTTCACCAACCTGGTTGAAGTCACACAGTCTCTGGGGTTCTACCTGGGAAATGTTCAGCCCTACTGTGGACATGACTGGACTCTATGGTGAGAAACATATATTCTTTCCTGTTCTACTTTTGTTTTCCTTGTCTGTTCATCCTGCTAAGGATCAAGTGACTGCTGCAAATGCATTTTTCTGGCAGCTATTCAGAGTAATAATGTGTCTCACCCTCACATTGTGGACAAAAATGCAGTCACTAATCTCATTGCAATTAGCAGTAAGTTTTTCACCTCTCTGCACAGATTTATGTTTCATGGGAACATTGAATGTAGCATTCTTTTTCCATGAAATATTTAAAAAATATCCTAATAGAAAAATTCAGAAATGTTTCATAATCTTCATTTAAAATCCAGTCAGGGTAATATGGATATTCAGGTAATGACATAATCTCTTAAGTACAGATTCTGAACATTTTGTAGGGGATGTTAAGATCTGTGTACATAGCCATTATATTGTAATCCAGAAAACAAAGGCAGCAGAATATAGGCAGAATGACATTATCCATTTGTAGTTGCTTTGTCTGGTATTATATACACTTAGTCATTTGCACTGTGGTCAACATTATGACATATTGACATCACACCCCTCAAAGGAGATAAAGGCAAGAGAAGCAAAAGAAGGGGAAAACAAAGGAAAAAAAATTGTTAGGATTGCATAAAAATAAGCTTTTTTTACTAAAACATTAATATGCTTCACAAAAAAAAAATTTTGGAGCACTTGAGTGTAACATTTGGAGTTAATACAAGGGAAGCTCAATTTAATCTGTATGTTTTGATTAAAACCAAATAACAGTTTCATGCTAGTCTGATCAACCTATAAACCCAGTATACTTTTAATTGGCATAGATATATTTCTTTGGAGAAAGTACAATCACAGTAATTATAGAAAACCTGAAGAAAATAAAAATAATTTTAGCATCCCCATGGACACTCAGAGAAACACTGTTGGAATTTTATTAACAAGTATCTCTGAGCAATCTGATTTGACTTTCTGATCATCTGTCAAACTAAAAGGAGTTGGCTTAGCAGTAGGAACAACACCAAATGTGTCCTAGCACTGATAATGAGGCAGTAGAAGCACCATTAACCACTTTAATAAGGACAGGGAAGGTACTCGCTGCTCATTAAAATGAAACAACATGTTAGGGCTCAAACTGTTTGCATCTTCCTCATCAAAGAGTTGGAATGAAAGCCTTTTAATGACATTGTTTTCCCTCTGTACTTTTAAGACCAGTTTATTATGGGGAGGGCAGATAAGATAACAGAGGTTCCTCTTTTTTCCTACCATGACTCTAGATCAGAATCAAAATAATAAACACTAAGCTAAATTCTCCATCCCATATGGAGATGCACTAGGATTTGTAGTGCTCAGTCATACTAGAAACATTGAACTTTCCATGCATCAAATAAAGAATCAAAACCTTCCTCACTATTTATGTCTAAGTATTTTTCATTATCACTGGCATACATGAACTCTATCCTTCACTGACCTTGCTTCTCTCAAGGGAAATTTTTAAACTTACAGAAAGTCTGTACAAATGGTTGCTAGTTAAATTAATTATTGTTGGGTTTTGCCAGCTGTGAGTCCATTTGGTTCTCATTTTCTAACTCATAAGTTTCTAACTCACGAGCAGATCTTGCAGTAGCACTGACACTATCCTCTTGAGAACAGTCTGACAACAGCTTTTTCATTAGTACAACCATGGGAAATACACTATCAATCATTTCACAGGGTGTCATCCCCAGGCCCATTTTCACACACAGAATTGTTTTTAATTGTCTGTTAGGCCTCCATTTCTGCTTTAGAATCTGTAAACCTGAAATATTTATCCTTAAAATTGGAAAAAACTGAGGAGGATTTTTTTTTTTTTAAGAGGCAGGTTATTCTTTTCCATACCTGGCTTCATTTATTTAAAAAAAAAAAAAAAAAAAAAGCTTGTTGATAAACATATGTTTTGATCAAAGGTGATCTTTGAGTATTTTCAGAATGGATCCTTAACTTTTCTACATCAAGTGTATTGGTTGTACTAAAAGGAGTCTGAAACACTTTAAAATGAAGTGTTTGATGATGTACAGCAATTCATCACCTCTCCAAAATGCTCATATTCAGGCAAAGTTTTGAACCAAATGTCTCTGGAGTATTACAGGCTATATACAGCCACTTGCTGAAATTCATTTTAATATTGATAAGGATGCTAACACTATATATATATATAGTGTTAGCACTATAGCTAACACTATGTATATATATATATGTGTGTGTGTGTGTGTGTGTTCGTCTGGACACAAAATAGCTTTATATAAATAAACTGTCTTCAGTAAAATTACAGCATTATGATTTAACTCAGTGTAACAAATCATAGAGTGTCCCACTGTCCCTGGAGAAGCCTGGGGGAAGACTGTAAACCTGCCTTGTCATGAACTATCTTTATGGAGCAATACAGTGGTCCTGCATCAGCTGGTAGTTTACCAGTGTCTTAAATGTTTTCTCATTTAGAGTAGTAGTTACTCTGTAACATGCAGAAAGTTTCTTTCAGGTAACCGACTTAACTATATTAATGACGCTAATACATTTAGGAATTATTTAGCAAAGCAGGTATGATGTGGTGCAAAAAGGCACGAACATCCCCTGCTTTTGATGGAAGCAAAGCTGTGTCTGGTGTGAGCTTTGGGCAATTGTGTCAATATTTTCAGTCAATGCAGCTTTACTAAACAAGCTGCATCCATGTGGCTTTTCAGTATTCCTAGAAGTACCAGCCTTGAAAATATGGTAACTCTGGGGATCTCAGAGCAGTTTGGAGCAATGCAGGTTGGCTGACATTGACTGTGATACCGTTCCCAGAAGTACCAATTAGCTGGCAGTGCTTGGAGGGAGAGTGATTGTTCTGAGGGCACCTATGGGTATTGTGTTCCTGTGCCTCTGCAGGTCTAATTATACACGTGCCAGAAACCCACTCACAGCAACAAATTTATACAAAAATGAAGCCTCTGCATTCTCATTTCTGAAGATTTTTTAGTTAATTATTGTTACGCCAGGGACATTACTTCATCTTTTACAAAATCCAGAAAGTTATTCCAGCTGTGTGGCTCCCAGAACAAAGAAAACATTTGGTATTCCAGTAAAAGAGCATACCCCTAACCACGTACATGAGAGATCTGGAGAGCAAACAAGTGACAAGTAACATGGAGCCCACAACTTTAATGCTACTTATGTTCAGCTGGAGGCAAAATGTGGATGATAAAGGACTTTGTGTACCTGTAATGTGATTTCCTTCCCCTAAAAGAGCTTCTTATAGAGCATCACATATTGTCTGCATCTTAACACTAGCTTCCTTTTTCATGTTTCTTTAATATGCATTTTAAAGAGCTGGTTTGACTTTTTAGCTTACTTTATATACTTACTTAATATACTGTGTACAATATCCAGTGGCTAAGCTATTAAATTAAAATGAATACTAAATTTACAATATTTTAATCATGACCTGAATGCTAACAGAAAGAAAATATTAGAGTTTAAGACTTTTTTTTCTCATTTTATTTAGTAGTGTGAAATAAAGGGAATTTTTGTCAAGACAGGAGCAAAATGTAACATTTAATTCTTTGCCCCTTTCTTCACTACAAGTCCTTTACTTGTCTTCTATTACTTTGAGAAGACAGCCTCTGGTCAGATGTTTCATCAAATTGTTGAGTTTCAACTTCTTTATTCTGTTCAGAGAAGATTTAGGTAACTGTGATGTGCTGCTATGCCCAGGTTTTTGTGTGCAATGCCAAATCCTCTTCCAAAGCAGTGCTACACATAACTTTCAGCTGATTACACTGCACATGTTTGACTGATACCTGAAGAGCCTGGTTGTATTGGCACAGATTTCCCAACAGGGCTTCAGCCTGTGTCAGATCAAATCAGCTTTAGCTTTTAAATTTGTGGACTTTTGTCATTTTATAAAATACAAGATAAAGTTTAGAAGAAAAATAAATTCAGGCATTATCCAGACAAGTTCTTCCGAGATGCATTCAGATCTAACCACTGAGCCACAAACCATAGGCTGCCAGTTGGACTGCCAATGAGTGTATGTTATATCCTCTGCTCAACTTAAAATTATCCTTCCTATTGAGAAGGAAAACACTGACAACACCAACTGAAAGGGCAAACACTTTAGATACAGTTTTCCAAGACAATTTACTGCCTTGTACTACCAGTTGTCCATGACAGTACCCTTGCCCCTTGCAGTGAAGGGAGTGTCCATCCACAGACACTTTGGGCTGCTGAGTGACAAAACAATGTGAAAAATTTCATATAATGTCATAAGCTGGATCATCCTTTAGGAAATCAAGTCATAAAAAGAGAGTCAGAGAGTAGAAAGCAGCCTGGATCTTAACTTATGCCAAGTAAGAGAAATCTGATAATGACAAAACTAATGTCAGCTTTCGGTAATTTCTTCTAAAGCTTTAAGGTGGGATGCTGACATTTATGGCTTAAGTGCTCTCTCTGGAAAAGAGTCTATAGAAAACAATGTAGGGCAGTGAATTAATTTAAAAGAGTCCTAAGTAGCACTGACTTGTATTCCTTGTCCTCACACTCACTTTGTCATGACCTTGAATTTTACAGGAGTAGAAGCTAATACGTTCTACTGTATTGTATTTAAAGATTATTATTTCTTATTTAAGATAATAAACTGTAGCTTACTCAATCATAAGAGCAACCTTGAATCAGATTATTCTTTTCACCACTGTATTGAATGTAGCTTTTTTTTTCCATGATGATTTGCAGTGATTTTCTTTAAAGAGAGCCAATCCCTTTTCTAAATTGTTCACATTTAATAATAGTCTTAGAAAATATTGAAGCTGAAAGGACTATAGTATTTCTGAAGACACAAAGTAAACATCTCAAACTAAGGAGAGGGAGGCAATTTTCACTCTATGTGAACTTTCATTAAAATGCTCTGTTTTGAAGGCTAGTGAACAGGATTCAAAGTTTAAGTTGTTATTACTGTTGCATTTGAGGTTTAGAATTTGGTTGTTTCCTTTTTCCTTTGAATAGTCCATAGAAGAAAAACCTGCATTTGAAATGAAATCACCTTAGAATTTCAAACTATAAACTGTATTACTATATATGTGATAACTGGGTACCTTGCAATATATATGTGTATATGTGTGTTCCAAACATTACTGTTGTTCTCCAATCCACTGGAAAATATAACTCTTATATCAGCACATTCTACAAAAAACAAGCTAAAGATAGAAGATTAATTCTGAAACACAGTCAAGAGTGAGTAAATGAATTGCATATAGGATCACTTGAAAATCAATGAAATGAACAGTCTATGTAATAAGAGTAGTTTAAACTAGATTCAGAGTATCTTAACTGCCCAGCATTAGAATGAAATTACAACTCTGACTGTGGCATGACCTTAGGCAATGGACACTCCAGGGAAATGAACTTTACTTATGTTGTTTTTTCCTTATGTTGCCCTTTGCTAGATCCTAACTTGATCCTTAATAAAAGAGCATACAATAAGAACTAACAGAATAATTCAGTGTTTCACATTCTGGGATACATCAAGGCCATCCTGGAAATTTGCAGAAGTACCAGCAGAAAGATTCTCCTGTGCGTTGTCTCATCCCACATGCCAATCTACAGAACAAAGAAGCACCACTGTATTTAACCCAGAACATTCATAATGTTCTTTTTCAAATTATTTTGGGGTTCCATCCTGATTGTTTCCTTACATCTCTCAGTTTTACAGGAGATTCAAAGCTTGCTTCTAGCATGCGCTACGTGGAGACCCAGTCCATGCAGATTGGAGCTTCGTATATGATACAGTTCAACTTGGTGATGGGCTGTGGTCAGGCCTTTACTCCTCATATGGACAACCAGGTGAAACTGGAGTACTCCACCAACCACGGCCTCACATGGCATCTTGTTCAGGAGGTGAGCTTGGCAGTGAGGACATTTGTCTTCCATAAACTCTGCTTTATACAAAGATAGTCAGAGATACACTTCTGGCGTTGACAGGTTGAAATGAAAGATGTTTTCCTTTTTCACCTTTCAATAAATGCTCAGCTGTAATCGGTCAAAATTACTAATAGAGGTATTTAGATTGTTCCTTGTAATATTTGGGAAAAGATATCTGAAAGCCTCAAATACAAAATTGTGACAAGAATGGACCAAGGCTGAGAAAAAAACTGGGCCACAGTTAGAGCTACAGGGTAATGGCTGAGATCTTTCCTGTACTATTGCTTTGTTTTTCTAAGCAAAATGCATCTACTGTTTCCTGGAATTTAAATGGATAGAAATTCTTTCTGCCCTTGTGCGCAGCCATTTCGTAAATGGAAAGCACATTCCTTCAGGGGATTGTAATGTAGAGCCTTTCATCTCCCACCCCTGGTTCAAACACAGTCCAGGGCTGTGATGACCGGCTGTTTCCCCCACTCTGCTCCAAGTGCAAAGAGCAGCACTGGCTGCTCTTTCCCCGGGTGGCTCAGTGCTGTCTCAGCACAAATGTGAGCAGCACATTTGGCCAGAGTTCATGCTCTTGCTTTCCCTCTTAGATCGAAAGCTGGACTTTCCCTGGCCTCGGGGTGAACTAACCAAGGTCCTTTGGCTGCCTCTGAGCAGGTTCAGAGGGTGTCAGGGAACTTGTCTTACTGCCTTTTCACTGCCTCCTCTGCAGGCTGAGCTGAAGGATTTGTATGTCAAGTTCCACACCTTCTATGAGCAATTAAAGCTTTGTCTGGTTGTGTTTTGCCACATTTACTTTGGTGGGCAAAATAAAGAAGCGACAATAAATGAATTTTTAAACTTTGGAAATCCAATTGATGATTTCTTACCTTAAACAGAATCCAGGGAAAGCTATAAATCATATATTTCAAACACCGTTCATGTCTTTTACACCTAGCAGGCATCATCATGGTGTCCAAGAATAGTTCCTAGCAGTGGATGTTTGGGGTTTGTGCTTGCCATCGATGGAAGATAAGCTGCCTTCAGATTTTAGTGCTCCTTCCTTTCTCAGCACAGCTGAGTTCAGAGAGAACTTGCAGCCAAATCGTTTTTCTCACACCACCCATGCTGCTGTGATAAAAGAGTATTTGTAGTATATTTCAAGGACATAATCTGGCAAATAAACAAACCACTAATTAATTAAAATGTTTGAAAATTTTGTTTGCTTTGTGAGCACTGATCAGATCCTGTTTTCTACAATCATTATGGGGAGATGAATCAAGAAAAAATGTTTGAAAATTGCTAAGAAGGAAACTAAGCCTTTAGAAAATCTAGTAAAAAAAAAACTCAACAAAATAAGGTCTCAGATCTTCATTTAATACTCTAAAATATTTGAGCAATAAATTTCTCTGTAAAATAATAGATTCTTTCTTCATATTTAATACCTAACTATTACTGTATAGTTTAACTATATAAATATTCTTATTTGCCATAACTTCTGTAGAGAGTCACTGCTTTATTACTAGTTTCAGAACAGTCAGAGTAGACTACTTGCATGAGCAGGTGTCTGTTCTCTTGCCCAATACCCTTCATGGGGGTGAGCACAGCACTGACCAGCAAAATACTCTTGGGCATATGGGGATGGTCAGGAGAAGCTGTGCTGTGGCAGGAAGAGGCAGAAGGGACTCTGAGTAGGCAGCTAGAAGAGGATCACACAGGTTAGTAGTAACTACTAAGCACTTTATTAATACCTCATAGGCCAATGTTTTGGGTGTTGTTCTGGCAAAATATAAATAAATAAATGGAATATTGCAAAAAATGAAGTAACATTGGAAGGGCAGTGCTACAAAACAGTAAGAAGCTGGGATAATGGACTTCATTTATATTTAATATTAAAAAGATGTGACAATGATCATATTTTCTGAATTTAAAAAAATAGAATTTGGGAAACAGACCTCAACTGGAATCTGAGTTGAATGCAGAAATAGTCCTAGAAGCAGGAGGGAAGAATTTATACTGCTTGCTGTAGGTGTCAAAGCTAACACAGCTGCAGAGCTTGGGAAGGGCGTATGGACACAACTTCAGTAGGCTGTGGTTGGGCCCTCTGGTGTGGCTCTGTCTGCTCTTACTGCTGCTGCTCCCCACTGCAGATGGAGGGTGTGGGGCCAGCCAGCATGCCCAGACAAAGCCTCACAAGTAGGTCTCTACAATGACCTTTATAACACAATGGAGGTCAGTTTCATGGACTTACTTCATAGTGATCTTGCAGCCTTACTTCACAGTCCATGGTGGATGTGGGGGTGAAGATAGTAAAAAACAAAGAGATAGACATTCCTCATGGAGGAAAGCAAAACATTGCCAGTCACAAATGCTAAACTCTTTAAATGGATTCATATGGCTTTCTTCCATCCTCAGTTGTACTACTAGTTTTCTGAGAAATTTCTCTGCACCATGCCAGGATTTTTCTCTTCTGGGTCTTTCAGAAGAGAGACTCCAACATCTGGACCCACACAAACTCCTCGTTCTGTGAATGTTCGACTCTTGTTTCTGTTCCTAATTATTCCTCTACATTAAATCTGGTTTTGAAATGTTTTATTTTAAGGAATGTCTTCCCAGTATGCCAAGCTGTCAGGAATTTACATCGGCAAGTATTTACCACTCCAGCGAATTTACTCAGTGGAGGAGAATTACTGTTCTTTTACCACAGAAGACTTGGTAAGCATTTATTTCCTATCTTTAATTTTTTTGGGGGGGGAGGAGAGTGCAGAAAATTTGCCACATCAAATGCTGTGACAAAGACCAAGTCCTCCACAGGTCATACTCAAGCCAATAGACAGGGTGCCAGGGCTGACCCAGTTGCAGGTATTTCCCATAAAATGCATTCCTTACATAATTAGAGAATGAAATGTTGGTGAAATCAACAGAAACTATTGTTTAAGGATTGTTTTTAATACATACTCTGACTCTCCTATTAAAGTTCAGACTTTTCAAAAATAGTAGCACTTGCCTATAAATGCCCTATTGGAGGAAGGCTTTATTTGGATTGTTAATTTTTATTTTGCACACTCCTTATTGTTTACATCTTCAGACCAAAGTCTTGCATAAACAATAAGTAATGATTCATTTCTGGGAATTTTTTAACTCTTGTTTCTTTTTATAGCATGTCTTAAAAAATAATATTTTCTCCTGCAAAAAAAAAGAGAAACGAAAATTATCACAAACCCTATTCATCTTGTTGTAATCAAACTTGATTTGCCTCCCCTAAAATTTTTATTTATTAACTAAATTGTTTCTTTCATTGTTTATTTTTAAATCTTTATTGTAACATACAAATAAAAAGTTGTCATAAATCCCAGTAATCTTCAGGGCATCCTTCATTTGAGAATTTAATTATTTCAATTACAGCTACATTTTGATTATGTTTGACCTGAATCCATCACTGCAATTGCAACAAGAGCTTGCCCAGATTAATACATCATTGTATGTCCCCATCCTTCTTCATTATTTTTTTGCACTCTGCATGGCCTCAACACAGCCTATTTCCATCAACCACACCGCAATGATACCTTTTTTCAACATACTGGACCTTTTTATTGTACAGCCAATATTCAGAATTTCCGATCTCTAGGCAAAACATCAAAGGCAAATATTGAATCCTTAGAACATATCATATCAGATAATACCAAATAGTGCAAGTAAGTCTGCAAATAACTGCTTTGTAGTTAGATTATAATGTACGAAATCTTACATGCCATTATGTGTCACCATCTACAAAATCTGTGGTTCACATAGGCACTTAGGAGTTTAAAAATCGACAATTGTTTGGGTTACACTCTAAAATAGGCCGTTATTCCTAATTTATAAAATATACACTGTACTCAGCGTTATTATACACTGTGTATTTGATGATTGTCCAGTGTTGTGGCTCTCTTTTTCTTTAGGATCTACTGATTTTTCTCAGCATATGAGGTGACAGAAGCTTATTATTCCATTTTTATTTAGGAGACTGTGGGGAGAAATTATGAGGAAGTAATAGCCCAGTTCCTGTTCTATGCTGTGCACAAATCATAAATATTTCACACTCTGTCTTGTATCTGAAGGGATTCCTGTCTGTTAGCAGAGTTTTGTTTGTAATTAAGGTACAAATTACCACTGAAAATTTCTTTGCTTTTCATAGAACACATTTTCTGTGTTGTGTTGTGCTGTGGTGTTATCAGGGTGAAAAGGAAGGGTGGCTGCATGTTCCCCACCAAATGCAATCCAGCTCTCTCACCACTTTCCCCTCCTTCTAACATTCCTTTCCACTGGCAAAGACCAGGCTAAGGGCTCAGCAGTTCCTTTGGGTTGAGATTGGGAGGGGATCTTTTACAGGTTTTTAGGGCAGGCTTGTGAGCAGAGAGCAAGTTTCTGTCTTTCCAAAACCTGGGCATTACTGGTGACAATGTGGTGTGCAGCTCTCCACAAAAAGCCCAGCCACACAGAGAGCCCTGTTCCGGGTGGCTGGTAGTGCATATGCTCTGTAGGGCTCCTCTTTGGGGGGCCCTCCCTCCTTCCCCTGTCCCTTCCCCACCTGCATCCACTGCAACCACCACACAGAGGCAAAATCTTAGTGATGGCCAGGAAGAACAGTGCAGTGCCAGGTCTTCTGCCTTCCCAAAACTGGACTGAGGGGGAGAGATCTCTGGACCTTCCTTCTCTTTCAACCACACAAGACAAAGGCTGCCAAATGCACAGCCTGCCCTCTGCTTACTGCACAGGGAAACAAACCACCTAAACGAGGTCTCAGGAATGTCTCATTAGCCTTGTCCTGGCCCTTGGTGGCCTCTGCGTTCCCTCACACTCCTGCACAGCCCTGCTGTGATTGCTGGAGCTTTCATCCCTGGATGCACAGCTCTCAGCTGGGGGTTTGCACTTTGGGCGTGTGGGTAGTGTCAGGCTGTGGCACTGTGCTCATGCAGCTGGAAAATTGCTCATAACAGCACCTATTTCTCTTGTAAAACTTTCTGGGTCTGCTGGTATTTCTGCAGATCTGTAGATGTTCTGCATCTAGCAAGCATGAGTTTACAAGGTCCCCATGTTATGTGAGATTTGGGATGGTAGACAATCTGCTGCAAGAATGAGACTTGTACTGAAGAAATGAAATGTAAGCACCTGCTCACTGAAATTGTATTGTACTTGAACTGAACATTTCTAACACTGATGAAAATTAATTTCAGTTTTATGCAAGGCATTTACATATGAACAGGCTTTAATGAGATACAAGCAGCTGTCAGTTGCTGACTTCATAAACAAATCAACACCTAATGACTGAATGAGAGCTTCAGGATAATTGGGTAAATGTAATTATGGTAACTCAGAAGGTAGCAAATATAATTTTATCAGCCACAGATTTGCATTAGATCATTAAGGCTTTTAATATCAGGAGGGAAGGCAGTGATTTTATTTTAACACACATATCAGAAAAACTGTATAACAGAACATCATTTCACTTGCAGTACTTCTGGGACATGATTTCCTTGTGCTTATGCAAAATGTCACACAACAAAAATGACTTTTATTTGACAGCAACCTGACTTAGATATAATGTCATTAGAGAGCCAGATTGCTTTCCAGTAACATTAAAAAAAATGGAGAAAGTATGAGGAACTAGGGAAGTTTATTTTGCTTTTAAGAAATGTTTTCATAGCTCCTCAGTGCTGCACTTCCCATTTCAATAGATGTCCAAATGGTGCTGTCCAGAAAACCAGTGTTTTATCACTGAGAATGCAGCTGACGCTCATCTTCTTATTCTCTTTTCTTAATTAACATGGCTTTTTTAAATGGTTGATTACCATTTTTAACAGCATAATCCTCTTAAACTGTTGTTACCTTGAGATGCAGAGCAGCCTTGGAAAGCTTTCAAAAACAGCGAGCAGGACTGGTTTTTCAGCAGCATTGCTTTTGCAATTGTCAATTCAGCCTAGCATGCATTATCCCTCACCCAGGGAGGAATCTGAATACAGAGTTTTCCCTGCCCACAGCTGTGTGACAGTGGCATTGCTTCCCACAGGACAGGAAGGTGAGGGCAGTCCCTTGTCCCTTGCAGCCTGGGGCAATGGGATTCCCGTGGTGGCAAAGCTGTCCCCAGGGGAGAGCTGTCTGTCTGCAGATAAAAATAACTCCTCCCCAGCCTCCAGCTGCTGCACACACCTTCATTTGGGCCACATGTTCATCTCCAGGCAGTAATGAGCCTCCTCCCTTCCTCCCCTCCCCTCAAATGAGAGAAACAAACCTCCTGCAATCACTGCATTCATCTGGGCTACTTCTAAGTAACAAGTGGAGCTGAGTGCACCCTTAGCTTGACATGCAGCCAACATCTGGAACCTGAGGAGGCAGCTGGAGCTCTGCACCTGGCAGGGTGGTAATCCCCTGCAGCAGGAATGGGGTGATGAAACTCTCCAGGGAAACATTTTGGTCAGGTGAAACCCACATGATCCCCAGGAATGGGCTGTTGGCTCTGGTGCAGCTCTGTGCCTTGCCATGCCCTGGGAACAGCCCCAAAGCAGAGCTGCACAGGGACCTTCTCAGCTGGGGCTCCAGGGTTTGTGCTCCCCTGGGCACAGAGGTGTCCTCTGTCATTGCACAGGGCTGGGCTCTGCCCACTGTTTGTGTAGGTCATTGTGAGCCTTGTGCCCAGAACCAGTCCTGATGCACCTGCACAGCCACCCTTCAGGGTCATTTGCCCACTGAACAGCCAAGGCAATGCCATCAATGCCACACAAAGCTCTTTTTGGGAGCACCACCACTTGTTGGGCATTGTGAGATTTCCATGGGTTGGTGAAATTGCCTCTGTATCACTGTAAGACTCCCCCAGTTTGCTGTAAATACCCCGGGGCTGCAGGGTCTCACACCCCAACTCCACCCATGAACCCTCCCTGATGAAAAACAGAGATGCCAGAACACAATGCTCTCCCTCCTGTTACCTGGAAAAATAACATGACACAGTTTTACCGTGCTGGGAGTTCACAGGGAGTGTGTTTGCCTGCTCTAACACCATTCTTCAGTTTCAGTTCTGTCATTTTCCTCAGTACACATTAGAGTTAACACCAGTCATTACTGCTCTCTCCAGAGCCTACAGCCTCTGTCAGGGCTCTCTGTGGTGCCATAGATGCATACATGAACCTCAGCATCAAACTGATGTGCTGACTTCAGAGCATTCCAAAAATAAACAGTAAATAATTGCGGTCAATATTGACTGCCCGTTGTGCCTACAAAAGCTTAGGAAGTCCATAGTGTGCTGATTACTGGTATTGTACACTTTTAATGGATAATTCATAGCTCTTGTAATGTAACCCATCAATGCATTATATCCTGAGGGAGTATTTAATCAGCAGATTTGCCCCTGCAGATTAGCTCTGAGTACTGTAAAAATGCTTACAGTATTTGCAATATCAAACACTTACTTAAAACAGGCAACAAGGGTCATTTCAATTAAAAATCAAGCCCTTGGGAAGCTTCATTTGTTTTTTAAAGGAACTCAAAACTGATATTTTAAAAATTTATCCATGCATGTACCAAACTTCTCATATGTGCCAGCGTGGCTAATTGCTCTGCCATTCTGCCCACTTCAGCTGCACAGGCCTGCTCTATTCATTTTTTCACATCCATACGTGTGAGCAGGTGGCTCAGCCACCTTTACAATATTCATTTTAATAAGTCTTATTTTACATAATTATTGGGGGTGAGGAAAGGGCTTTGTATCTCACAGTAGCGTAACAGCATTAAATCCTGTGCCATCATAAAGTAACCATATGGCTCAGAAAGAAGTTATAAAAGAAGCTTCTAATAGGAACCGCCTGCTTCTCATCCTCAGCACCCCCAGCCAGCCCTTGGCCAGACACAGGTCTGTCCCATTTCAAAACTGGATTTTTAATTCTCTTCAGTCAGCCTTGCTTTTCCTGTCCTACCCCCCCACAACAATGCAATCCAACATCAGTGCCCACATTGCCACCACCACCCCTTTTTACCCGGACCCTTTGTGCAGCCAGCACAGCCCCTTTTGCTCCATCGTGGTGAACAATTTCCCATCTTTGTTTCACTTCACATGCAACATATTTTTCTTAATCTCATTCTGACAGCATCGAGTGAGGAGTCTCTGTGTCCCTCACTTGGGAGAAGCCATCAGCCGATGTCTGTAACCTGCTGGATGTGCACAGTTTGGCAGGGCAGCTTGAAAAAGCTTCATGATGACAAAGATTGCTTTTCTCATGATTCACTTTCTTCTGCAGCTTTGGTTTTTGAGGGTAGTGGGTGTCAGGCTGGGTTTGACTTGCAGGAGTCACTTCCATGGGAAATATCAATGTTGCATTGGATAATCTCCTAAAGGGCCAACAGTAGGAGTTTTTTTAATAGATAATATTAGCTGACTTCACTATTGTAAAGAAAAGCTGTTGAAGATAAAACTATTTAGAAAGGAGAAGATAAGGCAACATTGTGTGCTTGAAGAATATTACAAATATCCAGACCTTAGTTAGGCAAGAAATTTAATTTGATAATTCCCCACTACAAACCTTGGGTGTTACAGATTTTGGGTTGTTGGCCAAGAGGAGGCTATTTGCAGTGAGAAAAAAAATAGGTATGATGAAACAGGACCTTTGTCAAAAACTTGTGCTCTCAATGTCACCAGTGATATGTGAGCAAAATCTAGTTTAGAATCATCCCAAGAAAAAAAAATTATATCGAAGAAAAAAAAAGTCAACTATTGTTGAATGGAATAGTTGTTATTCACTTACACTCAGGAACTTTAATAATTTTTTAAATAATAAATATCAGGAGAAACCTCTTTAGACAGTTCATGACCAGTTAACTGTGATGAAAATATAAAAAACAAAGTCATGCCGTAGATTCACCTTTCTAATTTTGCAACCATAACACAATAAAAATCCAGTAATATTCATAGCTAGGCTTACCTTAAAATAATGCTCAAAACCTCCACAACGTGCTCTTCCTCAGAAATGTTATCAGTCACTGGAAAGTCCATTATATAGCCCTGTGCAGCGAGTGGCATCATCTAGAAAGTTAATCTGCAAGAATCTATCTTTGATTGTGACAGCCTTTGCAGCCTAGGCTGTGATTGGGATAATAACTTCATTTTTTCCTTTGGTTACATTTTACCTCTTTCCCTGCCATTCTGTCAAGAATCAGAAGTTAATGCATTGTTATTGATTTTAAGGTCCAGTGCCACCCGTTTCCGCTGGAGTCAGTGCTACTACACAGCCCAGGACGAGTGGGCCTTGGACAACATCTACATCGGCCAGCAGTGTCCCAACATGTGCAGCGGGCACGGCTGGTGTGACCACGGTGTTTGCAGGTAGGCAGCATTTGTCAGTCCCTCTTAACAACGCTCTCCTGATGCTTCAGGCACCCTGCTATTTTCCATACTTTGCTTTTCTTGGCTGTTGTTCTTATTTTTGGCAAAACATTTTTATCCATGTTTTGGATAAAACATTAAAAAATCCAAAAGCACCATGAGGGGTTGACCATTCAAGCAGCATTAGCTGCAGCTGCTCCACATCAGCCTGTTCAAGAAGCCTTACCCTTGGCAGATCGAAGCACTGGAAGAGCTTTCAGTGGCACAGGGCTGCCCTGCTGCAGATGTCCTGGTGGCCCCTCCAGCCCTTTGCACTAGAACCCCAGCTCAGGGCCAGAACTGCTTTGCTGAGTCAGAAGGATGCCAGGGAACAGCTCAGCTCTGCTTGGCAACCACTGTCACAATGAGTGCTAAACCAAGGACACAGATTGCTACTCCGTGTTTCACACTTTCTAGACACCATAGGGTTTAAAAAAAAAAAAAAAAAGAAAA
>VXBB01024394.1:519236-600683 GCA_013399915.1 Illadopsis cleaveri
TTTTTGGTTTGTTTCCACCATACAAAACTGCAATCCTGGAATGATTTGTTATTTCATATTGAATTCCATAAGGTCAGTGTGCTACCTTAACTACTTGTTATTGTCAAATAAGGTCCTTAAAATTTGTTATGTTTATGCTTCCTTCCAGGTGTGACTCAGGGTTTCGGGGTACTGAATGTCAGCCTGAAAATCCCCTTTCTTCAACCATCATGTCTGATTTTGAGAACCCAGATACCCTGAAGACAGAGTGGCAGGAAATTATTGGGGGAGAGATCGTCAAGCCTGAGGAGGGCTGTGGGGGCATCTCATCTGGCTCCTCACTCTACTTCAGCAAGGTACTGTGAGGGCTGGAAGACTGATAAAGGCACATATTGTAGGTTTCTGTGGAGCATAATGTGACTGTGTGGCAAAGAAAAGGGAGGTGGCAGAAAGCTGCACACAGTATTAGAAGTGTGTTAAACAGCACAGCTGTGCTCTGCAGGTAAAGAACAAAGCAATCAAAAGAGATAGGGAAAGACACATGCACTGTGTAGTCAAGAAATAGCAGCTGTAATGAAAGGTGGTAATTTGTCAGTGTGCTGGGAAGTGTGTATATTCACAATGTCTTACTTGTACATTTTCGTTTTTAAGACTCAGTTCGTAGCATCCGGCAGCTCCCATTTGTTTCTTCTCTGCTGTCCTGGGTAAGAAATGGGGAAAGGTTGGCTTTCCAGGGGACAAGCAGCTTAATTTTAGGTCACAGGAAAAAAACTATTGAAAAAACCCATTTTTTCAGGCTTTTGGAAAATGGTCAACCTGAAGGAGAATATTCTTTTGTATAACTTGGATACTTTGCAGACAAAAAAAAAAATAATAGAACACGAAAGAGATCTAGGGAATTCTGCTAATTAGTAGCAATTATAGCTAAAATAAAAAGAAATCTTTATGACCAGATATAAGGTTATGCATTGTAATCACAGATTTATTTTTGTGTTGTTGCTCCTCAGGTCTAGTACTAAGGTTTGTTTTGTTCTTAATTGAAAGGAAGAGTATAAATGCAGCTATGTGCTTCTTTTTTAAAGGTTTGATCAAACTGCCACTGCTGTCATGAGAGCCAGATTAGTCCCAGAAGAATAACCAATATGCAGTGCTGTGTAATTGTGTGTTGTTTACCTCATTACAAAAATCTAACCCATGAAATAATTTTCAGCATACCTATATGGTCTCACATCCAGCTCCCCTGGAAATAGAGCTCTGCACTGAAAATTTCGTAATAGGCCAATCAGTATAACTAGCTAATTGTGATAATTGGATTTTTATACATAATTGTCTTCTCTGTTAGATGTTTTTCCTTCTGGCTCGGTTCCTTGTGCCAAGTTTCTCAAAAGTAGTTTGCTAAATTAGAATTAACCTGCTATGATCTTTCTTCTGATTCCTGCTAAGGAGGAGTGAAAAACTCATTTAGAAATTCTTGGCTTCTTTCTATTGATCTCTAAGGGTTATGTTATCACTTATTTCTTGAGTAGTAGCAGTCTGTGTGCTGTCAACAGAAGGTGGCTTATTTAATTTCTGTTTAGATCTTTCTGAAAGTGTCTAGAGGCCATACTGGTAGATAATAATAATAAAAAAATTATAGTTGCCAAACAGTTCTGCATTGTTTTGGGGAGCTCATACTCACATTTCTTTTCATTTGCTCAAACAGACACTTTTTATTTGAGGGTCTAATGTTTGCTGCCATAATCAATTACTGCTGCCAGAAATAATGTTGGCTTTGTTTTACAACTCATTTTAATCAATTGTAGGTGTGTTCACAATTCAGAGCTCTTTCAATTAGCCCCTGCAATTCCCCTGAGGCTTTATGTCACTCATGCCCTCCCTCAATTAACCTGGTTCTGTGATTACCCCTTTGGCAGGCAGAGCTGCTGTGGGGTGTACATATGGAAAACCCACCTGTAATAGTTTTAGAGCCAGAGCTTGGCCCACTGCAGGTCAGGATGCTGGGTGTCCCCAGACAGCCAGAACACACCAGCCTGTGGGACAGCAAGGGTGTTGGCATCCTTATTGCCCATTACTGGCTTGATTTGATGGTGATAATTTCAAATTCCAGGGTCTCTAATGAACCTGTGAAAGCAAACTACCCAGAGATTATCAGTGTCACCTTAGCCAGCATTAGCCACATCCTGCTACATCAGGAAGCTCATGGCTGCATCCAAGGCTGAGTTCTTCTCACTGTCATGGCACCATTAAGGAGGGAATTACTGTCTCAGATGGGAACAAACAACCAAATAAACCAAAACAACAGGAACAATTCCAGACTAAATCAGTATGATTGTATCCTGTATGAGCTTTTTGAGAGTCAAAGGATTCTTCACAGGTTTTACTGCCTTGTCATCAGTGGTAGAAGTCCACAAAACTTCAGACCCCCATGTATTCAGCTTCCAGAAGTCAGTCTCCCAGTCTGAGGTGGGCTATTTGGTAGGGTCTACAAATGAGCTCAGCACCCAGGCTGTTATACCAGCACAGCAAGATATTCTGAGAAAGAAAGCAGTAGAAATTTATCTCTGCTGGGCTTACTCTCAGCTGTGTAGAAAGAAGAAAGGTGATGAATGAAACAGGATTTAAATTAATCTGTCACCTTATTAAAAAACACAGATGATATTTTAAATATCAGCTCCTGAATCTTCTTACTTGTGTCCAGCTAGATCACGTCACTTGCTTATCTCAAGTTTGTTTGGAAATTTGTCATAAGGATTCTAAATGTACAAGTGAGAGAGAAAAACACAAACATTACTTAAAACATAGGTGTCATAACTTAGCCTTGGTTTTCCTTTTTTAAACCTTTTTATGCTTAGAGATGGACAGACACACATGTTTTTTAAGGGAATTAGAAACAGTAGGCATGATGACAGTCAAGGTCCATTTTGTGGGGTGGTGCCAGGTTGCAGCTACTTTAATAAATGCAGAAATATGATCCCTGCATCCTCTCTCAAGCTGTACACAAATGGCTTTGCCCTACCTATAAAAGCTTGTGGCAGCATGATGCTGTGCTGGGGCAGGGCTGTGCCAGATGCAGGGTGTGCAGGTCACCTCTCTGGGGACACTGCTCTCATCCTGTGTCCTGCCTTGTCACAGGCAGCTTCATATTCAGCATCTTGATGTGCAAGTCCACAAGTTCAGCCTCAAGCCCCAGGGAACAAAGGGAAGAGGGATATGGGATAATTTCAGTTATAATAAAAGGCTCTTAAATCTTTTTTTCAGATGAATATGCTCTGTCTTCTGAATATGCACAGAGTGCACATTGACCTCCTAAATTCAAAAACATACATGGAAAAGCTGTTCCCTAAATTTTACAAGGCTATTTGTTTCTCTCAGCTATGCTTAGGTAAACTTGAAACTAAATCTACAGATTTTAGTTGAGACACTCCTGATTTACAATGCTTACTAGGAAAAGAACATAGTTTTGTGTAGGAACAAATCTTATTTAGCTGAAGCATGAAGAGAAAATGCCACTCCCTGGTTCTTGTGTAGGAGATGGACTTCAAGCAAGGTATTATAGGAGCTGATTTCAGGTGATGGGGTAACCTTGTACAGTGCAAGGTTTGACCGGGGAAATAAGACTAGAGAAATGGCCCTTTACTGCTCTATGCATTATCAATAGAAAGCTGAATACTTAAAAATTTAGCCCAGGTTGATTCAGGATATCCAGCACCTGCTGTTTGTCCTCTGGAATCACTTAGGACCATGGAGGAATGAGATTAAATTCTTGTGTGGAAATTGTGTTGTGAAGTTGCATTGTGTTGAAATCTAATAATAAAGTTAATAATAATAATAATTAGTTGAAATCTAATAATAAAGTTCTTGTGGGATCAAATCAGGGTGACATAAAGGATGGCCAAGCAGAATAATTGAAAGACAAAAAAAAAGCCAAGTTGATACAGAAGTCAGTGTCCTCCATGTTGTGTAATTTTGTGTGTAATATTCATCTGTGATGGACTTTAAATACATCTATTCATCATGAAGGTGCCTGAATTAAAATTATTATTATTGTCCCTCTGTTCTTCGTATTGTAGGCTGGAAAAAGACAGTTGGTAAGCTGGGATTTGGACACAACATGGGTGGATTTTGTACAGTTTTACATCCAGATTGGAGGTGAGACTTCTTCATGCAATAAACCTGATAGCAGAGAAGAAGGTGTGCTGCTGCAGTACAGCAATAATGGCGGGATCAACTGGCAGCTACTAGCAGAAATGTATTTCTCTGACTTCAACAAACCCAGGTATAATTTTGATCTAAATTAAACAATCCATATGGCATCAGCTTTTAAAAATATATATTTCTCAAGTTATGAAAACATGAATAATAATTTAAGGTTCTAATGCTTAGAAGTCATCATTATATAGAAAGTTTTTCTGGCTGGCAGAGTAAACTCCTGTCACTAGGAATGAAAAATGTAATGAAAGTGGGCCTTAAAATCTGAAGTAAAACGTAAAATTTCCTATGACTTTCCTTCCTATTCCTGAAGTAAAATTACCTCCTATGTGAAACATGACTAAAATACTAATATCTGCAAACATTAGCAAGCAAATACAGAACTTGCCCAAAAGAGGTGTAGAAATCTTTCATTTCCTCTGACTCTGGTTTAAGATCTAATGAACATGTATTAATGTCACAGGAAGCAAAAAGCTCCTTTAAATAAATGTTTAAGGAGGAGAAGAAATCATCTTCAGTCTTTCAAATTTGCTGTCAGATACCTTGTCAGTGAAAATTTAAATTGTATTTGTCTGCATGGGTGTTAATGTGATTTCTATTATCTGTAGTCCATGTCTTTCAACATACAAATAATTTTATCTTCTCATCTTTGCAATGAGCAATGCTTTAGGAAGGGCTTCTGTGACTTGGCTGACTGTTCTTTTCTAGAGGTAATCTAGGCACTTGCAAGTATATAACTCTTGAATTTGGAAAAGAATAGAATAGAATAGGATAGAACTATTTCTGGTAGAAGGGATCTACAACTGTGCTCAGTTACTCCACCACAGGTGCAGAATCAACATTTCCACTTGATAAATTTTATCCCATGAATCAAGCCCAATGCTCCAATCTGTCAAGATTCTTCTGCCAAGACCTCTTGACCCTCAAGAGAGTCAATAGCACCTCCCAGTTTGTATCATCAGCAAAAGGCTGCATTTAATACCTGCATCCATATTACTGATAAATACCTTGAACAGGACTTCCCTAGGACTGAAGGGAACACTGCTGGTGACCAGTCACCACATTCACTGCAACCCTTTGAACTCTGCCCTCCAGCCAGGCATTCCCCAGCATGTTGTGAACCTGCTCATCCACAGGTGGACAGCTTGTCCAAAAAGATGCTGTGAGATACAGTATCAAAAGTCTTCCTAAAATCCAAACTACAGCTACCCCCTTCCCCTCATGTACTGAGTACTTTGGTCTCTACTTGGTNCAGTATCAAAAGTCTTCCTAAAATCCAAACTACAGCTACCCCCTTCCCCTCATCTACTAAGTGAGTACTTTGGTCTCTACTTGGTCAAAATTACAGGACACACCCAACAAAGAAGCTAAATAATGAAAGCTTCAATCCTGGACTATCCAATACATTTTTAGACAAAACATTTGCCTTTCTGAGCAATGAAGAGTGGTGGTCCTTACTGAACATAGCTATGCAGATTTTTTTTCTCGTTTCAAATGTGGTCCAGATCTCATTTTCCAATTCCTATTCTCCGACAGTAAATCTAGGAATTCTCTGGAAAAGAACTGAAAAAGAATTCCTTCTCCTCCCTCTGCCTAACTGGCAAGTGAAGCGGAGTGCATGGTACAAAAAATGTAATATAAATAAAGATTTTGTATGTAAAAATACAATTTATATATGTATAAATGCATATATGTAAGTTGTCTGAATAGGACTGGGCAAGTAACTAATTCTTGTACTTTTTGACATAAGTATGATTAGGCTTGAAACTTGAACTTTCATTTAACATCATTTTTGAAAGGTGATTTTTTAAGTTGAATGTGAAGAAAACTGAGCAGACCTGAAGTTCTTTTACAAAGATCTGTACAGGAGGCCTGAAATATTTTTACCCAAAGAAAACTGCTACATAATCTATTGCATTGTAACAGAAGGATGCTTTTGTCTACAAATAGGACAAATCATCAGAAAAGAATGAGAAATTAATTTTGCTAGCATTTGTCACTATCACTTCCTGGTATCAGAAAAAAAAAAAAGACTTGCTGAACATGGATCAGCTGAACAGTTTAATTCAAAGCTAGAGAGCTCAAATCAGTTCCTTATTGTATTTGGCAATATAGTAATAGAGCATAAAAAACAGACATTGTCTTAAAGAGTTTACATTCTCCACAGACAAGAAGAACAAAGAAGGCTTCTTGATATGCAGTGTATAAATAGGTATCTAGATATATGGAAAAATAGAAAAATGACATCATAGAATCATTGAAGTTGGAAAAGACCTCCAGGATCATGAAATCCAACCTTTGACCCAATATTACCGTATCAACTAAATTACAGCACTAAGTGCAGTATCCAGGGCTTTTTTTGAACACTTCCAGGGATGCTGACTTCTCCAGCTCCCTGGGCAGCCCAGGGAGCCCCAGTGCCCAACCACCTTTTCAGTGGAGAAATTCTGCCTGTTGTCCAACCTGAATCTCCCCTGGCAGAGTTTGAGGCAAGGTACTTATGTCCCTGGTTGCCTGGGAGAAGAGGCCGATTCCCATCTTAATACAACCTCCTTTCAGGTAGTTGTAGAGAGCAATCAGGTCTCTGCTGAGCCTCTTTTTCTCCAGACTAAACGACCCAAATTCCTTCAGCTGCACCTCATATGAGTTATTCTCTTACACCCTTCCCCAGCTCTGTTGCCCTTCTCTGAACGCGCAAATTACCAAGGACTTGTACACGTAAGATAGATGCTGGCTTTCCTGCCTCTTTTCCCTCTAGTGATGTATTTCTCTACAAGCTGTGTTCCCTGAAGTTCTGCTCCATTTGTGTTCCTCAGGTTTGTCTATCTGGAGCTGCCAGCTGCAGCCAAGACTCCTTGCACCAGGTTTCGCTGGTGGCAGCCGGTGTTCTCAGGGGAAGGGTACGACCAGTGGGCCATTGACGACATCATCATTTTGTCAGAGAAGCAGAAGCACATCATTCCTGTTGTTAATCCTACCTTACCACAGGTAATAACCAAGAGCCAGCTGTGGGCATCCCCACAAAACAGGAACTATCCTGTTAGGAGACTTGTTTGGATACAATTTTGTTTGAAAATAATGTGTCTTTAAAGACACAGTAGTGCTTGCAGCTGCGTCTCTCTGTGGGAGTAACCTGGGTCTTTTCACAAAATTGTCAGGCTCCTAAGCTTTGTGACAGAGGATGTAATGATGTATCGTTGCAAAAAGTCAAGACTGAAGTTTTGGAAATGAAAATTTTATGAAAACTACAGGACAAAAATTGCTAAATTTCAAAGTTCATAATTTTGGGAATTATTCTGAAGTCACACTGCAAGGTGATAATACCTCTGGCTTTCATTTTCATTTCTAACAGAACTTTTATGAAAAGCCAGCATTTGATTATCCTATGAACCAGATGAGTGTATGGTTAATGCTGGCCAACGAAGGGATGGCCAAAAATGAAAGTTTCTGCTCTGCCACCCCCTCTGCCATGCTCTTCGGTAAATCAGATGGAGACCGGTTTGCAGTAACTCGAGATTTAACTCTGAAGCCTGGATACGTCCTGCAGTTCAAGGTATTCCTTAAACATAATCTGAATATCAGTAAAGCTGCCCTTAGCCAATACTTGCAAGATGCTGCTGGGGCCACAGTTCAAATGAAGGTGGTAAATTAGACAATTGCATAAAAAGTTGCGATGAGCACAAGTATGAACCCATACAGAATAAAATGCCATCCTGCTTTCTAGAAGAATAGCCAAAACCTTGGTGCAGGAAAGCATTTTTACCCCTCTGGAGAAGTTTTAAAGCTTTTTGTTCTTCAGCACGTTTCAGAAGTGGGTTGAAGTGACTGTCATTATATTCAAGTTAGTACTAGGAAATGCTACTGCACTGTCAAGCAAAAAAAAAAAAGGATTTATCCCGTCTGGGACTCTCTGAGTACAAAAGCTCCAATGTGGTTTGGGTACATTTTTTGTATTTTAAACTATTTAAGGACTTACTAGCTGCTCTGTACTCCAGTGTGGGTTTTTCATATAATTTACTTTTATTGTGTCAATGAATATAGGCTCCAATTAGCATTTTCTTCTTTAAAGAGCTTACAAAAATTGCAGTGGTCTGACAATACATCAGAATATGGGCTCCAAAGAAAGTGTATTTGCTTTGACAAGCTCTTGTTTCTGAACCCTAATCAAAATTTTATTGAGTTTATAATGAAATCCCATTGGTGAATTCTGGAAGTTGGTGGCAATGCAATTTTAATGAGCTCCCCACAAATACATGGTCCTTACATAATTGGTGGATACAGACACTGAATAATTTACAAGTGGAATTATTAAAAAGATCAGATGTTTACAGGCAGCTTTTCAAATATAATTCCCACAGTTCCATAAATAGGAACATTCTTTAGAAATACTGGGATTTCTAAAATAATCTAATTTCAACTAAAAGATATGCTAATAAAATGCTATAAAAATGAGGGATTTCAGTACCGTTTTCTTGTGAGTATTGCATGTAGTTTAAACTTTAAACTGTCTAAAACCCCAGGACATCTCAATATATAAATACCATTTAGCCTGGAAAAGATGCTATTTGCCTCTTAACTGCCTTCCTGTACTTCAGTGACTAAGTCTCCATTCTCTAGGTTTGATGATCAACAGCAATTAAAAAACTGTCTAGGTTAAAAAAAAAAATCAATACTTAAAAATATTTCATACACTTTCCATCACTGAAGCACTTGACAATGTAACATAACTATACAAAACATAAGTATGTGTCGCAGAACAGTGAGTTCTTTATCAAGTTTATTATTTAAGGACTGAATTTGTACTTTTTTGGAAAGCTTTTCAGCCTGCACATAAATGTGTTAGTCCTATTTGCATGCTTTCGTGAGTGTGTGACATTTCCATTTTAAATAGCAGACTGGAATAATTTTGCATTGATAAGCTCAAAGACAGTAATTTGTTAGAATTATTTCATTTTACATGAATGATTTTGTTTTACATTTTACATTCTACAGCTCAAGTAGAATTTCTGCAATAAAATAATGAAAACTAATATTTTTCTGATAGCTTGAAGAATGAAACTGAAACTTCAAATCAGCAGTTGATTTTAGTCTTGGCTGCATTCTTATTTCACATTTTAATATGCATTTTTCTTCTTAATCCAAATTTTACTCTGTTCTGGGGGCTCAAACTTCAGTGCCAACTCTCAGACATCATTTCTGCAAGGCCAGTGACAAGGCTGTGGTTAGGGCTAACCTGGGAGTCAGGCTGAACCTCTGGTCTGCAGATGGGATGGATCCCAGAGGACACAGCTCTTTCCACTCCTGGGCATGCAGGTGCCTGCACAGAGTTTGCTGTTTGGGACTTGCTATGCGTAGAGACTCTTGGAAAGTTCTTTACACCTTTTTGTGTGCTGAGCTCAGCTACCATAATGAAGGAACAGTGGAATTTTTTACTGAGAAATGTCATATTTCCATGTAGGAAACAGACTCCAAGACAGTCTGCCAGCAGGGATCAGGGCAAGTGCTCAGAGCATTAAACCTCCCAGCGCAAAAAGCGGTTTGCCGGCAATAAATACTATTGACAGTGTGGGTTTCTTCGTATCATTTCTGACTCTCTGCTCCTTTTCAGCTGAACATCGGTTGCACCAACCAGTACAGCAGCTCTGCCCCGGTCCTGCTGCAGTACTCGCACGACGCCGGGCTGTTCTGGTCGCTGGTGAAGGAGGGCTGCTACCCCGCCTCCCCGGGCACCAAGGGATGCGAGGGCAGCTCCCGAGAGCTCAGCGAGCCCTCCGTGTACCACACGGGAGACTTTGAGGACTGGACCAGAGTTACTATTGTTATCCCCAGGTCGCTGGCAGCCAGGTACGGTGCATTGTAAACCAGCAGTGACAGTGGGACCCGTGGATTAGCTGATTTAGCTGCTTCTGGAATGGTACATTAGGAAAAAGTCGCAAAGCTGTGAATAAAAGCAGTGTTAAAATATGGCAGATCTGGGGAAAACATACTGTGCTGCCCAAAGCAGTGAGAATTTTCCATTTTAAAGGTGTCAGATTGGTCTATAATAAATAATTAAATTACAAAGCAGCAAGGAACCCAGCACTTTTTAATCTGACATCATTCTCTTTATTGTCTTTATCCCTGTCAGCTAGGTCAGAGGCACCAGCAAGAGAGTAATAAGTCACATGAATTAAATAACCCATTTGAACAGGATTAATTTTAGTTACCACTGGGTAAAGAAACCTTAGCAAGGTATTTGAGCTGATGCATAATGTGCTGTATCACTGAAGGCACCCAGGACAGCCAGAGGCAAAGGAGGGAAGAATGGTATTTGTGCCTGTCTATAGCACAACCTCAGCATCAGATTAATACAAGAGAGAAAACATCAGATGGTGGAAGAGACAAGGAGTGTTGTTAGGAGGGTTTTCTCAATCTTATCGGGATTTGGCTGAAGTTTCTCACTCCCTTTACTCTCTGCCTTACTCCATCAGTAAAGCACCCCGATCTGATTTGTTGGATGCACCAAGTGCTGCCAGCACAACCACCCCACCAGGCCTCTGGCCATGTACTCCTGCCTCTTGCCCCCCCCAGCAGCTTCTCTAGTGCTCCCTCTGGGTTTCTGACTCATCCTGCTCCCTCATCCTCAATCCCATTTGAGAGTGTGGCATATTTTGTAGCACGGAGGCCAGTGCCTCTGCCGCAAGGATCTGAAATAGCAGTGTGTACCATAACAAGTTTGTCCTTTCTTCAGTAATTAGCCAATAAAAGCAGGTGCCAAATTGCACAGATCTGACACCAGCTGATTTGATTTACCCAAAACAAGCAGGGCAGAATCAATAGCAGCAATCTGTTTGGCATTATGTTCAGTAATGTGATCAGGAATAAGAAGCTCATGCTAATACATTAAAAATGTAAGTATTGTGACTGCAATGAATGTCTTAGCATGTTGAGAACTGAGTTGATTGAGAGCCACTTAGGAAATTGTGGTTGGTGGGTTAACCAGAAAGCATCCCATTTCATTATTTGGTACCGAGCATGAGCATGATGATCACCTACCTACCAAATCCCAGTGCACAGTGAAAAAGAAAAAGCAATAGGTTTAGTATTTTTAAGGCAGAGTAGAAAGGAGGATATTAGTTAATCCATTATACTGGCAATGACGTTTTAAATCTGTTCCCCTCTCTGGAGCTTGTGTAAAATCATTCAGCTAAAAGTTAAAGACTGGAAATTAATAACCAAAATATTTTTTTCTTCAACAAGTTTCCTATGCAGTGAGTCAGAGTTGTGGGCAGAGTAGGAGCTTCCAGACAAGGTTGATTAAAGAAGCCCTCCCACTGAGTCATGACATCAAGAAAGGACCCCACTGCTTTCTAAAACTCCTTCTCAGAGAGGAGCCTGGGTGCAGCTGGATCCAATCTTAGCCCTAGACTTTGTCAGTGGTTTATGACTAAAGAATTATACATGTATAATGGAACCTTTACACAACTTTGTCCTGCAGGATTAGGGATGGGAAACTAGATATATTTATATAAATATGTTTATTTATTTATTATGATAACAATTAGACCAGAAGATCTTAGAATTATTTATTATGCAGTACTGGAGCCATAACAACTATTATAATATAGTCCACTATGAAGCAGCATTGAAAAAATTGTATCAAAGCAATTGTATTAAAACTAGCAAAAACAATTATTAAGTAGAGATTGATGTTACTCACCCATACAATGACCATAGGCAAATTTCTTGCTCAGCCTCAAGGATTAATCTTTAGGGGCATCCCCACCCCTCCACCCAGTGGAGGAATCTGTAGCCACTCCAAGAAAAGGCATGTCAGAAGACCCTGCCAATAAATTTTGGGACTAGGCTTTTAGAGTGTGAACTGATGGACTGTCTCTGGGCCAGCTGCGACAGCTCAGGAGCATTAAATAAGTTATTAGTGATATCACTTGTTTGTTCCTTCATCCATGTTTTACCAGGTCTCCCCTATCTCCATCTCACCATCAGGATGTTTAACTTTGGGACTGAAGAATCAGAATGGTTATTTGCCGTTCTATTTAGAAAGTGGCTTTTTTTCTTTTATCCAAATAACTTAAAGGTTTTTTACTCAAAAGTCTACAATGCCATAATAAACTCCGCATCATTGCCATTACTGAGTTCCTTTCAAAACTACTGTTAGAAATGAAGTTCTGTGATTTTGATATGAAATTAGCAGTTCAGGTTGGACTGAGTAGTAAAAAGCATCTTCAAAGTCGCATCTAATCATTCACTGTTGTTTCTAAAACCATGTATTTGTTCTTTGCCTCACACTGATGGATACGGGCCAGAGAAACAGAGGAAGTCAAAATGCAGCCAAAAAGTCTAGAAGAAATATCCTTAAGCAATGCTGCACAAATGTAGCATGACAGAAATCCAGGCACCCTGTTTGCAAATGGCTAATTTGGGAAAAGGTCCTTTTAATCTTAAGCAAGGAGCAGTAGCTACTGAAGCCAGGAGCAGCAATAGTGTTGTTTTTTCTCCGCAGTAAGACCCGATTCCGCTGGATCCAAGAGAGCAGCTCCCACAAGAGCGTGCCTCCTTTCGGCTTGGACGGCGTCTACATCTCCGAGCCCTGCCCCAACTACTGCAGCGGCCACGGGGACTGCGTCTCAGGGGTCTGCTTCTGTGACCTGGGCTACACAGGTAAAACAACCCTCCCCAGCTGGGAGTGCAGTGAGCACTGGCTGAGTTAAACCTGTAAACCTGGCACCTTGTTTTTCCTCTCCAATATTCCGGAAAAATGTATGATGACATACGTTGCAATGGCTGCCAAGAGGAATCTTTCTTGTTTAGTTAAATGAAATTCGGCACAGGCAAAGCAGAGCAGCTGAAGGCAGCGGACACCGTTGATGTTTCTGGCAGCCACAATCTTTGAACATCACCATCTGTATGAATGGGAAGGGACTAGCAATAAAAGAGAAAACAAAATAAAATATTATAAACTGAAAAGTCTGCTTAAAAGCCTTTGGATCATCTTCAAAAGAATTGTTGCCATTTTTGAGTCCCCTGGCCATCAGATGGCATGGGACCAGGAGGGAACATATGTTCTGACAAGGCCTTCTGTGGAAAATTCTGCTCACTTGTGGTTTCAGGGGCTTTTATGCTGAAATTGAAAAAAAACCAAAATGCAAACCCTGTGAAGAATGAATGATTGACACAACTAGTTGCACACTGCCGTCTTTTCAACTCTCAACCAACAAAGCAATAAGCTAACATCTTTTGTTCGATTCATTTAAAATTAAATAGAAGGATAATATTTTTTTGTTTGCAAAAAATGCCTTATCAACATAAAGCTTGGCTGTTTTTCACTTAGTGAAATAAGCCATCTTAGGGTTTAGAGGAAGAGGGCTTATTCTTCCTACAGAAATTTGTAAAGTGGGTTTAAAAAGGTACAATCCAGTCATCAGGGCATTTTTTTAGAAAAGACTGGTGCTTTGTCACATATAGATGCAACAGAAGCATGTGCCAGTGTACTGTATCTGACCCTTACTCTGTCCAATACAGTTTCACAGTTTCATCTCCCTCTTTTTTTTTCTTGAAGCATCACATGGAACCTGTGTGTCTAATGTGCCTAATCACAGTGAGATGTTCGACAGGTTTGAGAGGAAGCTAAGCCCTCTCTGGTACAAGATAACAGGAGGTCAGGTTGGGACAGGCTGTGGTGTGCTCAGCGATGGAAAATCTCTGTACTTCAATGGACCTGGCAAAAGGGAGGCAAGGACTGTTCCCCTGGACACCACAAATATCAGGTCAGTGCTCAGTGCTGCTTGTCACAAGTGCCTGTATGTTCATGTTCTCTGTTCTGTCCTGTTGCAAGTGTGGATATGAGAAGGCGGGTAATGTTTTTTTTTTTTTTTATGGTAGTCATAACCTGTATAAGAACTCTGAAAGATACAAAAAATACTTTTTTATTCATTCTGGTGTACTATTTCCTTTTTTTGAAAGAGAATACTTAGGTTACAAAGAGTGGAATAGCATAAAATAAATAAAATAAAATATTAGCTCCCTATCTTTCTGAGAAAATAGTTTGCATTGTATTCTAAGGCAGAAAACATGGTCTTGAGAATGCACAAACCTAAGCCTCTGCCCATAGCTGGGGAGAAAAGCTCCTTTTCCTCTGACTGTGTTGTATTGCAGCGTGAGGACGGCATAGCAAGGAGCTGTTGTTTACGTGCCAGATGTTGTGAATTACTCCACTTGTCAGAAGTGCAAAGGAATGGAATGTGAATTGTTTCTGCATAGCCAAGAGGCTAACAAGCCTTCACCTCTCTCCCTGCTGGTACTGAATCGTGCTACATTGGTAGCAATTATCCTCTTCTCTCAAATTGCCTAGCTGGTTAATGTAATTAGGATGAACAAGGGGCTGTTAATTCTAATCACTATTTAGCCTGGAGTTTGCTGCTGCTTTGTCCAGTCTCATGAGTATTAGGCACCTGAAACCTTGAGCACCCTACAATTTTGGCAGTTAGCTTAATAAGATATTTCTCCTGACAAATACTGCTCTGAGAGTAAGTAGTGCCATGATTTGCTCCATTATTGAATTTGTGGGCTCACTCAGCAAAGACTGGCCAGAGGTTACTGTGATCACTCCCCAGCTCAGGCAAGCAGGGCTCTGTAGGACAGTGTGGGGGAATCCTCAGCTGCTCCCTGGCACTGCACAGCGCTGCACCAGCTGCCTTTCTTCTGTCCCCTGCATGTCTGACAAATATGTGTCATAGTTATATGATTATGTAAATTAGTTATTAATTAAACTAATTAGTTGTTTGACAAATATGCTTTGGACAAGTACATGTTTGCCCTGGAACTCTGGAAAAATGTGAGCACTTCTATTCCACTGTCTTCAAATCCTGTGTTATTGATCCTGGGAAGCATTATATTGGTAGTAGTCTAGACTACTTCCTCAAGAAGTCTGCATTCAAAACACTATTTTTGAGTTATTCCTTCTTTTGTGGAGAAATCTTTTTATAAAGAAAAGTTTTAGTTTTAATATTACTTTGAAACCACTTTTAATGCCAGATATTTGTATACATAGCTTTCCATTTTTGCAAAGTTTGAACCATTTTAAAAGCCAGAAGACGTTTTAAAATTCTGAGCAATGCTCTTCCTTGATGTTTTTAATATATCACTGCTTCTGTTTTGCACAAGGAGGTCATTATCTTGTGTCTTAAAACTGCCTCAAAAACATAAAGGGCCAGAGAGACACTTGGTAAGAGCAACTACGATCTCTCTTCTGACTGCATACTCACAGTGTGAGCTGCTCTCCTGCTGGAACTGATTGTTATGTCAAAATAAATCAGCATTATATTTTTTTTTTGTAAGCATCACAGTGAGCAGGTTAACTCCCTTGAACAATTCAAGCTCGAAGCCACATCCCTGGGCTGTTTGCTGGACAGAACATAGTGGTCATCTCAAACACAAATGAGACTAACATGGATTTTTTCTTTCTTCAGCGTGTGCTCAAAGGTAGTAGCCACCTGATGCTGCTTGACCACAACATGGACTTTTTATACTACAGCACTTACCCCAGGCTGCTTTTGTGTTCAGAGGAGAGAATGGCTGCTTCAAAAGGGCAACACAACTCATCCTAATAGAGCAGCTAGCAGAGGCCAGTGCATCATCTTCTGCAAATACGTATTTCTTTCTTTCATTAACTGTAAGGCAGCCTGAGTTGGCCATGTATAACTTAGACATTCAGCTTCAAACACCTTGCTCTGAACAGATACATCCCACTTAAATGTTTGGGGCCATCTGTAACATTAACTCTTTTTTTTTCTAGAAGCAAAGGCACACAAAGTTTGTGAGAGTGTGAAGGGTTAACTGAAAGGCCCATATACTAAAAAGAAAATAATTCCTCAGCCTAGAATTTTTTTCACTGTTGGAGTTAAAATTAATGTCATTTGAAAGGAGAGATTAAAGAGAAGTAGTTTTTCCCATTTTGGTATTACTTTTTGCATTCAGTAATGCACAGAATTCAGTTATCTTATTAAGGGTCATCTTAGTCCCTGCACAGTTTTTCTTTTATTTTTGCAAGGGTTTTTTGTTTGGGGGGTTTTGGTGATGGAGTAAACAGCAGGAAAATATGCCTTGAAAGACATACTGTTAGATATGTGGATTGAAGGTTGTGAATAGGAAGGCTGAACTCATGCAGTAGATTTTTAAGCTGCTTATTTTTCAGGTTAATAGTGTTTTCCCAGACCTTTTAAGATCTTGTTTTGTTAAATCATGCATGGAAGAGCAAGATAGAAAAATTGAAAAATATTGCAAGACACTAAATTTTTTTCATCCTGAATTCCTGCAGATCTACCTATGCATGTTCCCTATCACCAGTTACAGCTTTCTGAATGCGAAGTGTAAATTTTATGTAAGGAATATACTGATTTTTTTTCTTTTTTTTAAGTACAAAGACCATTTTCCTTTTCACCCTTCTCTTCCCAGCAGAGCATGGTCCATGGGGGCTCAGTGTCCCTGGTTTGCTCTGCTCCAAAGGGGTTGAGATTTGTCAGCCTGAGGTGTGTGGTGCTGCTCAGGGGAGCAGCCACACCTGGGTGTCACACTAAAAGCATTTCAAACTATAGCTTGTGCCTGGGAGCCAATGACCATAATAAACCCACTCAAATTTCAGTATATACATTAAGTGGTATTGTAATTTTAGCTTTGTTTGTCCTATTGCCATTTTATTCCTTTACATGATTGACTACACCTTTTTTTTCCCAGATTTTAGGAGAATGTCACATAGCACTAAGAGAGCTGTAAGTGTCAAAGTTCATTTCACCCAGACAGTATTTTTGCCTTACACTTCAGAAACCCCCTGGAGTCTCTCCATTCCTTCCCTATTGCATGACCCAACACACCAAAGGCACAATTTCACCAGCAGTATTTCCATCCTTCTGACTGACAATGTGCTACATGGATGCATTTTTGTTGCTGATGAGCTGCTGCCTCCCATTTTGATGGCCTGTCCCTTATGACACTCTTAACTGTCTGTTCAGTGGGAGCATTTGCACACAGTACCTACCTGGCATCTAAATAAA
Organism: Illadopsis cleaveri; assembly: GCA_013399915.1. NCBI lineage: Eukaryota > Metazoa > Chordata > Aves > Passeriformes > Timaliidae > Illadopsis > Illadopsis cleaveri. The sequence continues at coordinate 536,474 of VXBB01024394.1, forward strand.
AACCATGGAATATACATGTATTTTCTCCAAGTGGTGACATCTGGCTTGTTAGCTGACTTGGCTCCCATCTGGTTTACAGACTCCATTGCTAATGATTGTGCAACCATCCCAGGGAGCTGTTCTGGGTCAGACACTTAGAGATCAGATGGGCTGATTCACCCTTCTGCAGAAAGGGTGTTTTGTTCTTTGGTTTTGCTTTTCAACGTTCTTCACATTTGGCAAGAATAAAAGAATTTCATCACAGGACTGTAAATCTGTTCACCTCTGATGCTTCTGTCTGGACTTTTAGTGCCTGAATACTGTCTCCAACAACAGAGCTGCAGCAAACAAACAGAACCTACCTGGCTAAATAGTGTAGTACTGTAAGCCCGACTGTCTAGAGATATCTGTGGGGTTATCTTAGCAATGAGATTGATGAGGGTATTCTGGCTTGTTCTAGACCCTATGGATATACAAAACATCTCAGACAGTAGACACAGATTTTGATAACAGAACTGGAATATGGCTGGATTTAGAACCTGGATTTAGAAGAGGATTATGATATTGTGTGTGCAACAGTGGGTGAGGGAAATTGGAGTCCTGTCTGCATTTTACTGGCTCTGGCTGTAGTCATGTAGCTTGTCTGTGATTTTACCAAAATTACTACAAATTAAGACCCAATCCTCTAAAGCAAAAAGAGTTATCCTTGTAGAGAATTATTTGAGTGGCAAAAATACACATCAAAATTTATATTTTAAATAAAGATGTTATCTACATACAATAGAACTAACGAAGCCTGATTTTCTATCATCCTAATTTAAAAATTGGCCAGGAAACAAGGAGGAGAATGGCATTGCCAACTTGCAACACCTAAAATCTCATTGTGGGGTTAAGTCCAGTTTCTCTGCTCTGCTCAGTTGCTGTTTTTGGTATGCAATGGAGACAACCTTTGAAGAATATGTAGTTTAGGGGGTGATGGCATTCTGAGTCATCTCAATGCTCTTTACCTTAGTTCTGAGCCAGTAAGACTCAGATGAATTTCTGAGACGTGCAGTGAAACTTGGGGAGAGAGCAGCAGGACAATAATAGAAATTAATTGTTGTTATATAACACAATAGTGTGTATCTAGGAGAAAATATAAACTACTCTAAAACCACAGAGTCAGAATAATAAACACAAGCTCAGCAGGGATACTATGGCATTGCTGTATATTGGGGAAAAAAACCCCTAACAATATTTTGGAGCACAAGGATGGAATAATACTTAATTCAAATATCACTCAACAGGGATGTTCCAGACTAATCCAAAACTCTGTCAATAAAACCAGCAATCCTCTCTCATGGAGTTTTGTTGGCATTAAAAGGGTTGCAGAAAATAGTTTTGGGAAAAATTGAAGACATGGAAATATGTTCATGCAGAGACTCAGATGCAATGGTTGCTGTGGTTTACAGTAGAAAGGAATAAGGGAAGGTAGGGAAGTGATAAAAGCACTGACTACAGGATAGGTTGTAAGAAAAGCAGCTCGGGAACATTTTTCTCCACCACTTCATGATGTGAGAACAAGAGAATATTCAATGAAATCATAATGCATAGGATCAAAATCAAAGGGTTTACTTCACAAAATGTTCAGTGAACGCACTTCACTGAAAATTGTTTACATCAAAAATTTAAGGATATAAAAAGGATTGGTGGTTTAGGAGGATATAATAATTTATTACAACTCTAATGCTGTGTTTTAAAGCTTCACCCAATTTCCGGTTACAATAGGCCAAGGTAAGATCTGATATAAGGAACAGCTTCGTCTGCTTTGGAGATGTTGCAACCTTTGTGTAAGAAGGAACTGCTAACTTGTCATACTCACTCAAAAACACATTTATTAGGCACAAGATTAATAAATCACATCACTTTCTTCTCTCTTGAGTCCTTCACTATTTACCATGCCTGTGTTTGGTTTCTCTGGGAATATTGCCTAATCAATAAGCGTGGAATAATGACCTAACTGAAAATGCCATTAGTTAAGAGATGCAAATTATCCTGACTGATCTTGTGCTATCAGATGATTACAGTTCTTTTCTATCCTGTGTTTTTTAAAAGGCTAGTTCAATTTTATGTACAACTTGGAAGCAAGACTGTTGGTAACTCCTGCAACAGACCAAGAGCCAGGAATGAAGGTAAAGCCCCTGTTCTTCATAATAAGCCTTTTCCATTTTGCAATTTCTGCAGTGTTTTTTGCTTTTTGCTGCCTTTACAAAATCAAGGGGGTTTTTTTTCTTAGCAAAAATCAATTACCTCCTCAGTTTGCATAAGTGTTGGAGAAAGCTATTTACTTTTGATGGATATTTCTAGTTATAATTAATTACACCAAACCTAGTGGTGATCCATCTGTAGGAGTAATTGTGGGAGCTGTGATGGTCTAAGAAAGACAACATTTACAAAGCAAGGTGTAATAGCTTGTATTAAATATTTGATAGTGTTAGAAAACAGGTAAATGTATGAGTCCACAGAACTCTTCATAAGGTCTGAAATAAAAGGAATGAAATTCAAGCTCAGGATAAAGTGGTCAAACTCCATTTCTGACCTGAAGAAAAGTTGTGTACCTGAGAACTTGTTCATCTTCTCAACTACACCAGTGAGTCTAATAAAAAATTGCCTTCCAAAATAAGCTTATGTATGATTTGCCCAAAACACAAGATTCTGAAGTTGCAGCTGAAAATTCATTTAGTCTGAATAAATTCATCTCTCTCAGATGTCTCTCCTCTTATTTGATCCACATACCTAAAGTTGCTGTGATGGAGGACTGACACTTGTGTTTGGGAAGGATCAGCATTCTGGGAGCAAGTTCCCATGTAAAGTGGCCTAGTTGCATGAAGACAGACAACTGACATGAGAGATGAGAAAATTTCTTTTTCCTCTCAGTATAAAGCATTTAACATCAGTGGATTTTTTCCTGATATTTGGCATTTACATTGACTTGCTCACTGAGGAAAGCTGTCATCTTGCAGCACAGATTACACCACGGGTTTGATTCTCCGCTCATTTGCACCAGTATCAGACACCAAAAAAAATATCCATTATCTTTGAACATATACCATACAAAAGAGTTTTAAGAGAAGAAATATACAGAGGTGCTTCTTTCTTGTATTATCCCTTTTGATGAGCTCTGCTGGGCTTCTGTTGTGTCCTAGTATTTGCCATACTGTGTGCATGATACAAAGACTATCTTAAATTTTCTAAATATTATGGTAATTAATTTCCAAGGATGCTGTGAGCTTGCATACATAGCAAGAGGATCGTAATCCCAGCTACCAGAATTATAACTTAGTCTTTCACACAAACTGCAAGGATACCCAACATGAAATAAATACTGTGTAAAGAAAATCACATCATTCCTGTCATTTCTGTGATATGATCATTAGTTTCTCTGAGGGCATAAAAGATTTGATCCTTTGAGTTTGGTGAAAACAGTCAAGATAGCATGTGGCAGATGTTGACCCACGTCACCTTTGCAGCAGGACTTTGTCCACAAAATGCTCCTGGATCAGGCGTTGTCTAAAGGTTGGGCACATGTCAAAAGGCCTGTGCACTGGGTGGGAGTTGGCAGCTCCAGGGCATAGGGTGAACTACACCCTCTCTTTGCTCTGCACAGTCACACTAACTGCTTTTCCTCGTTTTAAATACAGGACTTGTTGTTCAGTACACAAATGACAATGGCATCACCTGGAGTTTGCTGCGAGAGCTGGACTTCATGTCCTACCTGGAGCCCCAGGTTGTCTCCATAGACCTGCCCCGGGAGGCCAAGACCCCTGCCACTGCCTTCCGCTGGTGGCAGCCACAGCACGGTAACCACGGCCATCCTAAAAATTCCTCCAGCAGCTTTACCCAACCCAAATGTCAGTGCTACTCGGTATAGACAGGTTGTGCAGAAACCTCAGCTCATGAAAAACATGGTATTTTGAACAGTTGGACGTTGTAAGAGCATATTTGGACTCTCTTGAGTCACACCATGGCCGTGATTTTCTTCTATAGCACTAAGATGATGAGTGGGCTTAAGAGTGAAATTGTTTAAGAGCTAAGTTTAAAACAAAGAGGCTGAGATAACAGGAGGAAGAGGGAAAAATTACGTTTTTTAAAAAAGCCTAAATAAGATTAGAGTTTTTACCTGAGTATAGAGTGACCTGGGATGCCAAATGGCTTACACTTTTCATCTCATTTTTTCTCTGTTTTGGACATGGAGGCATAACTTGGCCTTGAATCTGCCTACCTGATAGCTCCATGTTTTAATGTCTCCACACTCCAGAACAGGACCCCCTCCTCCCACCATTTCTAGTGTCCCAGAGCCCAGCTCCCGTGCCCCTGCAAAACCACTCAGCCACTTCCCACACCCTCAACTGCAAGTTAAACCCTGGTGCTGACTGCGAGAGCTCCCACCTCACATGGGGGCACATTACCACTACTAAAAGTGTCCTGATTAAGTCTTACCTTTGCACAAGGCAGCAGCTCCTGGATCTGCAGGAAATATAAGGTAATATTCAGAAATATAGCAAAGTACATTTCAACAGCAATTCCTTGGGGAGCAAAGCACATAGCTTATATTCAGGTAATTACAGCATACAGCTTCTTAGACATCATTTATCATTTTGATGGCTGATTTTATTCACACATTTTCTTGAATGTGCTGAACTTAATTGTCTTCACTAGCTAAGAGAATAGACAAGACAAGAGGGATATGATTTATTTAAGAAGACAGTTCCTCTGGTAAAAAATGCTGAACAGTGGCTGGTGCACCACAGACCATCATTCTGTGATGATTATTTGCACTGGTGGGTGGTGCAATGTCCAACCTGCTGCTCCCTACAGTTGCCTTGGTGGCACCTGGATGACATCTGTCCCTGCTGAGGGTATTCACTTAAGACAACTGATGGTAGCCCTGTGGCTTCCAGTATAAGCAAGGTTTTTATGACTGGAAGTTGAAATATCACATTCCACACCAGTGCCTACAGGTGACAACCAGTTCTGATTAGAGATATTAGTTCCTTCATGGACTATCCTCTATTTGCCATTCCTCAGTGCAGAGTGGCCCTATCAGCCATGACCCACGTTCCTCTTGGTGGCAAGGCAAAAGTCCTGGCACATTGCTGCAAGCTCACAATTTATTGTAAAGGCTTTCCTTCCTCTCCTGTGAGGGCAGTTATTGTGCAGTAAGATGTTCTTTTCAGCATGCCAGTAGAAAGGTGAATTGAAATGAAAGCTGAAGAAATGGGCTGGAGATGATAAAAGTGAAATGCCTGTAGGCTGAAGAGCAAGAGGAGAGTGATTTCCAGGAAGGAGAACAGCACTTCTCTAAATATTATCTATGTGCAGAGCCTTCAGCATTTTCCTTCATGTTCTATTCACTTTCATACCAAAGCTATTTTGGGAACTAGACAGAGGGCTTTCCAATTTAGCTGTGGGGAATGGCAGGAAGGTTTTCACCCATAAAATGAAAATCTCCAATCTAGGGGCTCAGGGAGTATGTCATCCAAATAGAAGGAAAGCAAATGATGGCAAAGACACTGAAGCTAAAGAAATGAAGAGGGAAATACCTGTGATTATCTGTAATAGAAACATGCTGTAGAGTCCAGATGCATCCTTGAGCAATGTTTTAGTCTTGTTTAACAGCACTCAGTCCATGTGATTGAGCACTGCTCACTGAGTGAACACAGCATATGGGCATTGAAAATAACTTACAGGGACTCCACTAACCTGTCTGTTCTGGTTTTTGCAGGGAAGCATTCAGCTCAGTGGGCTTTGGACGATGTGCTTATAGGGATGAATGACAGCTCTCAGACTGGCTTCCAGGATAAATTTGATGGAACTGTGGATTTACAAGCAAGCTGGTACAGAATACAAGGAGGTCAAGTAGACATTGATTGCCTGTCTATGGATACAGCCCTGATGTTCAGTGAAAACATTGGTATGTGCCATCAAACATTGCTACATTTTGTATGAATCTATTTTATAAATTATATAAGGATCAAGTTTTACAAGATGGGAGATATAGACAAATCCAGGTATTTAGTAATCTGTAGGGAAGAGAAGGCTGGAAAAAGGTGAATATAGAGGTAACAAATTTGAATGACAGTATTGAAAACATATGCTGAAGGTACACTTTGTTGTTGTATTTGTTGTTTTTCTCTCTTTTCTTAGGGAAACCTCGTTATGCTGAGACTTGGGACTTCCATGTGTCAGCCTCCACATTCTTGCAGTTTGAGCTGAGCATGGGTTGCAGCAAACCATACAGCAATTCCCACAGTGTTCACCTGCAGTATTCCCTAAACAACGGGAGAGACTGGCACCTGGTGACAGAGGAGTGTGTCCCCCCAACAATCGGCTGTCAGCAGTACACGGAGAGTTCCGTCTACACTTCAGAAAGATTCCAAAACTGGAAGAGAGTTACTGTCTACCTCCCACCCTCAACCAAGTGAGCACTGCTCTTCTGGCTGTTTAGCATGACAAAGGTTTTGCTGATCTAATTAGAACAAACATCCTCCAGCTTGGGAGTGTTCTGCATGTCTTTTAAATTTTTAAATGTGTGTTGTCACGCCACCAGAATTTTAAATTTCACTTCAAACTATTTCATCAGCTATAATGTGAAGTGTAGGGACTTAAGGAAGTTACAACTTTGATGAATGAATTCCTAAGTCTTGCCTATAATTTATGACAGTAAGAACAAGAATGCTAAACCAGCTTTTCTAACATTTATGCAATACGAAGCAAGAATAAATACCCTGATCCATCCTTTCCTACAGTAGTGTTTTCTGTTATTGCACATTAAGTTGTCATCCAACCTTCAGGCATGTTAGTCAAACCATTCAGCGAGTCAGAACACGTCACTGGACATGCCACCTTCACCCTTTTGACCAGGAGGAGAGTTCTGCTGACCTCCTCAGGATATCACAGGGTTGTAAATGGATGTGCTGGCAGATGTGCTGGCATCCATCTCTCTAAATAAAACCATGCTCTAGTTTAGGAATGACAGGTAGTGATGACTCTGCTTACCACTGTTCTGAGTAGTTCTGTAATTCTTCAGAGCACCCTACACATTACCTCTGTATGTTTCATCACCCAGAAAATACAGTGGTAAAAATGGACACACAGTAAATTAACTGGGCCTGGAGTTCACATCTTGGTTTACAGTTCCACAGTTCACTCCAGAGGGCCATACATCATCTTCCAAAGAATTTTTTTTCTCCAAAATACTTTCCTCATTTGACGATAACTAGGCAGTCAGCAGTGACAGCAGTGTGTATGCATGTGCATATTTGTACATATGTATCCATACATTCTTTTATATATATAGATATGAACATATATAATCAATGTTTTTATCTTTACACAACACTTAGTACAAATAAACTTTCATAACTTCTTACTTTACTGATGCAATTTTATTGTTTCCATTCTGCTAGCAAGACATGGAGCTCTCAAATGCTAATGGAACTACTAATTTCTGCTCAAGCACTTTGCTGGTCAGCAAGTGTCTCAGCAACTTTCTTTCTTGATTATCACTTTGGGCACCTTTCTTTAGAACATGCTGGAATTTTGCCTAAAAGACTAACCTGAGAAATTTAAACTTCCAGTTTCCACTAGAATATGAATCTTTTCAAAATAAGTGGATCATGCTTATTAATATGCTTTTCTTCAGAAGTCTGTGGGATTTTCATTAGTATTTAGCACTTTCTGGATGAGAATTCAGAATCTTGAAATACATTTCCTCTGTTTGTAATAGCTCTCCCAGAACACGGTTCAGATGGATTCAGTACAACTATGCTTCTGGAGTTGATTCTTGGGCTATTGATAATGTGGTCCTGGCTACAGGATGCCCCTGGATGTGCTCAGGGCATGGCATCTGTGATTCAGGTCATTGCATGTGAGTAGAAAACTGCTTAAGCTGCTTCACAGAAAGGATGTGTTTTATCCAGGCTAGATGGATAATACCTTTTCTTCCCAATGTGTTGCTAGGTGTGACAGAGGCTTTGGAGGTCCATACTGTGTCCCTGTCCTTCCTCTGCCATCTGTCCTGAAGGATGATTTCAATGGTAACTTGCATCCAGACCTTTGGCCTGAAGTCTACGGTGCTGAGAGGGGAAACCTGAATGGTGACACCATCAAGTCTGGAACAGCTCTCATTTTCAAAGGGGTCAGAGATTACTTAAATTGAAAAAAAAAAAGAATGAAAATCAGTAGAGTTAAAAAAAGAAAGCAAATTTTCTCGTTAGCCCCATATATTTATATTGAAGTCTTTTGGCTAGAATTTGACATTTTCATTTTTCTTGTCTTTTCCCACCCTAAACATGCATCATGTTTTCCACAGTTGTTATTTTTATGAACAAACGGGTTTGATCTCTTGGTTGTGTATAATTTTGTTTGTGGTATGAACTCCTCTTTGACCACCAAAGGAAAAGAATGAAACTCCACATTGAGATTCTTGAAGTGAACTATTTGGAAATATGGTACACATTACAATCATCTTGAAGTCTCCTGATTGGCTTTTTAGTATTTTGGATAATACAAATTAGTCAGGGCTGTAGTTTGTGTAATCAATGTTTATGTAGTTTGCCTGTATTTTACTCAATTCTAACATTTTGATGTTTTCTAGTTCTTTAAAGACCTATTTTTGTTGATTGCATATTTCAAGAGGCCAGGAAATAGATTTTATGAATTTTTCAGTTCTTAACAAAATGAATAATAGACTTTTGTTCACAAGCACATAAATTCTCAGCTCATACAAGCCTTCATTTGACACTGTGAACTCAGGTGCCTCCCAAAAAGAGAAGTTAAATAATGTTTGGTATATAAATTAATTCTTTGAAGTATTTATTTGGAAAAGCTTGACTCCAGTTCAACCTCTTTAGATTATTTAAATCCCAAATCACGAGATGTGAAGTGTCTAAAATTTGCATTGCTTGTTCCTGCAGTTCCCCCAGGGGGAATGGGTCTGGAAAGAGGGAAGCTCTGAGAGGTGCTTTGCCAGATCTCTGCAAAACAGGGACTGGCTCTGGCCCCAGGATCCACACTGGAACGAGCTCAACTCTAGAGCTGGACAAGGCACTCAGGGGTCCCTATGAGGGGTCCCTTTCCTTACAGGTCAACAGGTTGCCCCAGAAGAGGATATTAGTACAAAATGTGTTTTGAGGTACAGAAAAGAGCTCCTAGAGAGGACTGTCTCTGCCTGGAAATTAGGGAGTTTGGCAGCTGTACAGTTTGCACAAAAAATGAGTGTAGTATCTTGGACTCAATGTCTAAGTCAGTGCTTGCAGATCCAATCACATCCCAGGAGTTCAGAGCATGAAGTAAATGAGCTGTAACTGTGCCTGTACCTGACCGTGTAGCTGTGCCTCTGTCATATCCTGGCTCACTCTACCGAGGGTGTCACTGTCCTCATTTTCTGCCTGGGAAAAGGTGTGGTACAGAGAACTTCCCCTCTTGCTGCCACCAGCAATCAGTAGCAGACAACATCCAAGCAACAACAAGCTGCAGAACCTAATAATGGGAGCTGATATTTACATGGTATATTCTGTGTTTGCAGGAAGGACTGAGAATGCTTGTGTCAAGAGATTTAGACTGCACTAATACAGTGTACATCCAGTTTTCATTTAAATTTATTGCCAAAGGTAAGATCACCATTGATTTACTATCACTTCTCTAGCTTTATTAGTGCATAATAGCAACACAAAAGAACACAGATTTATATTTTCAACTTCAGTGTATTGTAGTGATCAACAATTTATGGTAGATTATATGCGAGGTTGTTTGAAATTTTGCATTATCCTTATCTTGCTTCCAGCCTACACGGCTGTCAGTGCAGTTCCTAAGGAAGAAGTGGACTGTAGTATCATCAGAAATAGCACAGCTAGTAAAGTCTTTAGGCAGAAAAGAAACAAAAGAGCTCAAGATTTTGTAGAGCTTTCCCACTATGTTGGGAAAAAATTATTTCTTCAATTTTTTTATGTCATAAAATGGTGCCTACAGTAAATTACTTAAGGGACTAATAGTAAACTACAGTGTTTTTCATTTTCAAGCTTCAGTCCACTGCATTAAAATCTCTTATCATTTGACTGCCTAGTAGGTATCTTAGAGAGAACTGAAACTCCATAATTCAGTTTCAGACTTTGCAAGACAAGTTTTATTCGTTGTTGTAAATAACTTGTGACAGTTCCTCCAGTACAAGGGTTTTTAAGGCAATGATTCAGTCTTACCCTGCTCCAAGGTCCTGCCATCCTTGGCTTTAAAAAATAATTTTATCCAAGTCTGAAGTGACATGATGGAGAACCACTAAACTGCTTGAAGGTTTGAGCCACTCCCATGCAATTTCAGAAGTTTTCCCCAAATTTTCTGATAGAATTGGCACTTTCAAGCTGAACTCTGAATGTTGAAAAACTCCTCTTACTCTGGGGTAAGGAAGATGTCCATAGTTTCTATGGTAAGCTCAGTGCTCTGGGACTGGGCCCTAACTGACTCAACATTTACCAACAGCTTGAAAACAGATTTGAACCCCCTCTTTCTTCCTAAATAAGTATTTTAGCCAAATCTGTGTATGGACAAGTGAAAATATAGCTCTTTGTGAATTATTATTGATTTTCTTTAATGGGCATTTAATCATGTATATTGGGCTATTTATTACTGGGTTTAGTACTTTATCAAAAAGAGAGAAAACTCTAACAGCCAAAAACATAATGTGCCCTAAAATGATAACATCCCAAATATTCATGTTTATAAGCAAAGTCTTTGTGAAGACTTCTTTTACAAAATTATTCCTTGGTAATATTTCTTCATATGATCATTGAAAAAATATTAAAAAATAAAATGAAAAAAAATATTGCTCTGAAGGCAGGAATAGCTAAAGGCTCAAGCCTGGATTTTGACCCACAAGGAGTAAGAGCATGAAACTCCAAGAGAAATTGCTCCTTATTTAATCTGTGTTACTTGTTAGCCCTTCTCTTGGATCCAGGACTTAGTCCCAACAAGCTTCCTAATGCTGAATACAAATGGATATAGCTGGGCATATCTCTGAGCTGGGAGTGTTAAGAGCAGTGTGTTGTTTACTGTTAATTGCCACAGATAAGCTGAAATCAGCTCCTGGCTGCAAACAGCTCTTCCTTGCTCTGCTCCACAGCTGGTGGTTGAATACTTAGCACTGCAGCAGAGGGGAGCAGGAGCATGTGCATAAGGAACTCTGGTTTCACAAAATGTGGTTAATTTAAGAATAGAACAAGGGGAAAGCTTGTACAGTAACATGCAGTGAGTCAGGGGTGAAGAAATTGTCCCTTAGTGCTTTCCTTCTGCTGGTTCCTGACGAGTTTTTGGAGGTATGCCATCACTGTGCCACACCATGAAGGGAGCAGAGAGTGTAAATTTGTCTGAATGAAACCTCAGTTCAGAGATACCATCACCTGGACACTGGTATTCCTGGACAGCAAGTTAGGCACAGGCCAAATACAGGCTGGGGGCTGAGCTTGTGTATGCTAACCAGCATCAAGAATGAGTGCTGGGCTCTAATTAGCATGTGTTAATAACTAGGGCTGTAAAAAGCTTTTGTTTTCTACTCTTTAATGCTCTAATTAAAAAAATAGGAGGAGCTGGTAGTTAGAAAATGCAAATTTTACTGTCAGTTCCACTGACTTTTAGGCTGAGCTTAAAGCACAGAATATTGCTTTGTTGGTGTTAAAACATGCTAATAAAAATCCTCAGTGCTCTCCATCAATTATATAATTTCTGGGCATGAATATCCTCATCCCAGTGTCTGCAGTGAGAGCTGTAGACTCATAAATTTATGAGGATAGGGACTGTGTTTTATCTGTGGGTGCTACAGATAGTGATGATAATGTCTGGTACCTGGACAAAATACACAAATAAATACTGTATTACTGGAATATGTTTTTTGGAGGAGGAGCTGGTGTGTTCTAGTCTAAAAAAGTATAACACTGAGATAGCTTCCAGCTAAGTAATTAACTATGATTATATGTATAATGAACAGTAATGTAAATTTAGGCCCTATTTCATTTGCATCTTGCAGACCAACAAGCAAGGGAAAGCACAGAAAGATGTATGTGTACAATGTGTACATAACATCTCAACAGCTCAAGCCGTTGTTAGAGGAAGCCCATACTTTGTAGTCGATGTCAGAGCAACATAATTTCATTTATACTTGTTTGAACTTACTGGATTTGAATGAACATAAATCCATGTCCTTTATGCTCCAGGCACCCCTGAGAGGTCTCATTCCATCCTGCTGCAATATTCTGTCAATGGTGGCATCACCTGGCACCTGATAGATGAGTTTTACTTCACCCAGACTACAGATGTGCTCTTTATCAACGTTCCTCTGCCCTACACAGCCCAAAGCAACGCAACGCGGTTCAGGCTCTGGCAACCTTACAACAATGGTAAGGAAGAGACACACCCCTGGGAATCCAGGTCCGTGGAAGCACAGCTCAGACTCTCTAAGAAAGTGCATTTTTTGAGCGAAACAATTAGAGAGACTCTTAAATCATGGAGGTTTTGTGTTTGAACTCCTTCAATTAGAATTACTGCAGGATTATGTCTACTGTTCTTATAAAGTGGTTGAATGTTTTAAAGTGAAGTTACCTTCACCTGATAGCCCTGGATTGTGTGCAGAAAAGCACCAGCTTTGGTCCTGGAGGGAGTGGGAGAGCAAGCAACACCAATGAAGTTAACTTCACTCAGGTTCTTCTCATTATTTTTAATGGACATGATTCTCACTTACACTGAGGCCCCATTAGGATGCTCCAATTATACAAAAGTGTCCCAAGTGTAAATGGGAACTGGGCTTACCTTACTCAGAATTAACTAGGCATTAAAAACCCATTTAGAAAGAGTATGTAGTGAGCAGTTAATCTTTTGATTAAATTGTAAAGGACTGGAAAACCACAAGAGGAACTCAGCTCATTCCTCCTGCTTACAGGAGATGTGCCAGCTGAAGGAAGCTCTCCTCTGCTCTCAGTTACTCTGAGCACAGTTCCAAGCAGAAACTGAGATTAACAGCTCTAAAGAATTTCAGCAATCATTTAGACATGGTGATTCAGCAACAGTTTATTCCATGTAGGCAAATTCCTAGCACACTCCTAACAAAAAAAGCAAATTCAAATCTGGTCCTGACAATCCTGTTTCAGTTCATTCTTCTGATGTGTCCTGCCTAAAACAATTACCTAGACTTCTCTCTCATAAACTCAAACATTTTTAGATAAATGAAAAAATGTTACACAGAAGATCTGTCAATTTAATCCTTCCTCTTCAGTTTGAGAATACCAATTTTCTGACATATATGAATATGTAATCCATTGGAGAGAAGTAGTTGCAGAGTTTCCTTCTCTATGCAAGAACTTCTCCTAGGCAAATACAAGCTGCTGCGTGCAAGGATGAGTGCTGCTTTGACTCTGTAGCAACTGCTCATTTAGATGATTCTTAATTGAAGAAGACAATGACAGAATTTCAAAGTAAACGTGATTTAAATAGAAGAATTGTTCAACACGCATTGCTTTTCACTCTTTGTTTTGCTGTGACTTCTATAAATTTTAGGGAATAAAAATTAATTCCATTGGGTCAGCCTGCAAAGCAGTATGGGAACTATTTTCATGGAAAGTGAAAATAGTGATCCCACACTTTTAGCACCCACTTCTTCACATAATCCTTAAATACTGGCTGCTGCTCTCTAATAATATTAGTCTTAAGTCTTAACAGGAATATTTCTCTTTTCTTTGTAGGCAAAAAAGAAGAAATCTGGATTATTGATGACTTCATTATTGATGGAAATAACCTAAAGAATCCCATTATCCTTTTGGATACCTTTGACTTCGGTCCTAAAGAGGACAACTGGTTTTTCTATCCTGGTGGAAATATTGGGCTTTATTGTCCATATTCATCTAAAAGAGCTCCGTAAGATTCTCTCAGCAATACAATAGAAAGGAGTGACTTTGTAAACTGGGTCTAATGTACTTCTTTCCTTGATTTTCAGGGAAGAAGATTCAGCTATGGTATTTGTTTCAAATGAAGTTGGAGAGCATTCCATTACCACAAGGGACCTGAGTGTGAATGAAAATACTATCATCCAGTTTGAGGTACTTGTCCTCAAAAAATTATTTTGCCTTTTGCTTCGTGTTCTTCTATATTCTGCTCTGGTGTATTTTTCCAGCTGTTCTGATTGCCAAATAGAGAAGCCTGTCTAATTTCCCCTCTGATTGATTTGACATTACTCTCCCACATGTGAAGGTATTATGATGCTTTTAATACATAGATAAGGGAAATTTCTGCCTCAAAGTCTTCTACTTTCTTGTCTAAATTACTACTTTGTCCATGCCTACATACCTGCACCGATAGCATTAACGTCCATGTCCTATGCATTGGAGAGTCACAGCTGGCAGGCAAGAGGATGAGCAAATTATAATGAGGGTCCAAATTGCCACTTCATGAGGTAAGAGTGTAGCATTTCTACAAGCTGACCAGTGGAGAGCTACAACTTCATCTATGACAGTAGAAAATAATTTTTCCTACCTGCTGGCTTAACTGCACTATTGTACTTTCTCAGAGAGACAAGCTTCTGCATTCCTTTTGCTTCTCCCACATCACAGCTGCTCTAGATGAAGCTGGTTTTTGGCTATTGTGGCCTCAAGTCATCCCATTTTAGGGAGTTAAAGAAAATTCATGAATAAGGAGCATATTTTTGTGCATCATATAGTCAGTGGAAACAGGTACCCCAGTGACAACACAGAGTCTAAACTAAACTGTGTTTCTGATTTATCCTAGAATCTAAACTGCATTGGCTGGGGCAGCTATTGATGGGAGTAACCATTTAGTATTTATTAGTTTAGAGAGGTCATTTTATTGTTATTAGGAAACTGGAAAATAATCTGGCATGTAAATTGCCATGCCACAGTTACCAGACTGCTTTTAACAACAGTGTGGCATGTTGTTGCATTAATATGAGCTACATAATAATCAGCAAATTATATGAGTTTGTAAAAATTACTAAGATGATACTAAGGGTTTTCCAAGAAAATTATGTTTAGCTGTGTACTCATGCACTCTTCAATTTGTCATGCAAGTGATTAATAAATTATTGAATGCAAACCATTTTCTCTTTTAAAGTATAGATTACAGCCTGTAGAACAAAAATGTTTGAGGTCACTTTAAGATATTCATAAACCTAGATGGCATTAACTCATAAAATCTACATGTTTACTTCCATTTGTGGTAAGAACATCACTTTCAGCTCACGTTTTTGAGAACATTAGTGTAAATGAAGGAGTTATGCATAATGCAGTAGCGTCTCTCTGTGTCTCAAGAGTCAAAATCTATATTGGGTCAAGCATCTCTCTGAGCTTCCAGATGAGTAGACAACCCTTCCAGTCAAATGTAGGTTGATGGGACTCATGTGCACTGAAGAGTGATGAAGGAAATTCAATGTAGGATACACTTTTAACATTCATGCACAGTTCTAACTGTTACTGTGTTTTAGAAAAAAATAGATTTTCTTAACAGAACCACATGCTAAAAAGACACTTTTTTTTGCTACAAAGATATATAAAAATATTAAAATGTTACATAGTTTTAATTCAGGGTTTGTATTTCATCAGTAATTGTTTTTTATTTGTTTTGTGATAAGTACAGTACATCTTATTTTATATGACAGTCATTCTGTAAAGAACTAAGTTGTCTTCTTTTACAAAAGAAATTTGAAATTATAAGATCTAAATATCAGTGTAACAGGAAAACAGACTAATTTGCACTGGTTATCTCAGATTCTGTATTAAACATTCTGTATCTGTTTCAGTAGTAGAACTGTTTTTCATGTTCTGCCTTTTCTACTGTTCTTTATATCAGGAATCTTGTAAGCACACCCTGAGAAGTCTGACACTGCCAAACTAAGGCATTGAATCTAAATCCAATCCAGCTATGATGCTCTAGGGCTTTGCCATTATACATGAACAAATAGGTAGTGAGTGTGAAAGCTGAACATATTGAGGTGATAAGCTTTTTTTGAAATATGTGACATAAAAGAGGATCATAGTGCAGCTTAGCAATTAACAGCTCAGCATTAACAAAAAGTTAATGTTTGCACTTTATGTTTTAATATTTCTGCTTTTAATAATGCACATTTTCTTGATGCTGTGATTACCTCAGTACCAGCCAGAGGACTGCAAGAGCTGGTGCATTTACTCCAGCAATGTTAGCAGCCCTCCTTTGCAATCTGCCCAATTAATTTCACAGTTTTTTCTAGATAGAAGTTGTTGAGAATTTCTTATCACATTCATTTTATCATAACCCATAGTGTGATATACTCATGGACAGGAGAGCAATGTGCAAGAGTTCCTGTTCATGTGCGTGTCCTGAGTGCATCATCCCTGTTGTTAAATGGCATCCCAAATCACCATTTTCCTGGACTAAGCAAATACCATCCCAAATGGGGGAGGCTGACTAAGGTGAAGAACAACTGGGAGTCCCACAGTCTGCCCTGTGTCACCTTCTGTGTTTGATGCCTTGGCCCCCAGATCAATATTGGCTGCACCACTGACAGCTCCTCTGCTGACCCGGTGAGGTTGGAGTTCTCCCGAGACCTGGGGGCCACCTGGCACCTGCTGCTCCCCCTGTGCTACAGCAGCAGCAGCCACCTCAGCTCCCTCTGCTCCACTGAGCACCACCCCAGCAGCACTTACTACGCAGGCACCACCCAGGGCTGGAGGAGGGAGGTCATTCACTTTGGAAAACTGCACCTCTGTGGGTAAGTGCCCAGCTTCTCTTCCTGCCCAGCTGCTTGTTGCTTTGATTTTATTTCTATTTTTCTCCCAGCACAAGAGTGTGCTAAAGAACTGCAGCACTAGAGCAGACCAAATGACCAATTTTTCTCTGCTTTTTGCCCTGAATGTTAGCTAGTGTTCAGATAATTCCCTAAATCATATTTTGCCTAATGCTGATGCAGAATAACCACAGGCAATTTTCTATTACCTATATATTTAATTAGTGATAATTTAATAGAAAGGAGTCACTTGGTGAAAGTAATGCAAAACTGACTGTTCTTAGAGTGCTCTGAATGTTCTTTACAGAACTGCATCAGCCATTTGAATTCACTGATGATATTCTTGCATGAAATTTGAGCTTCATAAGAAAATGCAGTAAAATGTGAGCTAGTATAAGCTTGATTCCACTTCAGTATGAAGAAATGGTCTGATCTAAATACAGTCTCAGTCAATCAGGTTGGATGATAACACAGCATAGAAAAACAATATGTGCTAGCAGGCATAGTAAAATGTAACTTTTCAAAGTAAAAACACTACTGTTTACTTTTTCAGGAATAACTGTCATCTAGCATCAATTCACTTTAGGTAAAAGATCCCACCATTAATGATTAAACTGTAGCACGTATGAATGAAAATGAGCTGTGCAACTATGAGACTCTATGCAGCTATGAGACTGAGTATTTATGAAACTACTGCAGTCAATGGGTCTTCCACTAAATAAATGACCCCATATGTGCCTCTGAAAGTATGAAAAGACCTATATAAGAAATAAGAATCAAGTTTGGAAAGACTGAACTTAATAATTTAAGGAAATGTTTAAATTTTAAACTTGAGTCTTCTAGTTTATGACAGTTAACATTTCAAGCATGGAATAGGCAACCATCTCTTTCAGCAGCTCACTTGTACATCCTGGTTTTGTGCAAAAAGAATTATTTTACCCTTTAGCCAGCTTTCAATGCATCCCTCCAAAATAAAAATTCTGACTGTGCAGACTCCTACCTCATTTAAACCTTCCAGGATTTTGATTTAGTCCTCTGTTCCTGAGTGCTTCTATCCTGTTTTTCTACCTTCCCTCCTATTCCTTCCCCAACACACTAGGCCAGGAGCCCACTGCTGGCAGCCAGCCGAGCTCAGCAGTGCAGAGTAGCTTGCACTCAGTGCATTAAATCCTTGGGTCAGAGGGCTGAAGGGGGGATTTTGCCACCAGAATCCACTGGAATAACAAGAAAAAAATCCAAACCTTTCTCCTTGTGTAATTCTAAAAAATCCTCTAGCCTTTTCATCCCCCAAGTGTTGAGTGGTTGTATTTTAACTGAGGATGAAGACATTTTAAGTTATTTCCACTACATATGTCATTTTAGAAATGAATATATGTTCTCAGCAGACAGCTGTAAGTAATAATTAGTATTCCAGTTATGTCCTGAAGGAAAGGTCCAGGGCCTGTTGAGCCAGAGAAGAAACTCCAAAAAAGCAGTGGTTCACTCTCTCCTTCAGACACAAGTCATGCTTCACTGTCACCAGGAGCAGAGAAGGAACTGTCTTGTCTCAGGAAAAAAATCTAGCCTGTGGGGCAGAGGTCTACTCTCAAGAGGAGCTTACAACACCTCCAGCCTCACACTTGTGTCCTTCCCCTCAGGGCACACTAAAGTCAATTATTTTGACTTCCAGCAGAACTCTGGTTCCTGGGCATCTTTCTTGTGACACTTAGTAGTGTCCCCACCCATCAGTTATTGATTGTCAACTAAATCCCCTCATAAAAATTTATTTTTAGCAAATCAAGGGGGAAAAAAATGTCAGCTACAATTACCTATGGAATTGATTTGCCTGCTGAATTTAGATATCTTTAACAAAACACATTAAACACGCAAAGCAATTAAGTGCTTCTCCCTTTGCAATCTTCTGGTTTCCTTCCTCCCTTAAAACATTTTCTCAACTGGGAATAAAATTAGTCTCTCAAGTATTTTCCTCATCTCAATTTGTTTTCCCTCCTTCCCCAGTTGGTTCCTTTTTATATGCAGTATTGATGCAAGTAGTACTTAGAAGATGAATTAAAAATGACAGGACAGCACCCAAAGGAGAATATAGTTTAAATTAACAACTTGCAATATCAGCCTGGTTTAAGATTAAGCTGCCTGAAAGCAAGCTGAATACCTGGTGATGTGACAGATCATGTTTTCTTTCTGGGTAATTGAGGGTGAGATCCTACCACTCTACCCCTACAGGTGGTCTCCCTGGGGGAACAATGGAAGCATGAAGTAGAATCTCACTCTCCAGGAGAGGGTGAAAGTGGCTGGATCTGACCCACACACGGTACACCAAAGCAGAAGGGAATCCACCAGACCATGGCCATTCACCTTCCCCATGAATGATGTAGTTAAGAGTAGCTGGATTTTAAATTTTGAAAATCATGTCTGTCTGTCCACTTTGGGATTACAGCTATAATGTTATTTTTATTTCTGTCAGTACTTGGGTTGAACGTCAACATAAAGATGCATGAGGTACTGAAGGAATTAGATCTAGCAGTCAGTTTCTAGAACGAATCTATTTATCAAGCCAGTTCCAACAGAAAGAATAATATATATGTGCATATATGAATGGAATGATGTATGTATGGAATACAAAAAAAGATGGAACTATTATTTAAAATAAGTACACGTTATGCCATTTTCAGGTTAGCAAGGTTCAGGTGGTACCAAGGATTTTACCCTGCTGGGTCCCAGCCTGTGACTTGGGCCATTGACAACGTGTACATTGGCCCCCAGTGTGAGGAGATGTGCAATGGCCACGGCAGCTGCATCAACGGCACCAAGTGCATCTGCGACCCCGGCTACTCGGGGCCAACCTGCAAAATCAGCACCAAGAACTCTGACTTCCTTAAGGATGACTTTGAAGGTATCTCTTTTGGGAGGGGGCATCTGAATACTGCCTGTCCATCTTAATGCAACCCAGGGTTCAAGGGGTTAAAAAGCAAAGGCTTCCTCACCCCTCCATGCTTCTGATTAGAATTTATGCCATGGGGGTCTTCCCACAATCCAGGTAGTTCAGATGCTATTTGCAAGTGGGGTTTGTGAATGCCTGATGCATTCTTAATGCTGGAATAAAAAAATCTCCATTGAAACGGAACTTCCTGAAAATCCACATGTAGAAAATAATTTTGGAAGCAAATTATGTTTTAATGGTAGTTTGACTTTAGCACAGACAGAGCATTTGCAAGGGAGCCAAACCACAGAGGGCTTTAAGGTCATGTCATTTCTCACTACAAGGGAAATGTGACTTGCTCTACTACAGCAAACGTGGTTTCAGAGCAGACCAAGTGTCTCAGCAGTGGGAGCCAGTGCTCAGCAGCCACAGCAGACCCAAAGAGAGGGAAGGCAGGAGGGAACTCAAATCCTCACACATGCCTGGGCACACACAGCATCCACACATACATCTCTAAAACCCCTTTGAGGCTTCCCCCGCTAGCAAGCAGGGCAAGAGGAGCAGGTTTTCATAAAGCAGCACCTGTGAACCAAACTCATCCCTTCACAGATGCTGCTGTTCATTTTCAGTTTTGCCAGCTCTTGTTTGCATCCTACCACATGGAACCCTAAGTCTCTTTATAGACCTGAATACTTTGTTGTTACCTTAAGACAAATGATGAAAGGTGGAAAACCTTGTGAATAACTGGAAATTAAGATCCCAGATTTCATACTTCTGGGTTTATTTTGTTTATTTTGTTTTGATTTGTGTCAGCTTTCTAGAATACATGGCACTGGAAACACTGAATATTTCTCAGTCAGCGTGTGATTTTTAATTTAGCTCTCTTCCTCTGGAAGTAGCACTCTTGCAGCAGGAGCACTTCAGAGTAAATCACAAATCTGTATTCACTGTGTATTCAGGTCAGCTGGAGTCGGATAGATTCCTCCTAGTGAGTGGTGGAAAGCCATCAAGGAAATGTGGTATCATGTCTGGAGGAAACAACCTTTTCTTTAATGAAGAAGGTTTACGTATGCTGATGACTCGAGACCTAGATTTGTCACAAGCCAGGTAACACCCTTTCAAAAGTTCTTTCAGGATTTCATTGAGGAAATACCATTCTGAAGAATCATACATATGTGATATTTCTCTAGTAAAAGCAAGCTGGCATATTCTGTGGTCCTCACACTAGTAAATGCTCCCATTTTAACCACTCTCACCAGGTTAAATTAAATTTAAATTGAAATTTAATCGCATTAACCATTTAAATATTGCTTTTTTTCCTTAAATAAGAACTCTGGAAACTAATGCCACACCTTCAGTAGTTCACGCAAGTTTTTGTTTCCTAAAATATAACATGAGAAATGCTCTGCTTTTCTTACAGTCTGGTGTATTATGAGCCATTGCTGAAACAGGAGTATCTGCTGAAAGTATAACTCTTACATCTGTCATCTCATAATTCTTTCATTTCTGAAGCTTGTTTTTTTTCTTATTGTGCACATTTGTTCCCAATAATTCACTGAGAAATTCTCATCAAGCTGTCACCAGCTATTGAAAACCAAATATTTTAGTGCATTTACAGTTTATGTTGTAAATTTACAGCCTGCAGAGGAGACATGATGAGTGAGACATGCTAAGCAAGCCACATTAAAACAATTTACACTAATATGAATTAAACTCCATCCCAATTGTGTTAAAAAATGCTAACAAATAGGCCTTGTTTTCTAATTTATTCCGTATTTTAGCTGATATTCTTATACTGTTACTTTGGAGAGTAATCAGAATATTATAAAGAGAGTAGTTCTCTGAGACTTTTTTTCACTGATCTCTTATAAGCACCCTACTCCTCTCTGACGTTCTGTGGGAAACATTTTAACAGGCATTTTATCTACTTTTTACCTGTCACCGTTGGTATTGAAACTTTAAATAATGGTTTAATTGTAAAGACTCATGGTCAGTAAAAAGGCCTAATATCTAACCACTGTAGTTTTTAGCTCAGCACTTAGCTAAAACTCATTGATGTGTAATATTAAGGACCCCTGTAATTTGTAAGATTCCTCACAGCAAACTTTTTTCAGAACTTGATAAAAACAAACCCCAATTCTCAGCACTAATTTGATTCCTAGACAACTCTGAAATAACAAGATTGTTTAACAAAATGTACAAAAGATCTTGTAAGTTGCTCCATTAGACTAAATTATGTTTTCCTTATTGCTCATGTTCAAAGAACCATCATTTATCTCTTCTCCATGATGGTCTGTAGCTGGATTTGCAAATACTGACCTCAAGGTGTTATATGGAGATAAATTACTTCTGTCTTAGGAAAACAAAGCTGAACATTCAGTTTCTTGTATATATTATGAAAAATATATATGATTATGAAAAATAACAGTTATCAACAAATAACTGTATGTTCTCTTCTGAACAGCAAGGCACACTGCAGTGGCATTGCTGGGAGCTGCTCTTTTGCAACCTAAAGTAACTGCAGTGGGATTTTCTATATTTCCAGACTGACTCTATCAACCACTTGCAAAGCACAACAGATCTGGCTGTGGCACAGATGTGCCAAGTTCTGCTCAGGACTTGGGGAGAGGTTTCAATTTATGCCAGGAGTGATGAGAACAAGTTTTTTTTTAAGGGAGCTAGACTCAGTAGTCCCATTAAAATTTCCCCTTTCATTTTGAGGAGATGCCCTGAAGAACACAGGCCAGCAGCCGTGTCTGTCAGTGCTGCAAGCCACACTCAGCACCTGGGGATTGAAATCAAAGGGACTCTCCAATCCACTACCATCACATCTGTGTGTTAAAGAATTTAACAGAGGGGACGGTGTATCACCATCATGGTGATACTGGTAGCTGAAACTGCACCGCATGAAATATCAGTAAGGAGAGAATATTTTAGGTATCACAGCTGATGAAATCCCTTTCAATTCTGAATTACTAGAAGAACATCCACACATTTGACTGTTACTAGATTTACAAAAAAACCTTTGCTTTTCCATTTCAAAATAGGAAGAGCCTTTGCAAAATATCTTTAGGATAAGAAAAATATTTAATTTTATTTTTTTTATCTGCTAGACATTGTTACCTATATTTGGGTGGGTTATTACTACATTAGTAAAATTTGAGATGTAAGAATAGCAATGCAAAGAAATCAGATGCAACAGAGACATGGTCACCTGGGTTTATTTCCTTTGAATTATGTGGCAAATGTTGGAGTAAATCTGAGGAGGCAGAAAGACTTGCCAGCAATGAAGCAAATCCATTACATTTGATATGTTGATCCATGAGGGTACCCAGTGCTCCTTTACAGCACAAGCAATATGTTATGTCTGGGACATGGAAGTGGTTATAATCTATAGCAAAAGCAGTTATATATAGTAGCAGGAGAAACTGTGAATCGCAATGAAGACTAGAATTAATTGACTTGTAGGTCTGGCATTTTATTGGAGCTTTGTCTGCCCAGCATCTCTGCAGCCTCCACTCCCAGCAGATCTACCTGCAGATCAAACCAGAACAAGATTTTTGATACAAAACTTTTTTGCACCATTTCATTTAACCGTGAGCCAGGCAGCACTAATGCACTAATAATCAGAACAGATAAAACACTCTAAAGCTGTCCAAAAGCTGTGCAAACATGAATTAATACTTGTAATATCCCTGCAAGTCCAATAAGTAAATATCATTACAGCACGGTTCCCTCCACTCCAAGTGCACAGTGGAGCTATTTCTGAGCCTTGGCTGATGGGAAGGATTTCTCAGTTTGATACAAGTCTATTGTGCAGCTTTGGAGAAGCCAATTAACTGGGGGATGAAAGCACTGGTGTCCCTGGGTGGCTTGGGCTGGCTTCAGGGAAGCCAGCACATTTAAACGGTGTAATTTAGACAAATTTCCCAGGCTGACAAAATCGACAAAATGATCCCTGAAAGTGAAATGTGCTTTGTTCTCCCGTCCAGATTTTCTCTGGTTTATGCCAATGGAAAACTGGGATGCTTATTTTGAATTTAAGCATTTCAGCAAATTCATAGCAAATTATGATCTACTTAGAGCACAGTTGCTTTTCTGCCACTAAAATCTGTACTCATGGGATATAGGGATAAAAATTTCACCCAGGATTATGTTTCTGATACTTGCAACACCATCTGCTATGCAGACAAAAACTGAAAACATAAATGACCAGCTTTGTTCAGCCTCTTATGCCTGGCAAACTACCACACAGGCAAAATGCATTTTTGTCATACCACCTGTCTGTCTAGTTATATTCTAGAAGCTTTGGAAAGGAAATCATAAGATCACGTAAAGATTACTCTTACAGCTAGAAAACACAGGGCTTGTCAATAGACAAACTCCAAGGCTCTCTGGTTCACTGTGTGGGATGTTGCAGAAAATAAATCTTTCTGGTAAGTGGAAAGATTTTTCCTGTTAGATTCGTGCAGTTCTTCATGAGACTGGGATGTGGCAAGGGGGTACCTGACCCCAGGAGCCAGCCTGTGCTGCTGCAGTATTCACTCAACGGGGGCCTCACGTGGAGCCTTCTCCAGGAGTTCCTCTTCAGTAACTCCAGCAATGTGGGACGATACATTGCCCTGGAAATTCCCCTGAAGGCTCGTTCGAGCTCCACGCGGCTCCGCTGGTGGCAACCATCCGAGAATGGGCATTTCTACAGCCCCTGGGTGATTGACCAGGTGAGCAATCCTTGTGGGCATTTCTTCTTTTAACATAATCTCAGGCTGGATTCAGTCTTCATGTTTCCCTTTTTTTGGCACTCTCATTTGTCTCATTTCATTGAGACATCTTTGAATACTTAGTAAAAAGATATTTAGAGCATAATTTCTGTTTGCTGAACTCACGGTTTTAATGCTCCATTTCCATGTGGGGCACTGATTGCCGGTTTTGAATCTAGGAAAGTCTTTTACACGTGTGTAGAGCCTTGGGTTCACATTGCAGGAGGCCTTACCACACAAAATGCAAGTCTGATTTAACACTTCAAAAATCTTCACTTAAAATGCATCCAAATATGTAATTGGCTTGGTATAATGTAATAGAAAAAGACTACAGAAAAATAAAAATCTCTTTAAAAATAAAGTTTCATATTTGGGATTTTCTGCTGAAAAAATTATTATATTACTTTGTATGACTTGGTATAAATCACAAATTATTTATCTCTAAAATGATTATGCTCCAAGTAGTGTCATTGGGTTGTCCAAGTACAATTTGCTTTAATATTTATTAGTTCTTCAAAAGAAAAGTTAGTTCAGATTGTTAGGAGAAACCTAACCAGCCATTTTAATGTTGTGGTTACAAAATTTTATTTCCCATCCCTCCATTCAGAAATTTAAAAATACTCATTGTTTCGATACCTTCATTGAATGTAGTTATATTAATTCAAAACAATCAGAAACTGAATTCAGAATAACAAATGAAAAATAATTCTACCTTGCTTGCTGTTGAATAGTAAAAGGATGATGTTTTATAGTCAATGGAAAAACAGGCTATTTCCCCACTTCTGTCAGCAGATACAATCTGATGGCAGTGCACCAGATTATAGAAGAGGAGAACAATCACTAGGAAAGTGCAATCATTTTGTTTCCACTAACACTTTTCTTGTGAGCAGTTTTACTTCATTGAGATTGGAGGTAACCTCCCTGAATTTTAGATTTGTACATCTGAGCCAAGCTCTTTCCTTTACAGGAAAGAGATACTCCCCCTTCTCATAGCCTAAATTATTTTCTAAGTAATTTTGTCCATTTTGGACCAGCAGAATGAATACACATAGTCTGGTACATCTCTTCCTCCCTCAGGTTACTATGTTACTTCTATGTTTGTGAAGACTTCTAGGCATTTTGCCTTTTCAATAACAATTTCTTTCCTAATGTTTCAGATTCTTATTGGAGGAAATATCTCTGGCAATACAGTATTGGAAGATGATTTCACCACACTGGATAGTAGGAAGTGGCTGCTCCATCCTGGTGGAACAAAGATGCCAGTCTGTGGCTCTACTGGGGATGCTCTGGTGTTCATTGAGAAAGCCAGCACCCGCTATGTTGTCACCACTGACATTGTTGTCAATGAAGACTCTTTCTTGCAAATAGATTTTGCAGCTTCCTGCTCTGTCACAGACTCCTGTTATGGTAATGACTTCTTAGTAATTCCTGCCATTCCTCTTCCTCTGCTGCACAGGGTAGTTCACTTGATTTCTGGTTACATTATTCATCGTAACAAGAGCTGAGAAACAAAAGAAAGCTGCATGTTTCTGTTAGAAATTGTAACATCAGCTTTTTTATTCCAGGTGTGTGAAGGCTAAGATAAACTGAAGTAAATTATTCCCTGTGAGCGTCTAAGTTGCAGTTCACTCCATCTCAGGAAAAGACAAAGAGCTGCCTTACTCAAATCCATTTAGTAGATAGCGTCCACTGCTTGGGGTGCAATAATAAGCAGCTGGGTGTTCCAGCATATATGTTTCTTGCTTTGTGGTTTTGCATTTTCAATGTAGTCTCAGTTCTCATCTTACTTGTACCCATATATCTAAGAAATCATTTATACCAACATACATCTGACCCCTGCTAAGGCACCAACAACTGCAAAAATTTATATCATCCATATGAAATAATAAATATGTATAGATCTGTATGTTTCCATGTATGAATGTGTGCATATACTATGCACATGTGTATATATCTGTTTATGTATACATAATGATGCAATTTTTAATTATCTAATTTCTTTTCTTTCATATGATGTCTATTGAGTGCAGAGCCAGCTTTTATATATGTATATACACATATATACATGTGGATAAATAAAAACATGCTCTGTATTCAAGACACATCGCATGGAAATTAAAAATTCATTCATTATGTGAATTTTAAGGTGCACAAGAAATAGGTTTTTTTTAAAAAACAGGCTTCTTAATGCTTGTTTTACACATCCTCTTAGAGCAAGGGTTTGAGGTGTAGATGTTTTTAATGACGACAAGAATGCAATACGTTGCATTATGTGGTATGTGTTAATTTACTAGGTTGCTGCCTTTTCCTCTACAATTCTGTATAAAAATGGAAAAGGATTTTACATGAAGTCTCAGATTTAGCTTCTCTGATTTTGCTAATCTGAAGCTACTCACATGCTTAAAAATTTTTCTTTCTTTTGTTATTAAGAATACTGTGGCATCCTGAGATCATCTCTGCTAAGTTTAGAAACATTTTGGCAACTGAGCCACATAGTGGCAAAGAAACAGATCCTTATTTTGTTGAGGGGAGGGGGGTTTGTTTGTTTCTTTGTCTACAACTCTTATCATTATCTTAACTTCATATTAAATTGGGCAGGACAATACCTAAACATGCTTCCAGTCATGATGAACAAAGCATTTCTTCTGGTGAGCGAAATTTAACACTAAAAACTCACTTACCCTTGTTTGTACCTACTTGTCCTTGTATTTCTGTTTCTATAGCACTGTCTTCTGTGCTGAAACATCAAGTAGGACTGATTGGGTGATTAAGGGTCATTCCCTGTGCATGAGTGTAGAAGAAATGGGTCTGTAATAATCAAAAGAAGATCACAGATTTATCACCCCTGTCACCACAACCATGCTCCATGTTTTACGCAGTCAGCTCAGCCAGAATGCCTAGCAGCTGGAACATTTACTTCAAGTTCCAGTCCTGCACCTATAATTATTTACTTTTTCATGGCTGCTTGAAAGTTTGACTTTAAGTATTTAGTGAGCTTGACTAACCTTTAATTTTTGTAATAAAAGTTTATAAGCCATAAACATCAAAACAATTAAATTGCTGATTTTCGCTGAGAATGAATACATTAGTTTAATGTGGCTAGGCTGTGTTTGAATGGAAACAAGCTCACTGACTAACAAACTCAAATTAAAATTGTGCTGGATAATGAAATGAGCTGGTCTGCAGGAGGGGTGGAAGGCTGACTAAGCCATCTTGTGACAGAGCCAAAAGTTTGATTTTGAGCGTTGCTTTGCTTTACACAGCAATCACATCCAGCTGAATCTCACTCTTCAAGCCTGAAAAATAAAGTTTGGTGGTCGTGGTGCTGTCACATCATTTTCTTGCATGCTGCAGCTACAGACATTGACTTAATCCTGGCAACTTCATGTTGGCTGTCTTTTCATCTATGGTCCCTTGAGTTAGGTGGCAGATGCGGAGATATACTACAGATTCCACCTGAGCTGTACCTGATCAGCAACATGTGACACATCCTCCCATACTACCACCAAAGGAGGTAGCTTTGTGCTTCTGACACAAGGGTTTGAAAAGTTCTGGGTGGTTATTTTGTAGGTTCAGACTTGTGATACTGTCTGGGGCTTGCACTTTATTATAGGCCTATGGATATAAGTCTCTAAATTAAGTAACTAACCATCTTTCCACCCTTAGCTATTGAACTGGAATATTCAGTGGACCTTGGGCTGAGCTGGCACCCAATTTTGAAAGACTGTCTTCCCACTAATGTGGAATGCAACAAGTACCATCTCCAGAGGATTCTCATTTCAGACACTTTCAACAAGTGGACCCGGGTTACTTTGCCTCTGCCTCCCTATACTAGGTAACTCTCTCTGGTTTTCTGCAGAATAAATCTAAAAGCATAACTAGGTATTTATAATGTCATGATACACTATAGAGTTTAAGCAATTGTACCTTGTCCTTTTTGTTTGGTCCATGTAAATAACATCAAGCAAGTATAAGTAAATGAAACTCTAGCCTATAGAAACTGCAAACACACGAAGCAAGGGCATCAGGCTCTCAGCAGTATTTCACTCCACAGCTTTGCTCCTCCTGCTGAGCCTTATGTCCTCACATAGAAATAGACTGAGCTAACTGCTGGCTCAGAAGTATCAAAGCATAGGTAGAGCCTTGAGATGGTTGTCATGAAAGATGCCACCAAAGGCACATACAAGTTTGGAAACAGAGACCTTTAGTTTCTAGCAATTGTACTGAAAGCACCTATACCCTTTTTGACGTTAGTAGTGGAAAAGTCTGTGTTCTGTTACTAATCATTTGGGACATCTGAACTCTTCTCTATCTTTGGTGCAGTTACATCAAGTAATAGCACTTTTCTTAGGACTTCTTCCCAGCATTAATTTTCTGTGCTTCCTCTTTTGTGCAGCTTTGCCTGTATTGTCTGTAAAAATCCATTGCCCTGTCAGTTCTTGTATAAAGACTGTACATTTGTGTTCAGAGGTTGAATGGGATAAATCAGGGCTGGTATTGATGTTCCAAACCAACTGAATTTGGACCTGAAAGGAAGCTACCACCTGAGATAAACTCAGGTTTATAAATAACTGTGATTTTAAGACTGAAGAGTTTTTTGAGCAGTGTATGTCACAAGAAGTCTGATGCCCTACAGAGGTAAAAATTGCACTTCTGTCCAATCCCATAACTGTATTTTTTGGCTCAAGTAATACCAATTCCCAAAGTCATTAAGATAGGCATTCCATAAGAGAGGTTATTACAACCTTATCTTATAAGCAAGAGAGACATTAAGCTTTAGGATAAGTACAGTGCAGCTAATAGGCCTTTTAGTCTAGATGCAGTATAATTTTTATGCTACTTTATTATTTCAAGCTGTGTAATAGCGGGTGTGTGTCTCCAATTGTTTGTGCCTGTATGTTTTAGGCACATGCAGGCTGTGTAGTCAGTAGCTTGGCCTGGTGCTCACTACCCATGTCTGTGTAGCCTCTTAGGGCTCCTGCACTCCAGAGCAGTACCTCACCTCTGGCCTCAAGAAGGCAATGGACACTTACTTTCAACTTGGAGCTGATTGTAAAATGCAAATGCAAATACAAAGCCTCCTACAGGAGCATCAGCTCCATGAATTGTTAGTGAAGTGCCCAGCCAAAGCAGGCAGTGTAAGATATAGCCGCTTGTCTTTATTCTGAAAGGACTTCCTCACAATATATATATTTATTTTTAAAATGCTGCTTGCTGAGCTCAGAGCAGTAGATTTCTCTTTGGACAAACATGTTAGTTATTCAGCTCATGCAGCATTTTCATAAAGAAATAATTCATAGGAGAACGATGACCTTATCATATGAGTTCCATTTTTACACTGAATAGTTTTTGGGGATTTTGCTGTTTATTTGTTTTTGATGTTTATAATAATTGTGATTCCTCTTTGAGTTTCAAAGTAAACAGACTACAAAAAGTTCAATGCTGCCATCTAGTGTTGTACCACAAAACAGGGATTAGCTTGAATTCATAGTTCGAGAAATTAATCTACTCACAGCTCTTGACTCACTGTCTACACCTGCATGAGCTGAATAACTATTTGGTGTCCCCTGACTGTTTTGGATAGATTTTCATAATCCGTCTCGGGATCTGAGACAATTCACGTATAGGGAGCTAAGCCCATTTTAATCAACAAAATGAGTATCATTTACTGAGTAGAGCCAGGATCACACTACAGATAATTTCTTAGCATTTCCAGCCAAGCCCTGGGTGGAACGGAGAGAAGAACTGCGAAGCCAGGGTCATGCTTCAAGCCCTGCATGGGCCTTCTCACTTGTCCCCAGCCCACTCCCTGGAGCTGCTCTTACCTAAGTGTAGTTGGGAGAATTCATAGAGAAAAAGTCAGGTAAATTTGCTGACTTGGACTTGTTGACTGGCTCAGGTTGAAACTTGGAGGGTTTGGATTATTCTGACTTGATCCAGCTCATAGTTATCCCTCTGGTTTGGATCTGTGCTGGGACATGGTTATGACTGGCCTGAGCTTCCAGCTGAGAGTACCACCTTCTTCCTACCCTCCTCTCCACTGCACCAACCATGGCCCACTTGCTTTGCTTTCGCCAGTGATCCATTTCCTACCTCCCACACTCTCAGCTTGATACCAAGCACCCGTGCTTTGTTCTGTTTTTAAAATGGGGGGAACCCTTTTTTTGGAGGGATGTTGTCATTGTCAGAAACCAGCCCTGGGTCCTGCTAGTATCAAACAAATCTTCCAAGAGCAGCCTAGCCTCAAGAGTAACATTTCCTTTCAATCAAAATAAAGATTACCTTAGGTAGAAAGTACATAATTCTGTTTTTCTTTCTCTCCCAAGGTCTCAAGCAACTCGTTTCCGTTGGCACCAGCCTGCTCCTTTTGACAAGCAGCAAACGTGGGCAATTGATAATGTCTACATTGGGGATGGTTGCATAGACATGTGCAGTGGCCACGGGAAGTGCACACAAGACAACTGTGTGTAAGTGTCACCTCTTCCCTGTCCTGCCCAGGGCATTTCACTCCCCCTCTGTCATTCTGACAAATTTGCAGGAAAAACTGTGATACAATTCTACAAAGAAAGGTGGATTTTGCTGTTAAAACTGAACAGGGCACTGGGACCACTTGGGAATAGAAGTAACAAGTGGAAGGGGAACTGCAGGGGTTGGCTCTGCCAGACCTCTGAGTATTCCTGCTCCATGGCCAAAGCAGACAGGCTTTTCCTCAGGGGCAATGCATCACCTCTGCTCTTGCCTCTGCTGCATCAATTTCCCTCCTAGCAGGTAGGGAGAGGATACCTCTTGAGTTTGCACATCCCTCTCGGGACACATGGTCCTGGAGCTTCCCAGAATATGTTCTCCTTATTCCCAAGGGATTTCACACCATGTCCCTGTGCTCTCAGCCTGGTGCTGGGTGCAGAGAACCTGGGCTGGAGGTGAGAGATATCCACTAAGCAGGATATATGCCAGTTCTTCACAAGGCCAGATTTTGCTTTTTGACTGGTTGTTATCTTGATGGTCTGATCACTCTGCTCCATGGTAGGGTTTGCCAAGAGAGGCAGACTGGCTTGATCCTCAAACTGTTTACATAACAATCCACATAGAGTCCTGCAAAGCTAGCAAACAACAACCTCCAGATTTGCCTGTCTTGGCAACAGAGAAATACCTTCCAGATGGATGTATTGCTTTTTTCCCAGCCACAAATGGCAGCAGAAATGGGAGAATGGTTGTATAATTGCACTGTGACTGTATTTTTTAGAAATATATTTCACTGCAGAATAGACATATTATTGTGTATCTCTTCTATCCTGACAACACTGAGGTACCAAGACACAATATCCCTGGTGAAATCTCATAGCAGCAGAATACAGTTCCAAGCTGCTATCCAGTCTTTGACACATTATAAGAATGTTTTTCATAGGAGAAAAAAAAAAAAAAGGGAGAAGTGTATAAAGATAAGAAAGCATCCATCTACTAAAATTTTACAGAAACTTGAACTTTAACATTAGCAGGACATTTTTAGGCTTGGCACATTCTCTTGGTTTATCCATCCAAGCACAATGTATTTTACCGCTTTTACTGTGTTTGGGAGGGTACTCTGTATTAGAAGCTTGAATGATACACACTACTAAGCCTCCAAAAAAGTAATTTTTGTTTCATATTTGCTACAAAATGCCAGATGTTTGAAACCCCCACATACCAGTTGTGCCCTAGTAAATGATGCCCCTATAAGATTGTACCTTAATAACACGGCACTGATTAAACCTCCATGCAGAGCCTTTGCCAGCTGATTTGTGCATTTGTTTTGCTCTGCAGCTGCGACGAGCACTGGGGTGGGCTGTACTGTGACGAGCCAGAGACTCCCCTCCCCACACAGCTGAAAGACAACTTCAACCGCTCCCCCTCCAACCAGAACTGGCTGACGGTGAACGGCGGCAAACTGAGCACGGTCTGCGGGGCCGTCGCCTCCGGGATGGCTCTTCACTTCAGCGGGGTGTGTGTCCAGCACAGGGACCAGCTCACTCCTTTTGGCACTATAAATGGGACTGATTTGAAAAGTTAAATAGCAAGGCATTAAAAAAATAGCAGCATAACATATCAGACATATAAAATATTTTTAAAAATTAAATCCTTTGCCTGGCTGAAGGTCAAAGTCAAACAGGTTCTACAGACTAGGGTCAGCCAGAAGCACTCCAGGAAAGCTGATACCGTGTTCCTTGCTATGCTGTGGCCAAGAAAATGAGATATAGTGTGTGTGGCTCCTGAGAGGAGCTGTACAGAGGCCTTTGAAAGTGGAGCTAGTAGGTTAAAGCACAGTAAAAGTATGTAGACTTTTCATTTTCCTCCTAAGACCCTCCTCATAGCACTTAAAACCTCCAGAGTGGAGTTTGGTGTGGCTTCTAATCAGACCACAGAGGTAAATTAATAACTCACTATTTGCACTTGTATAACTTGCACATGGTTCTTGACAATACAGAGCCACAGAAACAGAGAATGGGTGTGGTTGGAAGGGGCCATAGTGGGTCGTCTTGTCCAACCTCCCTGCTCAAGNGTGGGCTTGGAAGGGGCCATGGTGGGCCGTCTTGTCCAACCTCCCTGCTCAAGCAGGGTCATCCTAGAGCACATTGCATCCGTGTGTAGCCTCATCCTTCCGATCTCTCACAGGAGGGTGTTTTCAGAGTAAGTTCACAGCAAAATTGCCTGGGTTAGCTACATAGGTAGGTATATAACCCTGACTGCTGCTGAACTATAGCTTGCTAACAGATAACCTCAGGATTAGAAAAATTATGAAGTATTATTTTAGAAACATGCAAAATTCATGCCTGTAGATCTCATCTGCCAAATTTGTACCTAAGTTCAAACTGATGAAAGTTTTCTAAAATAAAATAACAGAAGCATTACATTTCCACTTCATTCCAGTATGACTAAATAGACACCAACTGACAGATTAAGCAATGTGAAATATATAAGGTATTGTGGAAAACACACATACCAAAATTGCTTTGCCATTTGATGGTTTTCATAAGTTGAATCATTAGCACATAATCAGTGATTCATTAATTCTGCATGGAAAACTTCATGATTTACAATGGAGGCGTGGATTTCTGCAACTCTTGTATTAAGAAGAAAGGTGAATACAAGAATGTTGTAAAACTGAAGGTACAAGTAGCAACATATATAAATACACAACAGGAATTTTTAAGCTTGAAACGTGACTGAAATTATGTCTTCAGGGAAAACATATATATATTGTTCTTTTGTACCTTTACCTTTGAAATAATTAATAAAATTTTGTACAATTTTAAAATGTTTGCAGCATGAATCCACATTAATAGTGACTGCATTATCTAACACTTTTTATGAACGTAAGTTTTGCCAGACAACACCAGCCAACATATTTTTTCATTACTTTTAAGGGCTGTAGCCGAATGTTAGTCACAGTGGATTTGAACCTTACCAGTGCAGAATTCATCCAGTTTTATTTCATGTATGGATGTCTGATAACTCCTAATAACCGCAACCAAGGAGTGCTGCTGGAGTATTCTGTGAATGGTGGAATCACCTGGAACCTCTTAATGGAAATTTTCTACGATCAATTCAGCAAGCCTGGGTTTGTAGATACCTTCTTTCTGCCTGTGTAAATTTCTCTGCTAAAGTCAGGTGGTCTTGAATGTTTCACCAGAACCTGTGGGATATATTAGTGCTGTGGTTTGGACGTCCAGTTTGGATGCACAAGTTCAGCTTGTGCAGTCTTAAAGGTGTTTATCAATGGCCTTGGTGCCTGTATTGAGAGCATCAGCATTTATGCAGCTGCTAGGCCAGAAATACAAGAATAGCTAGCAGCCTGTAGCAGTCTGGTAGATTTGTAAGTGGGTGCAGGAAGATAAATTAATAACTACTGTAGTGATGTCCATCCTGTCCTTAAAGTTGCTAACCTTCACAATCTATTTCCATATTGGCAAGATCATAAAATCACTGATTGTTGTAAGTTAGTTATAAAATGGTGTGGAGAGGAGAAACTGCATTTCTGCAGTTGTCCATCAAAAGGATGGATACACTCAAACCCTACTTTCAGATGTTTGTGAGATTCAAAACATGCATATATGTGGGCTGACCTTTTCCCAAATGAGTAATTTAAAAGATTCACAGAAAATGAGGATGTGAGGGACCCGTTATTTTATTTGAGCACACCAAGAAATCGCTAGCACTTTAACTGGACATGAGATTTCAGTGTGCTATTGTCTACTGTTCAGTGGAGCAGATAAAATTGTACTGGGACATTGCCATCTGCTGAATGGCTCCAGGTTGAAAAAAAGCAATCTTTATTTTACTTCCACGTTCTCCTTCTTAACACTTCCCTTAATAAGGGCCTTTTGGCCATAACCTGCTGGTCCAGACTATTGCATTCAGTCCATAAGGACAGCTGGAGCAAGTGAGGTTCAAACCATGCCACAGTTTGGGTGCTGACCCATTCCACCTCTCCCTGAGCCCCTGTCCCAGGGATGACATTGGGAGTGATAAGAAAAATTTTTGTTTCAGAAATATCTCCTAGGTGAATATAGGCTAGACTGGTCTTTTTCTTCTTTCCCAAATTCCATGTATTCTAGGAAACATCAGGAATGGACATGTTCAAAGCACCCAGCGCAGAGCATTGCACAGTGTCCTACTCCTACAGCTTTTCTACAACTAATTTCCACCTCTTATTCCAGCTTTGTGAACATCCTCCTTCCCTACGACGCCAAAGCTGTGGGGACACGGTTCCGCTGGTGGCAGCCCAAGCATGACGGGCTGGACCAGAACGACTGGGCCGTGGACAATGTGCTGATCTCGGGCTCTGCTGACCAGAGGACGGTGATGCTGGACACCTTCAGCAGCGCTCCCCTCCCGCAGCACGAGCGCTCCCCGGCCGACGCGGGGCCCGCCGGCAGGGTCGCCTTCGACATGGCCATGGAGGACAAAACCACAGGTAAACCTCGTGGAGGGGACTGACAGTGGTCACAACATGGATTCTTAGGCTCGAGGCAGTGCCTTGAAGCCTGTGGGAAAGCCAAGGACAAAACTCTCTCAGTCTGGCCTGGGAAATCATGAGGAGGAACCCAAAACCATCCCTATAAATAATCTCTGTAGATAGCCTCCTCCTGACACCTGGTGTTTTTCCAACTTGTTTACTGGTAGAGATGTTTACAAAAAGGTGGTGCCCTAAAGGGCCAATCCTATTCATTGTACCAAAACACTGTATAAAAAGAATCTGTGTTTCAACAAACTTTGCTATAAGCCCTCTGAAGAAATCGGAGTTCTACGTGTCATTACATGAGCTGTCCTGAATCGTAATGATACCTCATTCCAACTGGGTCCGAGCTAAGGAGCAAGGAGCCAGTGCTGTGATTTGCAGATCTTTCTGAGCCTCTGAATCTTTGTCTCGCTGCGATGGCAATCACAGATAATCCCATTGCTACAGAGGTCTTGTCTTTTGCTTTTCCTTCACAAAAAGATGTAATGCAGCTTTTTTACGGTATGAATTTATTTAGAAGATTAATTTATTTTAAAAGAAAAAGAAAAGGTAATTGAAAATGCTATGTTATTGTAAGCAAATTTCTTATCCTGAGTGCCTGTTCCCTATTTTCTAACTTTTTAAAATTTTCTTTAGGGAAGTTAAGTTACATTTTACAACTAAATTTTGTAGAAGACACATTTCTGTATGTTTGTAAAGCTTAACAGCTACCACTGCTGGGGTACACTTTGTGCAGATATGTAGGCAACACCCATTAAAAGACTCTCCCAAAATGTTCAGTGAAATAGAGTTTGTATTTTAAGTAAGTCTCAAATCCTTACTTCTTGAACATTAAAAAGTAATGCTGCAATGCTTATGGTAAGAGAGTAGTAAGAAGTGCTTTCAGCAATAAATGTGATAAATGTAATACATATTTACATGGGAACAATGGGGTACTGACATTCTCAGGAGCAATACTAAATAATTCTCATGTAGGCTGAATCACCTTTTGTGGTTAACACTACTCCCTGTTTAATTTATATTGTCACTGTATACTGACATTGCCATTTATTTTCCAGTGAATGAACACTGGTTATTCCATGATGATTGCTCAATTGAGAGATTTTGTGATTCTCCTGATGGTGTCATGATCTGCGGGAGTCACGATGGCAGAGAGGTCTATGCAGTCACCCATGACCTGACTCCCACAGAAGGCTGGATTATGCAGTTCAAGGTAAAATCTGTCTGCAGTATAATTGTTCAAAACCACATTTTGTTCCAGGTCTAAGTAGGTCTTTCAGGAGGAAGGATGATGTATAGGCCTATTCAGGAGCCATTCCCTGCTGGGAAAAATGTTGTTATTAGGCCATCCTCATTTGTCTCACTTTTTGTTGGTCAGCTTTAATACCATAGGCTGTTCTCAGAGGTGATGCATTCTTCTCTTCCAGCTTTGCAGTTCCATGGACATCATGTAATAAGGATATTGCATATCTACCAGGTGCCTATTTTGTTACAGCTGCTGGTCAGGGAAAAGCAGCTCCACAGCAGTTCACTCTGCTCCTGTGCTGTCATGCATTCACATCAAACCTGCACCCAAACTGGCCTTTGTACACCCCTTTACCTAAATGAAGGAAATAACCCAGCAATATATGGAAATTGCAAGAACCCTGCACATCTGTCCATAAAGGTGGTCTCCCTAATCTGTGGCCTTCTCTGAAATATTCAAATTCAGGTTGTGTGGGAAGGGAATATTAATTTTATTTGTTATGTGGTACTGGGGTTTAAGGTACGAGTGTCAAAAACTGGAAATCCAAAAATGTGAGCTGTCTAGAAGAAAACAAAATTCACAATATGGTATCTGTTCTCAGCCTTGAGAATATCAAAGAGATCTGCAGAAGACTCATGGTACCATACAAGTACCATACCAGTGCCATCATTTCAAGCAAAATTCTGCAGTCTGTTTTCAGGTTCAAACACTTTTTTAAACTCCCCCACCACAATTAATTCTTAATTACTGATGGTCTCTTCCTTACTAGGTTTCTGTTGGATGTAAAACCTCAGAAAAACTTGCACAAAATCAGGTCCATGTGCAGTATTCCACTGACTTTGGCGTTAGCTGGAGTTACCTAGTACCTCAGTGCTTACCAGCTGATCCAAAATGTTCTGGGAGTGTCTCACAGCCATCTGTCTTCTTTCCTACAAAAGGATGGAAAAGAGTAACTTACACACTGCCTGAAAGCCTTGTGGGCAAGTAAGTATGAATTTGCTACTCATTTTGTCTTGGACTGAGCACCTACCTGGAAGCACAACAGGAATCTGCCTATTCATTTTCTTTCAAGGAAATTGCTGAATATCCCCATTCATGTTCATTATATTCTGTAAAAAAAATGTAAAAAAATCAATTTCAATAGATACTTTCACTACTTGTAGAAGCTCAGGAGATAGTACAGTCATGAGTATATTGTGTTTAATCACCTTTTTTCAATTGAGCAAAGTTGTTTTATGCATATGTCTGATTTTCTTCATTCCTTTGTATCTAGTCCTGTGAGGTTTCGGTTCTACCAGAAATACTCAGATATGCAGTGGGCCATTGATAATTTCTATCTGGGCCCTGGTTGTCTGGAAAACTGTAGAGGTCATGGAGACTGCCTGAATGAGCAATGCATCTGTGATCCTGGGTATTCAGGTCCAAACTGCTACCTGACCCAGACATTGAAGGTAATTTTATTGGATGTTTTAAAGAATGAATTTTGGCATGTGTTTGACTGGGAAGGAGAGAGAGGAGAGGTTAATCACACTGGAAATTTAGCTTTAGCTTCCTGTCAGCCTGAAGACAGTCAAATCCCTTTTCAACCCTTTCATCAGTTTTTAAATAAAATTATTACTGCATTATTGAAGAATGTGTTTGTTGCTTTGAAAATAACTTAGCCTGAAAAAGCTGTGATAAAGTTCACTGTTCATCTTTTAATCATCATTATAGAATGTAAATCACCGTTGCACAAACGGTTGTATTTGAATGAAATAGAAAGATTGTCTTTACTGTGAAAGAGGTTACTGAAGTAGGGAAATAAAGGAAAATGACATAAAATTAGAAAATTAATTCACCTGGGTGTTTACTCATGTTAATCAATAATAAGCAGGTAGACTCTAGTTAGATATTGCTAATTTAAAAGTTTAAAATAACTAACTAACCTATCAGTTACCATGTCATTTGAATTACTACAACCTTCTGTTTTTCATCTGAAATACCAACTACGTGAACAAATACAATTTTCTGTTTGCAATTTTTAATTAGTAATGTATCCGTCATATTAAGAATGCTTGGGATAAAATGGTAGCAATTCTAGGGGAGTTTTACTGCTAACTCCTTAATGCCAGGATTGCTGGTTTTGCTGAGGAAAGATAGAGAATATTTTTTCTCCCATGCATACAGAAGTCCCCCACTGTTGCCCTCTGCCATCAAAACCTTGCCACACAAACCCAACATGTTCACTCATTTGCACATGCCAATTTTAATTTGCTGCATTACCTCCCAAGTATGTTAAAATCCAGCCCGAATATATTTTCACATTTAGCCAATTCAGTTCAAGTGGCCCAATATTCAGCCAGAAGTGATTATGTTCAGTCACCCTGAGAAAAATTTACAGTGTTCTTGAGCCCCTCAAACATGTTCAGGTCCGTTCCAGCTGTGTTATCAAAAAGACTTTAAATCCTATTTACCTGTGGTTCATGTTAAATACCTTACTTACAGACCTTCCTGAAAGAGCGCTTTGACAATGAGGAAATTAAACCAGATTTATGGATGTCCTTAGAAGGTGGAAATACCTGCACTGAGTGTGGAATTCTCGCAGAAGACACAACTCTGTATTTTGGAGGTGCAACTGTGAGGCAGGCTGTCACTCAAGACCTGGACCTGCGGGGGGCAAAGTAGGTCATGGTTCCATGTCATTGTCATGGGGAACTCTGTCATACACTGGCAAAGCAACAGGCAGCATAGCTGGTGGCTCAGGGAATTCCTAGGCCACCATGAGAATAGCACTACCTGAGGCAGACACTGCTGAGATTATGATCCTCAGAGTGCTGAGATGATGATTCTTAAGGTGCTGATGCTTTCAGATGAGTCACAGAGAGCAAGGCTTACCCTACCACAGGGGAAAGGGTCTGACATGTCCAGGTGAAGCAGTAGGTCCCTTTGTCCAGAAATGTCCTGGAATCAGCAACTTCTGTCCTACCAAGAGGTAAAACACCAGTCACCTGGGCATCACTCCTGGAAGCACCAGCCATGTCTCTCACTGAGTTCAGAGCAGAACCTCTGCTGGCTGTCCTCTCTTGGGTGCCCATACAAGATCCATTCCACTTCCATGCTTTTGGAAAAGATGACTTTTCAGGAGAGCAATGGAACTCTGTCATTTTAGACAAACTAAGGACATGACATAGACAACTTCAGCATCATTCCTCTTGACCATATGGCTTTAATGAAGCCATACACTGACTTCTGAAATTCTACAAGTTTGCTGAATCCCAGGAAGGAAGAGGCCTCTAACCTCATGCTCAAAGCCAAGTAACACTGAATTCAGGCCAGTTTGTCCAGGAGTTTGTCCCATTGGATCTTTAAAAACCTCTAAGAACAGAGATCCTTCTGTCTGTCTGTACTGGAACACTTGTACTAGTGTTCAGTTACTCTCAGAGTGACTTTTTTTCTTGTTTTTTCCCCTGTTAAATCCATTTGGAACTTCCTACATTTTCAGTATATGATCACAGGCTCTGACCTCTGTTTCCAATCATTCCAGTGTCCTCCACTGACTCTGCCTCAGTTTATCAACTTCTTTTATGTCCTTCATGGATACAAGGGCACCTTAACACATGGTGAGCCCCCATTCCACCAGGACTCTCAGGGAACTCTAAGCAAAGCTCCCATCCAGTCTGTCCCTGGCTGGTACGTTTGCAAAGGGTTATTCCCTCCCAAGGTCAGTTCTTAGCTAAATTCCATGAGGTTCCCATGAAAATTACTAGACAATGATTTTGGAAACCTTTGTAGTACTTGTGCATCAATGTTACTTGCTTAAAAATGCTGGCATTTGGAACAATTTCAGCATGTCTGTCGACAGAAAGCAACCTCTATTTGTACAAGTCTAACAGATGTGATCATATACATTTACTCTTAGGTTTCTGCAGTACTGGGGGAGAATTGGGAGTGAAAACAACATGACAACGTGCCACAGACCAACTTGCAGAAAAGAAGGAGTGCTGCTAGACTACTCCATTGATGGAGGCAAGTACATGCTGTATTTACAGCTGAGCTGCAGTCTGGTTCTGTATCCACCATGAATACCTGAGAAGTTGCCAGAGCTCCAAAAAAAAAGCTAATTCTTAATTGTAAGCTATTTTTTGTCCATGTAAAGATTTTTCCCCATCTAGAATTCCCATCTATTGCTCAGAAGTTTTCTATAATCTTCTGCCTTATTTCAGTAATCAACGGCTTCCACCCAAGTTGATAATTTCTTTTTACAATTACAAGATTACTCTTGCAGTGAGTAACAGTTGTCAACTATCCTTAGAAGTTAAGCTCTATCAGAAGACCATTGCTATTACTTTTTATTTCCCATTATCTTACTTTATTCCTTTAGAAGATCCTACCACATGTTTGGTTTTATTACTAAACCTGCATCTTTTCGTTCTAGGGATATCCTGGACTCTACTCCACGAGATGGATTACCAAAAGTACATCTCAGTGAGGCACGACTACATCCTCCTCCCCGAGCAGGCGCTGACCAACACCACGCGCCTGCGCTGGTGGCAGCCCTTCACTCTCAGCAATGGGATTGTGGTGCCTGGCCCCGACAGGGCACAGTGGGCTCTGGACAACATCCTCATTGGGGGAGCAGAGATCAACCCCAGCCAGCTGGTGGACACCTTTGATGATGGTAAAACAGACAAAGCTGCTCATCTATTGTCTGGCATTATCTGTTCTTGTCTTACCCGAGCGCTGTGAGCTTGCAAGCAGGCCTGCTTTTAACTCTGCAAATTTTTCATTGTGTAGACTAATGCTGTTTATATGCTATTCTTCATGCTATTAATAGAAGTGTGTAAATATATATACATATGTATATATACATATGTGAATATACACACATGTATATTCAGATGTATATGCATGCACATGTATATATGCATAAATTTTTTTATTTCAGTCCGATTAATTTCATTTAAATTTCTGGTATTATGCTTTTATCTCATTATATTTTTTAAAAGTACTATCTATTATTCAAATATTTTAATTACCTCTCTGGCAATGAATTTATTGTGTCTCTTAGTAGCTTACTGTGTGTCATTACAGATAGCATAAATGTAGTGTCCATATCACTAAAGTACTCTATCTAGTGATTCTGTGCATTCATTGCTAAGTCTTGATGTTTACCAAGACAATGCAGTAATTTTATTTAACTCATCTTAATAGAAGGGACCTCTCATGAAGAAAACTGGAGCTTTTACCCTAATGCAGTCAGAACTGCAGGGTTCTGTGGAAATCCATCATTCCATCTCTACTGGCCAAACAAGAAAAAGGATAAAACACACAACATCCTGTCCTCCAGGGAGCTCATTATTCAGCCAGGATACATGATGCAGTTTAAAGTAAGAAATGTTCTCTCTCTCCAAAGTAAAGAACGCAATGAAAATTTATCTAATGTGTCTCCAGAAATTATTCTTCTTCCAACTAGGATGCTCAATTGGATGAATAATTAATAGTAACTTTTTACTAGAAATTAAAGGAAAATATGACGTGTAGGCAATGAGAAGCAGAAAGGCTGAATGAATGTGAAAAGTCAAAATATTCTGACTGTCCGAATGCTTTTGGGATTAGTCAGAGGAACTGGAAGTCTAATACCTTTTTCCTGAAGTGACTGGATCATCAGATACAGTAGAAATTATTTTAATAATAAGTTATTTTTCCCTAATTTGTGAAGGAACAGAAAAGGTAAGGGAGAAGAAGGCTGGAGAAGAGTGTCTTATGGAAAATGCAAGTGTGTTCAAGTAGAAGCACCCCTTCTACTTCCTTGTGTAGAATGGCAAATGACCTAAACCATTAGAGAAACATTTCTGAGTATTTTAATTTGATTTAAGGTAAAATTCTACACAGAGCCAAAGGCAACAAGTAGCTGTTTTCCAGAAATGTTCTTGGCTGTTCCCCAAGCACCCTGCCTTAAATAAACCAGGAACTAACATGAAAGTACAAAATAGAAATCCATTTTTTCTAATAGTAAGAAAGTACAAAAAGTTATCAAAATAGTAATCCATTTTTTATGTTTTTTCTTGCTGTTCTGTTGACAAGATAGTTCCAGAACTTTCCATCTTCCACTGATCAATATTTTCACCTTTTCTCAGTGTCACTGCCTATTTTATATTGACTGTCTAATATAATCCCTAAAGCACTGCTTCCCCACTCAGCATGCCAAAGAAGTTATATACAAGAGCAGTCACTTAAGTTTTTTACTACTGAATGTCAAGACTACCTCCAAGATTCTTATTTTACCCAGCCTATCATCTTTTTCCTCTATTTTAAGACCAAAATTATGATAACCCATCAGCATTTAATAGTTCATATTACTAAACTCTTACTGGAGAGTTTTTCTTTCCTGATCTTCTCCCCATTTTTCTTCACCACTCACAGCAAAGATTTCATTTCTAAACTAAGAACTCAGCTCTAGTATAGCTTCCATTTGGTTTTGAAATTTAGCATTGTATTATCTAATCAGTAATGTACACTGGGTACTGTAATCTTTCTGCTGTAACATGGAACAAATATGTCTATTGTTTTAAATGTTCAGAATAATTCTGCTCCTAAATTAGACTGATTTAAAGTTTATGTCCACACATTTATCATTATGAATTTTAAATTTCATCTATGCTTCACTTTTGGGATGCCAAGGAACTACCATATATTTTGTTTCAGAAACAATGTTTGTTTAGATATTTAATTTGGACTTAAGAAATGAAGTGTTAGGATTCTGTTAGGAAATAACAGTAGCAAGGAAGTAAAATTCTTTCAGTAAAAACAGTATCTGAAGTACTGTGTCTTTTGTTTTCCATCCACTTTTGATGGATTTTGCCCAAGTTCTAAGTTGACAATCCCTCATACACTCAATAAAGAAACAAAAACAAAAAGGGGAACATAACTTGATTATATATCACTTTAAATGTCTACCTGACTTGTTATAGCAGTTGATTTTATTTGTGCTATAGATCGTGGTTGGCTGTGAGGCAAATTCTTGTGGGGACCTCCATTCAGTGATGCTGGAGTATACAAAGGATGCCAGGTAAATGACAGCAGAATACACAGACCTGAAAAAAAATACTATGACATTAAAAATGTAGGGAGCTTCTATTTATTAAAGCAATTGCTTTGCTATTCATGTTGTAACAGCATCTGAACAAAGCCTGTGCACAAGCACTGGGATTTGTCTACATAACTCCCATAAATTCTCTCTCTAATTTATCCCAGATGTTGACAGATTCATGGCATTGAGCTTGTAGTTACAGTCATGAGCATGTTCCTGTTACAAATGTGTTCACAGGAAAACACATTTGTAGGAAACCCTTTTAGTAGGAGACAGGACCAAGCTCTAATGAAATGGGAGTTACTTAACTCCAAACTGATCTTTATCTAGATAACAATAACACTGCCTCATGCCCTGTAGAATAGCAGCATGTTATAATTTGTAAAAATAAAGGTATATTCTATGCTCAAATAACTGTGGCTGAAAATGTAGCAAATTCTATTGGGACTCTTCTGAACTCTATGAGAAAGAGGCTAAGGAGCAGCCTCCTAAATAAATCCTTCTGTCAGGCAGCCCAGAGCAGCTGTATGTACCACACTGCTGGGAGTACCATCGCCAAGGGCTCCACAACACACAAACATCCTTCCTGGCTGCACCTGTGCTTTGGCCTCTCACCTCTTGTTTATTTGTGGCTCTAGAGCATGGAAACTATTGCTGACAATCTCTTATGTATGTTTAGTAAGACAGGCAATGTCATGATCCTTAGAAATAATCTGTTTTCCTTTCATTATTTTTTCAGTTGTTCTAAAACTCCTTTCTTTTTCCTTTGCTTCCTACAGGACAGACTCATGGCAACTTGTCCAGACACACTGCCTTCCTTCCTCATCTAATAG
The DNA here is from genome assembly GCA_013399915.1 of Illadopsis cleaveri. Classification (NCBI taxonomy): domain Eukaryota; kingdom Metazoa; phylum Chordata; class Aves; order Passeriformes; family Timaliidae; genus Illadopsis; species Illadopsis cleaveri. The sequence goes on from VXBB01024394.1 coordinate 581,069, forward strand.
CATTGGCTGCTCCCCATTTCAATTCCATGAAGCTACCATCTATAACTCTGTCAACAGCTCCATGTGGAGAAGAATAACTATCCAGCTGCCTGACCATGTCTCATCCAGGTGGGTTACTGAAAGGTCAGCCCACTGTAGACCTATAAAATGACAGCTGTCTTGCTGGCACAGTTTACTAGAAACAATTGGTGAATTAAAAATGATTCCTTATTGCGGATTTAGATTTGATACACAACTAACTGTCTTCAGGAAGCTTTTTGTTAATAGAAGTCACTACTGCCAATGATGTAGCAGGGTGGGTTTTTCCAATTCTTGAAGTCACAGCCCATTCACGTGACATTTTTGTTTACATTTGCTGCTGGTGTATTAGAACGTCGCTGTACACGTGTTTAATTGCTATGTATCCTAATACAGTGTTTGGATTTTGATATTTGCAGTGCAACCCAGTTCAGGTGGATTCAGAAGGGAGAAGAACTGGAGAAGCAGAGCTGGGCAATCGATCACGTGTACATTGGGGAAGCGTGCCCAAAGCTCTGCAGTGGCCGTGGGTATTGCACCACTGGAGCCATTTGCATCTGTGACGAAGGATTCCAAGGTTCCATTTCTTCATTTCTCTCTTGTATATCCACTATGGTCTAGCCTAGCTCAAAATTAAACAAAACACAAAGTGATTTATCACGTCCAAATTCATCACTGGAATGTCTGAGTAACAAATTCAAAATTAATAATTTGTCAGGGCTCCAAGTAACAGCTTTTCCCTCTCCTTACTCTTTCTGGATTGAGTCAGCAGTCTCTCCTGTCTGGCACTGTTTGTAAAGTCCATCCAGCCGTTCATTATTTTCGAACATGGCTACTTGATTACCCAGAATTGGCTTCCACCCCGTACTCCTTCCAAGCTGCATCCCAGAGGATGCGCAAATGGGATCCAGATGTTGGTGACTGGCACCTGTAAAGGACTCTGTGCCCCATCAGGACAGACTGTTCTGCTCTAAGCTCTCAGTGCAGCTAAGCACATGCATAATGGTACCTGAGTACCCTTGGTAAGCTCTAAGTGCTTTGTGGGAGTGGAGCCAGTGTTTAATGTCTTCCAGGAGAGCCTCATAACTTTATAAGATCCATCTGAGTTTTTAGACATATTTTCCTTCAACCAGCAATTTGAGGTTTCTCCTATTGGCATCAATGCAAAAAAGGAGAAATTGTATTGCAGTTCTTGAAGCTGTACTGCTGTAAAAATTAGACTCACAGCCTCAATTTCATAAAAATGACTGCTGTATATCAATGTGCACATTATTAATGGATCTGCTGAAATATATTCAGGCTGTCCTCACACTGTATATTGAGTTACAACCTTGAAAGGAATTACAATGACCTGTAACTCAATTTTCCCCATTCTTTCTATTTTCGTGTGTTTTACAACTTCACTGTGTCATTTTTAGGTGATGACTGCTCTGTTTTTAGCCATGATCTGCCAAGTTATATTAAAGATAATTTTGAATCTGAAAGAGTCACTGAAATAAACTGGGAAACCATTCAGGGGGGAGTGATAGGGAATGGATGTGGACAGCTGGCACCCTATGCCCATGGAGATTCGCTCTATTTTAATGGATGTCAAATAAGACAAGCTGTGACCAAGCCTCTGGATCTCACAAGAGCAAGGTAATATTTTGAGCCTAAACAGTTTTTTTAACCATTCATGAGAAAGAAAACTCTTCACATGTATATGCAGCCATGTGGGCCAGTACAGACGAAGATGGACTGATCTGGCTGTGCCACACAGTTGGATGTGGCTGGCAGAAAACATTAGGGTTGGAAAAATGCTTTGTGACTTTGATTTGGGAGATGGCGAGTGAGGATGTCAGATGAAAAGGTCAGATGTTTTCATCATGCCCAACAGAGCACTGTCAATGTAAGCCAGCACTGACAATGAAGCTGTTGGCAAAGACTGGACACCAGACTGCCTGGACCAGTGCCTGATCTGATAGGACAAATCCCATGTTTGTATGTGCCTCCACAATGGTTATGAATAAAGATGTTATTTAGTAATTACAGGGTCATTTTCCCATTTCAGTTGCCAAATAGAATTATATTCACCTGGCAATGAACAGGAGTATCTTTTTCATCTATTGAGCCTCTTTGGCCATGGAAAAACAAATGTAACCGGTCTGTGCTAGCTCTTAGTAGAGTGACAGCTTTTGGGAATGGTTTATATTTAGCTGTCCAAAGCAAGATTAGAAACAGGATGAATTGGCCAATGGGCCAGATATAAATCAGGCTCTTCTCTTCTAACGTGAACACCCAGGTAGAATATGATACATGTTTTCAGGCACTTTCTTAAATTCAACTTTATTTGTCCTTTTCATACACTCATTTACATGTTTGCATTTTTTTCCATCTCAGTTTTGTGCAGATATATTGCAAAATTGAATCCTGCCTGCAACAATATGTTATACATAGTAAATTATTATTTTGAAAGGAGAGCTGTGTTTTAAAGATGTGAGAACAGTTTATTTAGCATGTTAAAGTAACAATTCTTGAAAATGCTATAAGTTTTGATAAGGTAACTGCAATAAACCTAGAAATACTATTGTTCCTTTTTGAATAATTTTGCATATTGAAAATACCTTTTCTCTCTGTGTTTTACAGCAAAATCATGTTTGTTTTGCAAATTGGAAGTATTTCACAAACAGACAGTTGCAATACCAATCTGAGTGATCCTAACACTGTAGACAAGGCAGTGCTCCTCCAATACAGTGTAAATAATGGAATTACATGGCAAGTAATTGCACAGCATCAGCCAAAGGACTTTATACAAGCCCAAAGAGTGTCTTATAACGTTCCCTTGTGAGTACCCAGTCACATTTCATTACCTCTAAGTGCACAAGTTACATTTCTGCTAAAAAATAACCTATATTTGCATCATTGTTGAAGAAAAAAGGTTGATGAGAGGTTAAACAAAGAGGAAGACTTAAGAGGAAGGCTGATTAAGCAGGCTAGTGTTTATCAATGCACTTAAAAGAAAAACAGAAAGAATACTTGTTTTGAAGATAAGGGGAAAAAAAATCCTCCCTACCTGTGTGCGTTTTTAACTGCTGTTTTACACGTACAATGTGTTGATGTTCAGTGACATAGAAACGATTAGACTTTGCTCTCAGTTCCGGTTTGGGGATAGGCAGGGATATGCAAAACACCAATAGTCTGGAGCGCTCACAGGCTCTTGTGTTTGTGTGACAGGGAGGCACGAATGAAAGGAGTCTTACTGCGCTGGTGGCAGCCCCGTCACAACGGAACAGGTCATGATCAGTGGGCTTTGGACCACGTAGAAGTCGTCCTGTGAGTATCGGCTTCACCTCATCCCACCTCACCTCAGAAAGCACTGAACTTTCTCCAGCATGACATGAGTATTAAGCTCATTAAGAACCATTGTGGCCCAGGGAATCCTTTCTCAAAGGGAAACCTTTAAAATCCTATCTTTCCTGATGCTCTGCCCTGACTGCAACAGTCAGTAGTTAAGATGGACACAAAGTGTCACAGCAGGGGGGTGTGTGTGGAAAAATGCAGGAGGGAAAGGGGGGCTTTGTCACCTCCAAGTATTGCTGTGGTCCCCTAATGCAGCAATGACTTAAAAAACTATTTTGCTGGGACATAAGAAAGGATATTCCTCTTCAACGCTGTGCCGCTATTTAAGGCTGATCTATATCCTTTCAAAGATAAAAAAAGATTCTTCCGTATCGTTCATTGCACAAAGTAATGTTGTTGTGCCTCTTAAAAATTTGTGTTAGCAACTAATGCCTTATTCATTTCCTTTTTTTAGTAAGAAGGATACTGTTCAGAAACAGGGTTCACTATATCAGGTTCCTATGGTCCGAGCTCTATATTCATCCCCTTGTCAAGATTTTACCAAGTCTGCACTCTCCTGATTCTCCCATTCTTGAGATGGGTTTCGCTGGCAGCTAACCCGTTTTTCCTGTGTTGCATCACGAAGAGATGACCTGCTTTTTCTCTAACAATTTAGTTCCAGTAGAAGTGAAATGCTAGTGGCTTCCTGGGCAGGAACTCATCGCTGGCAGTGGTTGGCAAAGAGAGGCGAGCCTGCTCCATAGATAGGTTCAAACATTCTTTTTATTGAACAATTTAAAAACAAGCAATGAAGAAATTAGGCTTAGATAACCTCCAGACTGTGTAATTATAACTATGAGGCTTCTGAATTAGCAGAGGCACTGCAAGTAATGTTTTTTAACAATAGCAAAGTGAATTGTCTGATTGCTAGTTAGTCCTGTTCTCCTTTCCACCAAGAAGCACCAGCTTGCATGGCACTCATAGCAACCCCAAACCAAACTGGTCCCAACACTGAGTTACTGTACACCCTCCGCTGCTTTTACACACCTTGCTGGGCTCTGCTTCCATAACATTAAGCTTAAAACTGGAAGGAACAGAGGAGAGAGATGGATATGATTCCTGTTTTAGTTAGTCAATGGCTGTATGATGCTGCATCAGGAAAGATATGGAAGAGTGTGAGCCTGCAGGAAGTTCACTGTGTTTAGGAAGCCATGGAAAAGGGAACTGGTCATTCTGAAATATTCACATCTTTCTACCTTGCAATTAAAAATAAAATGAACGGAACAAACCATGTAAGAGAAAAAATAAAGCATGATGTTACCTATCAATCCAAACACTGAATTAGGGGCCATAAGTAGGAATACAACAGAACTTTAAAAAGTTATTCTGAGGCTGAAATATGGAGAACTTCTCTGACAATGAGATCTGCCAGGCTGTAGACTAGACACACAAGCTGAGTGGTAACAACAAGTCATGTGTGAGATATGTTATACTACAGTGGCCATAGCAAGTAATCACACCTTAGCAAGAGAAGGAACCAGGTGGGCAGACAGTGTCTCCTCCCTTCTATTATTTTAGTCCTGTTAAAGAGCTTTAAGGCTCTTCTGAAAATTGCCCTAAATATCAGGCTAGAGACAGAGGATTTCCATCCTGTTCAGGTGACATCTGGTACAATCCACAGAGAAAGACAGACCAAACTGGACCAAATTCTCCCTTACTAAGTCCTGTGAAACACAGTGCCATGACATCTTATTTCCCCAAAGGCCAGATATAGAGTTCCAGTCCCTGCTAACTACAACACATGAGACATGCTGCTCTCAGGAAGGCAAAATTACATGCCATGGTGCATCTGGATCCTGTGCTGGCATAGACCTGACAAGTGCCTTTAACCCCTCTGTTTTGTTTAAGTTCTATCTGCACATTGTAATTCATCAAAATATCCTTTAGGCCTCCTCAAATTTACTTGGAAGTAACCACAACTTCCTTATCAATAAATATTCTCACCTGGGTTTTTCTGTAGCTCTGCTACTTCACTTGGCCACCTCACACTGATCACTTTACCCCCAGGACTTCAGTTTCTTCCCCTGTTAAATGATGAAGACAGTCACCTCCATGGAGTGCTTCAGGGTATATCAGAAGGGAGCCTGGATCAGCATCTGTTAGCACTGACCCTAGATGACCCTGCACACACCAGGGCTACCAGAAATCACACTGTGAGTCCTAGGGATAGGGCTTGGCTTTCGTTCTTAATATTCCTTCATTTTCTGATGAAGGGTACAGAAGCACTGCCTGCTCCTGGGAAGAGCAAGCCCTCTTGCCCAGGCAGCTATCCAGCAAGAGGTGAGCAGCAGAGTCCTCTGGATGCTCTTCCTTCCCACCAAGATTGCTGGGGGAGAGCTCTGTGCACAACAGCCACCCCAGGGCTCTCAGTCAGGGCTGCAGAAAGGCACAGCCTGAACTTAAACCATTTGCCAGGGTTCTGTAATTACAACTTCCCATTAATTCTATTGGGAGTCATTGGAGAGTCGGTAGGCTTCTGTCTGGCTTATTCATCCCAAAGCTGGGATACTTTAGGAAACATCTGTGCCTCCTAAACTGGAAGTAATTTCTGTTGGAACTCTGGCCTGGTCTCAGAAGGCCATGAACATCCCTGGATAAAAACCCACTGATGGTCCACGTCCAACAAAGTCTATATTCAGTCCTCTTACAACCCTGCCCCATCCACCTCTCCAGAACCATCAAAATTATCCTTACTGGCCCTGGTTTCTGTCCTAAGTTTTCGTGTTTGTGACCTGTGCACCCATGCTGATGCAGCAGGCAAGCCTCAGCCTGTGAAGTGTTAGAGCAAGGAGCCAGCCTACACTAGGAGGTGTGGTTTGGGACATAGATAAATTCCTGGCTTTCCACACATCTCCTCTTGTGTTTGCTTCACTACCCTGAGGGCTGACAGAGGTCTGGTTTTCCCAGCCTACGTGTTGGCTTGGCTGCCTGCACCCCCAGGTGCACACCTGGGTGCTGTACCAGCTTTTCCTCAGCCCTCAGGCAAGTGAGCCATGCTCTCCTTGAGCAGACTAAGGGCTGCAGTAAGAGGGCAAGCAGGGAAAGCACCTGCCAGCAGGCAGAGCTGATCTGTAGGGATGTAAAGCAAATAAGGATTTTCTTGATTTTATTTCTCATCCAAAACAAAGGATGTCCCTGCTTCTCCCTACAGTGCTCAACCCAGGGGGTATCTGTGGATACATGCTTTCATGGCCCAACTCTTCTCAGCAATCCAAAGATTTGAAATTCTGTCACAGGCCTAGCTGCCAAGTTATAGTGCGGATACTGCTACAGCTGATGCACAGCCAGGGACATGACACTGTTCAGTTCAACTGATTTTTGAGTCAAGGGCCACCATCCTCTCACCAGCAAACATGCCTTCAGGATGCCATTTCTTTGATTCTTTTTTGTCCCCAAGAAGATTGATGTGGGGGAAAAAAAATCTGCAGATTATACATGTAGATTATACACACATGCAAAATACCTGGCAGTGATAAAAAAGGCCAAAGATGGATGCATTTGTATCTTACTTAAAATCATTCCACTTTTGAATGAACTATTTGAATCACTCGATAAAAAAGCAGGATTTTTAAGATTGTGATGCAGCTGCAAATGGTGCTTAAATTGAGCACCTCTTTTAAACAGGTGAAACCAAATACCTCTGTTGACAATGTATACATTAAATTGATCTTTGCCAGCTTAACAACATTTGATGTCTGTCCCGTGCTGGGGAGAGGATACAAGTTAAGTTGTCCAGTCCCTTTTATAGCCAGTGCTGAATATTCCTCATTAGTGCAGCATTTTTTCTCTCCATTTGTAAAGAAAGCTTTAGGCACAACTCTCATATGTTCCATGTGGCTCTTCTTAGGAAAAAAAAGTATTTTATCACAGGCTTAAGAAAGAGTGTTTTTCTCTGCCCCTTACTTCTGCCCTAAGAAGAGCCCATGTCCAATTCTGCATTTCATTTGCACATTGTTTTTCTCTGGAAGCACAGCTCTCAGCCTGCCCACTGCAAACACACACCTCACACTTCTCTGCATGTGCATTACACAACTGTCATTTCTTTGTGTATAGGGCAGGCCCTTAGAGACATCTCGTTAATGTAATTCAAAGTCAAAGGTACTGAGAAATAAAAGATAAGATGAACACTAAGGGTCTGACACTGTTTTCTTTACCCCAAAACTTGTTATGTGATCTAAACTAATTCCTTGTGCAAGGAATGCAAGAAATGTTATCCCCACCTACTATTTTATCGTTAATCGATAGATAACAGAATAAATCCCTCCATAGCCATCACTCCATGCTCTTCATTGTTGAGATATTCTCACATTTTTGGCACAAATGATTTAATGAGAAGTTATGTTGCATTTGGTGCAAAGAACGTTATCCTTATTTTGGAATAATTAAATACAAATTGTACATTCTAGATTTAACAAGAAGTGCTCATGTGGAAAAGCATTTTCATTGGCTTCCTTTTTTTTAGTAAAAAGCAAAGATTTGAAAAATGCATTTAAATTAAGTATCAACATATTTATGATAAAGAACATAAGTAGTTCAAACATTAGGTGACTACCTGAATATTCACAACATTTATGCCAAATTTAATATGATGCAGTTTGTGCTTCTATTACATTTCTATTATGTTTCTAAAAAGTGCATGCTGAATTTTATAGAAAATAAAAATCTAAATATTGATTTGAAATCTGAGGAAATAATTTGTTCAATTTTTATTTTCAAAAGAGACGAAAAGTCCTATATTGCCTCTAAACCTCATCAGGGTTTTATGACTAATCACAGTGCTGCATGCATTGAAAGGCATTTTCTAACTTGTGTTGTATTTCATTGTTTGCTGTCATTGGTTTTACACTAGAATAAGGTAAGTACTTTCCTTGAATCAGTATTAAATGTATGTTTCTGTTACAGCTACAGCTCTTTCACAAAGTTTTGTCAGTGATGTTTAGGTGGAAAATCATTTATACTCTGGGATGTGCCACATAGCTCCTGAGGGCCCTGATCCTGCAGCGCTTTCTCAGTGAGCATTGGGGGAAGTTAAACTTAGCAGAAATTGTTCCATAGACTGTGCCATACTGCAGTGGGAATTTCACCAAGGCCACAATGGGAAGGATTTCTCCTTCTTCTGCTTCTGATAGGGTACAGTGAAACCTGCCAATGGAGGGCACCTGGAGCATTGCATGGGCAGCCATTTTCTGTAATAAATGACCACAGAGATGCCACCGCAGTCAGGCAGTGTATGTCAGTCAGTCTGCACGGTGGCATAGCCACACCTGCCCCTTAGACACAGAACCAGTGTCCCCAGGTAGAGCTTTCATTTCATGTAACAAGCTGCTCTGTGCTGTTGCAGTTAATAGATACCACTAACCAGTATAGTTACTGAGCTCTGAGTTCAAGTGTTGACTCCACCAAAGCCAATATTTGCCATTGATATGAGCCCTCCAAACTTCAGTCAGAGCACATATCTTTTTTCATTACAGTTCCTGCCTAACAAAGCATTTGTAATTCAGCATCAAAATTTACTCCAAACCTAGTCTTGAGGGACATACCTTTGCTGTATTCTAAGGCTTTTTTCATGTTTAATTTTGTTATCCAAGTATTTTTGTTTCTATTTTGTTCCTGTTTTGTGCCCCGTCAATTAAAAACATGCAAATAATGAATGACATTAGTATTTACTAGGGTTATTTGCTCCATATTTTTCATTCTGTTGGGCTATGTTTCATTTTCATAAACTTTAAATTGCAGCCTCGTAGTTCAAATTGTGCTTTAGGAAACATGCAATAAACATAATGCTCTACTAAAGACTAAAGAGACTTTAGTACAGAGAGACTCCTTCTCATAAATTGCTTTATTGCAGGTATTTTTTTGAACTCTAGATAATTTTGTCTTTGCTCTTCTATATTGGCTGCATATTGCTTTCATCCAACTAGCACAACTCCAGCTACTTCACTGGAACATTTTTTAGGGTTTCCTACATAAATTCAAGCAGTATTATCCTCTGTTTATTTTTTTAGTAGTGCACTCAAAACTGTCAAACATATACAGCAGTCACTTCTGTTAACTGTTATTTTGCTTTGTCCTCCATCAGTAATGCACAGATAATTATTTTGGATCTGAATTTCTCTGATTGACTGATGGTTCAGTGAATGCACAGAAAAGACAGAAAGTTCAGCAGGTGCTGACAAGTCCATTACACACTCACAATGCAGTCTTCAAGTTGCCACTAATTCTAAAAACCACACCCTCCATCATGGAAGGGTCTATTCCTAATATAGCTGGATTCTGCCCAGTACATTTTGGGTGTTCTGAAAAACCAAGCCTTTAATGATTCTGTGAAAATAAAAATTAAAATTAAAAACACTACTAGTAGTATTGAAAACACTTTTGCATCCACCAAATGCAAGGAATGTGTAAGTACTCTTGCAGACTATATTATATAATTATTCTTGTGATTTTATAAAGCACTATTGATCTCTCTTATACAGGGCTTGTCTCCTATGTAGAATATATAAATACATACAATATATGAAATTAATTAAAAAAAATAAATACAGACCTACTCTGATTTTGTGGTGCAATATGATATGATACTTTAATGCATAGNGATACAATATATAAAATTAATTCAAAAAAATAAATACAGACCTACTGTGATTTTGTGGTGCAATATGATATGATACTTTAATGCATAGGGTATACATATTTACCCATGGAAAGAGCAAAAACCATAGTATTTCTACAGCAGGCATCAAGGTTTTTCTGTGGCATCCAACCAGTAGCTGGAAAGTCTGTCTCATGTCAGTGAGGACAAATCTGAACTACATTAATGCAAGGAAAAAAAAAAAAGCTTTTAGTTCCTGATAATTTAGATTTCTCATATTTTTCACACACTGCACTGCTACAGTGTTCAGTGTAAGACATAAACATATGTTTGTTCCTAACATCTTGATCATCTTCCAATGGAACAAAATTATATACATAAAAAAGCAAATCTTTTCTACATTACTAGGTAAGCATTTCTTTTTCCTTTCTTCAGTTCATTATTTTCTTTTTTTTTCTTTGTTCATTGTTTTAAACATCTTCACTATCCCTTTAAGGCCAGATACAAAATCGTTGGTCATTTGAAGTGAAATAGAGGCCAGGTGCACATAGCAGTGTCCAAAACAAGTCCTGAATATCTCTGCTGAGCTGCTGCTGAACATAAGCAGACCAAAGGCAGGATAGAAAAGGCTCCTGGGCTAAGGACTGCAGCTTAGCATGTGCCCCATCTGTCCAAGTCTTGTCCAAGCTGAGGCTCACCAAACTAAGCTCACTCCTAAATTTAACCAAGTCCAGAAATGGCAATTTTTTCAGCCAAACACTTTGGCAGGCTCTGTTTGGTCCCATGTACCCAGAGCAAAGAGCAAAGCTGCTTAGAGTTGGGCTATGCTTTCTCCCAGGCCCTTCTGCTGTATTTTGCCTCAGAGCAGCCTTCTCCCAGCAGATAGGTGCTCTATCCTCACCTCATGGTTAGGATGTTCTCCTGAGAGGTGGGATGTGGCCTTGAAGGCCCTTTGTCTGAGGAACCACCCACTTTCCAGGCAATGGGAATTAAAGGAAAGGAAAAACTAGGAACTTCTTCAAGCTTCATGACCAATGGCAGCCACTGTCAGGAGCAGGTTTGGGGTCATAATTTCCCTCCTGCCTTCATCAGTGAGACACCTGGCACTGGAGCAAGGGTGACCTTCCACGCTGATGGCTTAAGGACCAGAATGAAGACTGATGTTCAGTGCTGCTTTGCACTTGAGCTACCAAGTGGCATTAAAGTTACATAAACTCACCACTATCAATCTCTCACATAAAACTTACAAATCAGCACAGACCTTTCCTTTTCACTTGAATAAGTCAACATTAACCCCTCACTCAATTGCCAGATGCTCTAGAGCTCTACCTTACTGTGACAGTGCCAAAAATTGTGCCAAGTATACATCTGTTTTCTCTCATTGTCACCAGGAGCTGGTCTTTATTTCATTCTTGTATGTACATTCCTGTGACAAAAAACTCCCACCAAAAATTAAAAATTGCAAAGCCTTGGAAAACTAGTCAGGAAATGACTTGGACTTGCTTAGAGGTTTATAATCTAGATTTTGACATGGCAACTATTAATCAATTTAGTCAATTGTGTTCAAGATTAGTTCATTAAAACAGCATAATTTTGTTAGATTGTTGTGTTAGATTGTTTTAGTTAAAATTAGCATACTACAGCAAAACCTGGTTTTGCTTGCGGAGAATCATAGGTATTTTGCTAAGCATACAATTACTCCTTTTACCTAAGGGCCATATTCACTAAAAATAAGCTTATGCATTAGAGAGGAAAGTATGACTTACTAAATTATGAGTATTCACATCTTACTCACAGACAAAACTCACTAGTGAAAACATTCCTTGAACTCACAAATGGAAGATTTGTTGACTGCAGGTCACCATCTCATGGTTCTTTCTTCCCTCAGTGGGAGAAGTAGAAACCTACATTAGGTGGGATGGGCCTTGTACTTCAGGTAGGTCTTCCAAACAAGTGTGCCTTCTTAAATTCAGCTGCAGATGGGCTCTCTTGCTTGGTCTCCTGCCAGACATGATGACGCTTATTTACCAGACCTTCCTTTCATTTTGGAAGAGGGTGCATAGGGGAGGGAAACATTAATCTGAATAAAAGTATTGTACTTCACTTCCTATGTGGTAAAAGAAGAAGATAATGAAGTGGAGTAAACCTTTTCTTCTGTTCTCAAGATAAAGCAGTTAATGATCAAAGACAGAAGGATAACTGGAGTATAAAACCCCCGTAGAGAAATGCTATGAAGTGTGCATACAGTTTTAGTGAATCTGGCCCTAGGCAGCACCAGTTTCCATGAGCTGAAAGATCTTAACCTTTCCCTAAGGTAACTTACTTAAATGAAAGCCAAGTGGGACAGATTCTCAACTGCCTTGTACCTTTGCAGTTAAGCAAAGGGTGTGCTTCATACCAGTTTGCACAGACTTGAAAAGTTGTGCAAGGACAAAGAAGAATCAGTCCCACTAGCTCACTGCTACAAAAGAATTTACACTACACATAAAAGAAACTGACACTCTTCTCTTCTTTCACCCTTTGATTTCAACAGCACTCGCAAACAAAATTACATGATGAATTTTTCACGGCAACATGGGCTCAGGCATTTCTACAACAGAAGACGAAGGTCACTTAGACGATATCCATGAAGAAACGAGAAATTTATTTTTTTTCCTCCCAACATGTGATGTGTTGCTTTCCATTCTTTAAATCTAGCACTGCATCTGGTATCAGGACTTTTCTGCAACTGGCTTGATGAATAACTGAAAGCCTTTTTCAAGGCAGAGTGTACACCACTTTTTCGCACTGTGAATTAATGAGAAGTGACTTATTTTCTCATAGGTAAATGTTTTAATGTTGATGTGTCTGTGAAAATTGTGATCTGTTGTAATATCAGTTACAGTGGCAGTATTGGAAGTAAGCAACTAATTGTGTTTAACAGGAAAAAAGTTTAAGCACAAAGACTTTTCAGATTTTATGTTTATAAAAACCTACATACTAAGTACAGAATTTAACATTCGTTGTCACATAGTTATTTAAGTGCACTGTATTTCAGCTCTGTGTCATTTTACATGATTAAGTTATCATTGTTTGTCCTCTTTGTATTCTCTTCTACAACATGACACATTGGCACTGTATTTACTTGTTTTGTTGTTATAATATTTTTGCTGCTGATTTTTGGGCTATTTACCTTCTTACAAAATGTATTAAAAAAAATCATCAAAGTACCTAATACAGAAGATAATTGCAAAAGTAGTTGTAAAGGCGTTGATATCCTTCGGTCTTATTCTTTGATATGTCTGTTGGTTAGCATTGTTTTGTGGATAAAAAAAGAATGCTTAACATTAAACTTTTTTCTACTAAGGATTTGTGGATTAAGCCCCAAACAGAAATTCCCAATTCCCTGTCTAAATGTAGTCAGTTCTCTGAAACTGATTTACTTACAGTAACTGCCATTTGGTGTCTGTAGTAATGAAGTGATTTGTAAACAGTGAACGTTTCATTGTGTTCTCTTTGGTGTTTGTTTCTATTGCGGGTCATGTTTGTATCTTCTGATAAAGTTGTATCTACACCAGCAACGTTATAATGCCCCTATAGCCCTAAGCTGTCTATTATCATAAATAAAATGCTTCACTTTATGGTGAACCAAGGTAAAGATCCATGCTTCAATAAAGATAATGTCAACAAAGAATTCTGATGTTAGACTTTTCAAGCCATGTGGGCTTTACATGAAATCATAAACCAAAATCTTCCACTAAATACCTAGATTCTAAAGCAAACATTAATGTTATTTTTAATATTTAGCGCATATGTAAAGCTCTGAGAACAAGAGTGTGGCACATAGGGAACCTTGTTCCAAACAGACTAAGCTGGCAATTCTTAGAATCATAGAACCATTAAGGTTGAAAAAAACCTTTAACATCAAGTCCAACTGTTAACCCAGCACTGCCAAGCCCACCACTAAACCATGTCCCTAAGCATCACATCTACAGAGCCTTTTAATACCTCCCGGGATGGTGACCCAGCCACTTCTCTGGGCAGCCTGTGCCATGCCTGACAACCCTCTCAGTGAAGAAATTTTTCATTATATCCAATCTAAACCTCACCTGGTACAGCTTGAAGCCATTTCTTCTTGTCCTATACTTTGCAACTTAGAAGAAAAAACTGCCGCCCACCTCACCATAGCCTTCTTTCAGGTAGTTGTAGAGAGCAGTAAGGTCCTGCCTGGGCTTCCTTTTCTCAGGCTAAACAATTCCAGTTACCAGAGCTTCTCCTCATCAGAGAGAAGTATCATATATACCTGCTGTGCTCTTACATCTTGCACTTCTGCTTCCGGCAGAAACCTGAACCAGAATGATGTTTGTTAGAGATCCATGTTCAGCTGAATCATGATTTAAAAGCACACCCTTCTCAGGGGAAATTTGAATTTTTAGGAGGTTTTTGATCACAGGTACCTGAGCAGCGCAGGAAAAAAAAAAAAAAAAAAAAAAAAAAAAGAGTCTGTTCAGTGACCAACTAGTCAACACCTTGGCTTAGTCACAGACCTTTGGCTGATCTGGAAACTTGCTGCAACAATCCAGCCTCCTGCAAACTCATTGTACTGTTCTGGATAACCAGTATACTTTGTGCACTTTCAATCCCTGAAAAAAGATAATGGTTCTATTCAGAGAAATAGCAGAAAGACAAAACATCAGGGTATTAAAGAATGTATCAACTTAATGTTTGGGCAAGGGATTTTAAAATATTGTAATAAGATTTTTGCCCATTGAACAAACAAAACTGCAAGATCTAACCATTCCTATTTTTAAAGATAATTTTATTTGCTTTAATATGTCAATAGAAGGGTGATAGTTCAATCTAAAATGCATGTGCAGCTAATGTGTTTCCAGGGAATTAATTTATTTTTAAAGACTTTAGATACAATGAGGCAGTTTGCCTGACTTTTTAGGCAAAAGATCAGCATAACCAGAGAAGCTGCTTTTCACAGTTGTATTTATTTCCTTTGAATAATGTATGCAATCATAAACACAAAGGAATACCACAAAGCATTTTACCCAAACTCACCACAAACTCTTCACTGGCTTTTCTCTTTCTTGCTGGAAGATTCCCAAGTGGTATTATCATCTGCCCTTTCCAGAGTCCGGGAAGTTCTTCCTTAGACTTTTTCCATTCCTACCCCTCATAGCATACACATATGGTAGACTCAGTAAATGTGGGTTTTTTTAAATTTTTTCCTCCCATATGGCTGAAAGCAATGAGTCATCTGACATTAAACAGTTGTAAAAATAGCAAGGGTGGCACACAGGATAATCAATGGCAGTAAAAGTGCTATAAAATGTACTAATAAGCTTATCTACTGGTGTAAAACTTTTGCAGATATAACCACAAAAACTGACTTTTAGTACTTTTAGTATGTCTTACAGTCTTCCTCATTTCTCCTATCAGCTCACTAAGCCATATTCCAGTAGAATAAGGAGAACAAAAGAGAAAGGAAACAAAAGTGCAGAAAAATGAAACTCGGACGTGCTGGAGTTCCTGAAATAAACAAAACCTGAAGTTCTCATAATTTTGACTAAATGTTTTTCTCTCAAGATTTCTTCATCCAAAGATGATAACATTTTCTTAATAGGAGGAAATGTGCAGAGCACCAACACTTTTGAAGGACCAAATCTGGCTTTGCAGGATCTTGACAATGTACAGAAAAGGGTAGTAATTAAATAACACAACAAATACACTCAAGGACAAGACATTGTCAAAGAGCAAAGTACCAGCACACAAATTGGGTAAATACCAGACTAGACAGCAAAACTACAGAAGTATAATCAACAGCATAAAGTAGTTTTTAAAAATGCCATTTTGCATTGCATCAGTGGAAGTATTTATGATAAAACACAGTAAATATAAATATGGCTACCAGTGCTGGAAAAGTAGACAGCAGTTGTCAGCTGTTGAGCCCTTCACTTAAACACAGATGTAAACAAGTCAGAGAGATTGTAAAATACTGCAGTAGAAACAAGACCCTTGAATCCATGAGCTTCCAAGCAGAGAGAGTTGTTTAGTCTAGAAAGGAAAACATTTGGAAAGAGACATGACAACATCCATAAACATGGTTCTATGTTTTATTTACTTGCTAACCCTTCAGGGCAAATGCTACTGGGCGTAAATGCTGCCACAGCATCACCTCATCATTTATCTATTAGTAGTCAACAGGGTTGGTTATTATCAAAGCAGGAAGCCAGTGTGAGGCTCCAGATAAAACTCCACTCAGATCAGCTCTGCAGTGAGGTTTAACTAGTGACTCAACACGGGAGGAACAGGAACAAGTCAGCTGCAGAGGGGAGCCACCTTCATCCTGAGCTGGCAAGGGAGCCTCAGAATGAAACAAGGTCAGCAAAAGGGCCTGTGTTAAGCATGGCCCCAAAGAGCTATTTAGGGCTGTTGGCAACCCAGAGCAGCTGAGGCCATGCAACCACTTGCAGTGCTTCAGTGAAGGAGCAGACAGAGCACCCACCACTCAGAGGAGGTGGATCTGTTGCTGGAAAAATAGACCCAGAGGTATGAGCATGCAAGCATCGTACAGGTGACACATGGATGAGTTGTGCAGTGTTCTCCTCTGCTGCTGTTTTCTAACTGTTGCTTTTTCTTCCCCATGTTATTCCTGGTACAGCTAAAGGGACTGAGCTGGCAGTAAGCCTAAAGACTTAGTCCCTGTGTAGCTAATTACTACAGAGCCTGATGGGGAGGGTTTTAGCTGGCACGCAGCAAGGCGAGGCCAAGTAAAAATGCTGTTCCAGGAATGGAAGAATACCATACTGCAGGATGATAATAAATGCTAGGTTTATAGACTGAAACAAATTTCTTAAGCTTCTTTAAAAATAGAAGAGAATGTGGTTGTGCTTTTGAGCTCTGCTACTGAGGGGAGATTTGTGCAAGTTAGTGGCAAAGAAGCTATGTCAGAAGGCTCAGCTGCTCCCCTGACTGCAACTGGGCCAAAGGCAGAACTCAGGGTGGTACTGTGTAGTCACAGGTTTCAGGGCTAGTTCTGCATTAGGATGATATTGCTGATACCATGAAGCTGGCTGATGACCCCAGGTCCCTCTTTCCCTGAACATTGATCATGCACATACACACAGCCCTCTGCTGATATCCTATAGCTCCAGGTGGGCTAGAAACAGGACATGCAAAGCCATTCAACTGGTTTATACTCACAACTGGACACCCAGCTGAGCTGATTTAAAATCACACCCTTCTCAGGGGAAATTTTAAATTATTTGAGTTCAGCCATTTTCAAGGAACTTCAGTGCAAAAAAAAGGAAAATGTCCCAATGTTTGGGCTCTGCTAGAATGATTGTGTTATTATGGACAATAACAAAGCTTGACATGAGTTATGTCTCTGTATAGGACGTGGGTAGCAACTAATTAACAGCAGCATTTTGAGAACCAAGCCTACTGCCACTGAAATCAGTGGGAAAATTCCTCTACATCAAATGTGTTTCACTTCATATGGAAATGTCCACAACTTTACTAATTCAGCTGTTTTGACCTGTCCTAGGACCTGTGTAAGACTCTAAATACACACAGGGATTTTTCTGCCTTAGAAAGTTGTCTCATTCTTAGATGATCCATGAGGGTTAGGATGTGGTGGGGAGTGAGCCAGCTGATGGAGCCCATTTGGGATGTTCCATATGGGAAGTGTATGCCAATGACCCACTGGGAAGTGCCAGAATTCTGCACTCCCAGCCCCTCAGCTACCTCCCCTGCCCATACTCACCATCACTGGCTGTCAGAGGAAGTTGAGAAATAACCAGCCCAACAGTTGGAGCTCCACTCCATTCAGCTGTGAGTGCTGGATCTGGCCTTTGACAGCACCTCACACTTCCCTTATGCTGCTGGAGAGCAGTGGTTCCTGCTGCTCCATCCCCTGAGAGCCAGCTGAGGGCCAAAGCTCACCCTGAGCCCTCTGTCATCACACAGCTCCAGTGGCGTGTGTGCACCCTTGACTAACATTCCACAATTATCCTCCACAGGAGGGTTTTTACTCTCCTCAATTGTCTATAGTGTTTATTCTGCATTAACTTTCCCTCCCTATTCTTGTTTTGGCCAAAAACCTCTTTTCAGCTTGCTGCTCCTGAGTTTAGCACTATATTAATCCCTGTCCTTCTCCCAGAGCTGAAGAACCACAGCATCTTTTCCCATTTTAGACCATGCTGGAAAGAAGCAATAAAATAATTCTTAACCTTCGAGTGTGTCATGCTAAAAAGCACACAAGAAATTAAAACCAGCTTGTATTTAAATGCAACCATTGACACAATTAGTGTAACATAATCCTCAGGATTACTGGAACATTCAAAATGCTTTATACCTGGGTGGATATTTCTAGCAGGAAATCTGCTAATCTGTGTTTGAGGCTTTCTCTTCTCCTTTCTCTTTGTGGAGGGTGTATAAACAGGTCTTCCTGTGGTATGTTACTGAAATGTATGTTTTTCTGGCAAAAAGCATGTCAGAATTTCACTACCAGGCCACGCCCTCATAAGTGAATTACACCTGCATTCTAACACAGGCTACAGATTTTGAAGTTCAGGAAAGAATTAGCTTTTTGGATAAACAACTGAATCAACAAATATGCCTTACCCAAAGTATCTCCACTGACCCAGTTCTGTATAACAATGGCATCCAACATCAGTCCACACGAAGTCTGATGTATGTGGCATTATCTACCACTGAAATTTTTCAACAAAATACCTGTTTGTTACAGCCTGTTTTGAGTAAACAAACCTCATATTTAAAAGCAACTTTAGAAATGTTCTGACCTTGAAATTTCTTCTCAGTTTGACAATAGTGAAATTTAACGGGCTTTATTTTGCTTTGAATTCATTTACATTTTATTTAAGTTACTCTTAAATTCTAACAAGGGCAACCATGTCAAGGAATCATTTTAAGGTTTTCAAATAATACAGTCCTGTAGACACCAGTCTCACTTTTTTTTCCATGTCCTTAGTGCGTAAGTTTCTAAGTTGGGAAAAACTTCTTGAATTCTGTGTATAGACCCAAATCTGGGAGGTGGGAAAACATTTCTGTCTTGGGCGAGAGAGCGCTGTCATTATGATGGAAAATATCATGAGATCTGTGAAGGCATTTCACCATCAATTCCTGCATATTCACAGTAAAATTGATACCTACGTAATCTTTGCACCCCTAAAGAAATGAAAAACTATATCCAGATAGATATTTGAAAAAAATTTCAAAAAAACCAGTTCGGGTGGTCAGACACTGGAATAGGTCGCCCAGGGAAGTGCAGTCACCATCCCCTGGAGACGATCAAAAAGCGTCAGGATCTGGCGCCGGGTGATGTGGTTTCGGGGTGACAGAGGCAGCGTTAACGGTTGGAGTTGGTGATATTACAGGACTCTTCCAACCCTGCCCACACCACGATTCCCTCCGGGCGGGGGGCGGTCTCGGGCAGCAACGCGGGTGCGGTCAAGGCACCGCCCTTGCAGGCCGCACCGCCGGGGGCGCGCACGGCCCCGCGGCATCCTGGGACTCGTAGGCCGCGGCGGGGACGCGCCCGGCGGGGGCTATGGGGGGGACTACGAGTCCCAGGCGCGCTCGCGGCAGCGGGGCGGGAGGGGACAGGAGGGGCCGGGG